>WNLO01000007.1:0-344594 GCA_021398005.1 Sporothrix luriei
TACAACACCAAAAAAAAACATCTGCTGTCGGGTTTAAAAAAAAAAACTAATACTTGCGCTGCCCCCCCCCAAAACTAAAAAAATAAAAAAAAAAAAAAAAAAAAAAAAAAAAAAAAAAAAAAAAGCCCGACAGAACATATGCGAGGTGAGTATAAACGAATACAGACGAGTAAAACAGCCAATATAAAAAACCCCCAAAGATTGCTCTTTAGTGAAGAAAGAATCTTCGATTCGTTTCAGTCTTTCTCTTCCCCGTTCCTTATCTTATGTACCATTTCGCTTACCAAATTGTGCCCTGAAAGATCGCGCAAACATCTCAAGAGACGACTCGTTGTTCGTATCTTTCTCCTCCTCGTCCCCCTTGACTTGGTCCCCGTTCATTTATTCTTTCTTCGTCACATGACAACATGTGTCGCTATATGATCAACGGCCTCTTTGATCGTTCGCAACATCCGGTTGTTAACGCAGAACGGACACCTCCGAGGGGCGTTGTCCTCTGCTGAGGCGCCCACATCCCCCACTGCCGGTGACGACGCTGCCAAGCCCAGTGCCGACTGTGACGGCGTTACTGGCGGTTGTTGCTGAGCAGCTGCAGCCAACGCTTCGGCTGCCGCCGCCTCCGCATCCTCCTTCTCTTGCAACTGGCGAAGCGCATTTTGAAGCACAATCTCCGGGTCCTCATCAGGATGTGGGTGATACACGGAGCCGCCGCCACCGTTCTCACCATACCCGCCCTGCTGTGTATCGGCGGACAGCGCGCCTGTGTTTCGTGTTGCAGCATTGGCCGCAGCAGCGGCTGCTGCCGCGACGGCGGCGGCGGCGGCGGCGGCCGTGGCGGCGTTGGCATGTGACTCGGACGTTGCATGGCCAAGAGCGAGTGTTGACGCTTCCCCTGTGGCAGCGTCTGCATTGTAACGGGCAATTTCGTCACGGACCCGTGTGCAGGTCGCAATGGACGGCTCTATGCCCAAAGAGTTGATGACGGTCTCGCGGATCGCAACAGGGTTGGTCGTCGTCGTGATGCCGTTCATATACCGCGGCACGATCTCGACCAGGTAGGGGATGTCACTGGCAGGGTCGTCGGACGTGCCACCTGTAGGGCCGATACTACCCGACTGGCGTCGCTGGCGCTTGATGAGTAGTCCGTATCGCTTCTTGAAGCGGTGGATCCACCCCGGAGAGAACTCGGGTGGCTCGTCGCCGCGATGGCGCGGCAACTGGGAGAAGATGCTCTTGGCCTTCTCGCCGAGCTCCTCGTTCGTCGGGTGGCGGCCGGAGTGAGCCATCTGCTGGTACCACAACAAGACCAGCTTCTCAACCTCGGGCCAGTTGCCAAAACGCAAGCGGCTACCGGACAGCGAAGGCTCGCCATCGAGTCGGGCGTACTTGGGTGACAAGCTGTGTGACACAGTGGACTGCGATATTGTTTGGTGGTATTGGTTCTGGAACCACTCTATGCATTGCTTGTGCGAAGGGCGCGTCAGCTGGGCATTGGCCCAGCTGCGAAGTGCACGGCGCTGGTCGAGGGTGAGGGAGTGGCGCTCTTTTTGCGGCGTTGATGCTGCGGAAGACGTTGGTGGTGGAGGTGGAGGTGGTGGAGGTTGTATGGAGACATTTGTCGCGCTGCTTATGCTGTGTTCTGCGTTGTTGTTGTTGTTGTTGCTGTTGTCTTTGTTGTTATTACCGTGGTCGTCATGGCTCTCCTCGTTGTTGACATTGCCGTCGTTTCCATACTTCAGCTGGGTATCATCAGCGTCCACCATCTCATGGTCCGCCGGTATGCTTGCATCGGTTTTGCTGTTGTCGCCTGCATTGCTGGCCTTGTCTCTTTCGCTGGCCGCGTTGGCAGCTGCTATGACCGTCGCGACAGCTGCAGCTGCCGCGTCCGCTGCCGAGCTGGGTGACTGTGCCGAGTCCGGCGCCTCGACGGCTGCCGCCCCTTCGGACATTGGGGGCGGACAAAGTTGTGTCCGTGAGAAAGAACCGGGAGGTGAGCAAGACAGCCGAAAGAAGGGGACCGGTCTGTGGAAAGACTTGGGTGTGCCCGATGACTAGATGTATGCGGTGGCTGTGGCGGGAACGAACGGGGCAGACTGTGCATGCGCGTCGCCTCGTGCAGTGTAGGGCGCGGTCTGTGAGAAGGGAGAGGAAGAAACCCAGGAAGGCAGAGAAACCCGCTGGACAGCTGGAGAGCTAGACAAATGGGGAAGCTTGCCGTTCCAACAGCACAGCACGTAACGGGTACCGTATAAGGAGATAATGAGGACAATACAATAAAAAAGCGAAAGGACAAAATGGAGGACAGTCGGGTATAATAACGAACACGAGCGAATAGCAAACGCGAACGGGGCGTGGGAGAAAACAGTGGCTCTGGCTATGCGAGAGAAGCAGGATCGGTTGTTCAAGGAGCCGGGAAGCTGCCCGGGTGGTGGACGTCAGAAGCACGCAAACACCAGAGGCCGTAGAGAGACGGCAGAGAGCCAGAGGAACTGGGGGCGTGAGGCGAATTGGCAGAGGCGGCCGTGAGGGGATGAAGATGGGGTGTGTAGGGGCGTGGGATGAGAGAGGAGGAGGGGGGAGTGCCAAACTCGCTTTTAGAGATAATGCTCCGTATATGTTAGAGAACGACTCGCAAAAAGGAATGGAAAGAGCGAACGGTAAAAGTGAAGGAAAGAGCGACCGCACGCGTCTAGGGAGGAGGAGACGAGACGGGCCAGAGAGAGCTCTCTGAGGGCAGCAGCGAGAGGCCCGACAGGGTCGAAGGTGGGGAGGAGAAGGAGAGTACGAGAATGGACGTGATAGAAGCTGTTGGCGTCGTCGGCTAGTTTTCTGTGATAATCATTTGGGCGGCTGCGAAATCGCTTTCGACATCGCTCTATCGAAGCTTGCCAATTGCGTCTGTGGTTCGCTGTTGCCGTTGTTTTTTTTCGGCTGTGCGAGCACGAGGTGTGTGTGGGCGGGCAGGCGCGTTAAGCAAATCGTGGGCTATGAAGGAAAGAGAAGGGAAATGAAGGGAAATGAACGAAGGCAAGATCGGTTAGGAAGTTAACAGAGTTTTTTTTCGCGTTTGGGTGGCGGAATTTGGAGGGAAACAGGCAAGAACGTGGGGCGTGGCGCGGTGGATAAGCAGTATTAGTGGTGTGAAGGCAGGATAGCTGTACGTCGTACTATGTAGGAAAGAGCGTAGAAGGGAAAGCGCGCAGTGGGGCAATTACAAAACCTGGGAGGAAATTGGGAAGGCTGGGGTTGCAAGCGAGAGAAGGAAAGAACCATGGAAGCTAGGAAAGAACGACCGTTGCTGCCAGAAACAAGGCATCGTTACAGAAAGGCAGCAGCGAAGGGTTTAGCGCGTGTTAACGACGTAGATGGTTGAGCCCCACCTTTCAATAACACTGGAACCACCTTTCGTGGTGGGCGATGTTGCTGGCTTCTCTACTTCCTTTCAGGCATACTGTACATATGTACATCGTAGTAGCTTCCATTAACGGCGCATCGGAGGACCGCGACAATCCTTTTCCTCTGCTCCTTCCTCGGCTGCAACATGCAGTCAACACAGACGTTCCTGCCCGCTGCCGAACCTTAAAACGCCGAATGCAGTACTGCGGTTGAGGTTGACCCCTGCTTTATGCAGGTACTGAATTGAACGACTTTGTTTCTGGCTCGACCGTTGCACCTCGGATTCAGGAGCAATCATGTGTTTTTGCTGGGTGCTTGTGCCACTTGCGTGTTGCCAGTGAGCAACGATAGATTGGCGATACCCGTTCTCCCTGCTCTGTGCTTTCTTGTCTTTCTTTCTTTCTTTCTTTTTGTCTTCATTCTCCCAGGACAACAACGATCTGACGAAGCTCTTGTTCCTCGACTGCCGTCGCTACCTGTACGTTGTCGTGGCAAGCATATCCGTATATACAGCTGTCTATTGCCAGCGCACGCCGTGTTTCACGCCGAATGGCCCCTGGAGAGGCAGGACGGTGGCCGACTAGAACCCTGGTTCGTTTCGGTATGTCTCGGTGCGCAGAGAAGAGCGTTGAGAGTAGCCTTGCACCATTTTCTTGCTGAACGCTTATGTTCCTTTCTTGTTTGCGTGCACTGTGCAGTGGGCTGTGCATGTTTTGCGTTGGTTATGGGTTTGCGACCGGGAATTCTGCTATTCTGATCCAGTGTGTGGCTGTATCTCTTGGGCTAGAGTCAAATCATAGCAAAGAGAGACGGTTCAAGACGTGCGATTTGTATTTCTAGCAACCGAGCGGCCCGGGAAAATACAATAATGCACAGTGCAGTTGCATTAAATCCAAAGTCGGTAGCTTATCCGAGTACGGCATTTTTCTCTTTCTTTTCGTTTATTTATTTAATTTTTTTTTTTCCAAAGAAAAAAAAAAGAAAAGGGGAAAATACAGAGGCCGTGAATGAAATCTCAGCAAGGGCGTGTTGAAATTGAAACGGAAATAGAATAAAAATGAAACTCGAGACAAAATAGTGCGGTTGGGAGCGAAAGACATGGCCGCAGTGAAAAGACGAAAATACGATCGGAAGCATAAGCAGGGAATACAGACACGTAGTAAATAGATGGATATGCCGACTTGCAAAACTACAAAGGTGCAAAGCGCCAATGGAAGGCGAGTGCATCGTACATGCGGGAAACGAGGCAAGAGGAGACGAAACGGTAGCACAAAGGGACAACAAAAAAGACACAATACGCAGGGGAAGGTCAGAAAGAGACAACAGGAAACAGGAGGCGTCTTCCATTGTCCTTCGTTTGTGTTCTGTTATTCTGTCGTACTTCGTCCTTCCAGGACAGCGTCCTGTTGTGCGACAGAAGGCCCATTTTTCTTTTTTTCCTTACTTCTGTGAGATGGTATCACCATATTACACCACATGTCGAGTCGGTTACGCATGCTTTAGACGCTGCGTGCGGCTGCTGTCTGTAGTCTGTCGGTTTGTCTTATCGTATTGTATCTTACAGTCCATACTCCACTGACTGGCTCATTATTCTGCAACTCATATCATTGTATTTCGTACTTTGCTTACATTCCCTATCTCCTGGCTCCATTTCTTGTGCCTTTCCTCTTTTCTTTCTTTATTACTTAAGTCATCAAAGAGGACGTCTATTAGCTGCACACCCTGTTGTGGACCGCACCCCCTTTCCGCTTGTTTTGGTGGCCTATTCGACAAAGCCTAACCACCCGGGAAGCTGTGGCTTATTTGTCAAAATATTAATCTATCCAAATCACGACACTCCTGTTTCCTGAACTTGGACGCTCTTAGCCGCCCCCTTTAGACGACCCCGTGCTTTCTCTTACCCGGAGCGAGAGAAGACGGGGTGACAGGTTCTCGTCGGAAACGCAAACTGAAATGTGGACTGGGCGAGATAGCCTCAACTCAAGGCAGATGCATGTTGCACATGGAGTGACAAGGGATAGGCAATATTCACAAACCGTTTCGAACATACGGGCGACAGAAGGTGATGCACAACACGGTAAAAGCGAAGGATGAGTGATGTATGTAATTATTGGACGCTGCTGTTTTTGCATACGCTCTCCATTTCGTACGAATTCAACCTCTTTCGTTATACTACAAAGAAAACTAACCTCTTGCAGGACTCCTTTTTGACACCACTAGTTGGACAATAAAATAGGCTTATGTTAACTCTGAAGTGACTTGATATTGAATATTATGGTTTGGGGATACAAGAGGTCCCCTACACATGTAAACCGGGTAGACTTCTTGCGGACTAACGGAATGATGTATTCATAGGTCCCGGGGAATATTGTTTCCTACAGTCAAATCTACATACAATGTGCGTGGTAAGTGTTCTCTCTACTCTCTCTACTTTCCTTTAATTACTGCACAGTCTTTGTTCTCTCGCTAGCCGGGTATTATCACCAAAGCACGGCATATATGTCACGAAATGGTTGCATGCTTTGCGAAAGATGGAACGGTAAGGGTGTCTGGAGTGCGACGAGTGTACCAACTGGCTAAAACGAGTTCAGAGCACCGTCCAATATGCAAATAGTATCGAATTCTGCTACATCGCTGTATCGAAGCGTAAAAACAGTCGAAACGTAGCCTTGACTTTTGACATATAATTCCTCCATCAGAGTCCGACAACTGATCAACCCACAGATGATAGTCCACGCATTGACTTCATGGGGAGGGCGAAGGCATTTGAAAGCCCCTTCAAGGGTCGATCATGAACGGATGACCTCCAGGTTTCCTGTTTGTTGCCGTTTGAATTGGCCGAGGCTCGGTCATCGGCTAGCAATAGAGCTCCGAGCAAGCGAGCAATGGCCATTGTTTGGCAGGCTACTGTGGAGATAGTTGCAGGAAATAAAGCTGAATGATGCACATTGTTGGCCTTTTTCAACGACAGTGGCAATGGACAGATTCCAGTCCCTGTAGGAGAAGCCATAGCGTATCTATATGACACCGTTATCAGCTTGATTTTATTTATTTTCTCCCACATCCCCTGCACTGTCACCCGCCTGCGTTACGGACGCGAGCCATAGACTGCACGGATCGTCCTTGTCAGACCGTCATGTGCCGAGTAGATGCAACACGTAGAACAAAGATACATAAATTAAATAAGAGGTTATGGGTAGGATCCTCCCCCTATTTGTATGCACGCTGCCGACGGATGTGGGTGTAGTCTCAGTTCGCATGGCCGTCCCGTCTCGTGTTGTGTGCCTTCTCCTGCGAAATGAGTGCGCTGTGCTCGATATCCGAGCTGAAATCCCAAGTCGGCCCTTTTATGGCTGTCATTGGTGGCCGGAAAGTCAGAGATAGAGCAAGGTACTGTCGTACACATTTTGAATGTCTTTGTCCTGATGTTTTGATACAGGTACCGTAGGCGTAGAATTTCTAAGCGTCAGTGCTTCAAATTATGTATGTCATGTTTTACGTGCACGTTATGTGACGCTCAAAGCTGTATGGGAAAATAACGGCGACCTTTCTGTGAAGCACAGAAATGAGAAAATGCAAAATTCGTTCCCTGGCCCTGTTGCAGTGTATATATGCAATCCCACTTTATGGCCTTGATCGGACGTAAATTCAGCCTTGCTGCCTGTTTACTTGCCCTCGCATGTCAACATCCCGGACGATGCCTCGCGTTCATATGAAGTTATCAACGGGGTCGACTGTCATCGTTACGGGGACGGCACCCCAGCGAGGCGCCGGTTCCACAGCCTGCTTCAGATGCACCCACCACAGCCGCTGCTCGGAGCACAAGAACATCTCTCCGTCGCGGGAGAGGCAAAAACTCGACACGCCGCCGGGCACCTCGATGACACCCAGCAGCACACCGCCCATGTTCCACACCTCCACGCCGTCGGCACATCCGGCATACACGTTGCCCGCCGCGTCACACCGGATGCCCAGCGGTGTGCCTCGAAGAGCATAGGCAAACACGCGCCTATTCGTCAAAAAGTCCGAGCCGCCCCGCCGCAGCACATCATAAGCATAGATGGTGGCGGCCCGCCGCGTATCCCCGCCGTTGTTGCTGCTGATTATGCTGCCACCTCCGTTGTTGTACAACGCATCGGTGTCTGTGATGTAGACGGTGGCGGCATCGGGGCCGAAGCAGATGCCGGCCGGCCGACTGAGTCCGTCGGCAACGACACGCAGGTCACCTGTGTCTGGTTGGAAACGGTAGACATGGCACGGCATCTGCGGGCGCTTGCGGAAGTCCTGTTCGAAGCCGATGCATGGATCCGTAAACCACAGCGAACCGTCGTCTGGGTGCTGCACAACGTCGTAGACGGAGTTGAAGTCGCGGCCATAGTAGTTGGACAGGAGGTTGATGGGAGGCCGGCCGGTGGGCATATAAAAAAGGCCGCTGGTGCCCGGGCCCGGATTGCCCTGTGCACAGTACAGGACGCCACTGCTGCCCCGACCGCCGGCGCCACTGCTGGGCCCTCCAATGCCCGGTGTCGTCTGATACGGAATGGCGCCCGCGGGCATGGCCATAGGAGGCCGCAATTTGGTCCATTCTGCTGCCGTGACGTTGCCGGCGCTGTTGCGGCGCAAGCTCACGCGAGAAATGAGAATCGCGGGCAGCTGGGAGCTGCTTGACGTCTGGAGCAGATTGGACGTGGTGTAAATGACCTCTTCCTCGACTGGGACACCTCCGGTCCCGCTGCCGGCACTGTTGCGACGACTTGATGCCGCCGGTTCTCGCACAAGGACGCATCCTGTGTGGAAGAAGGCGTTGCGGGAGGTCTCGGCGGACGACAGGAGCAGAGCGTGTCGTGCTTCTTTGCCGACGACTGTGGCAAAGTCGGGGTGATATCGTTTAAACGACACGCCACCAAACGCCGGCCGCGGTTGTCCTTCGCCCAGCCTGTCTCGTGCAAAATCAGAGCGTCAGCATATGATGGGAAGACGGATCGAGTCGTCTTTTGAATTTCACCCTTTGCATTGACTGGAAATGAGCATCCCCTCGTTCTTACAATGGCGATTCTTGCCGACCGATAGACAGCCGATTGACAGCCTGTTTTAGTGGTACGCTTTAGCCCTTGTCATGTGGAAGAGGTGACGGTGCTCGCAGCTTACCTGCATCGGCGTTCGGTTCACCTGTATGTCGTTGTTTATTGTGGCCATCGTGATTGATGTTTATGTGCCGCCAACAAACCGGTAGTGGTAGGAGGAACGGCAAACAGTGTAAGGGATGAGAAGTAGAGCAAAACAAAAGTGGTGAATGGAAAAGTAGGACACGCAACTCGGTTTGCGGCCGTTTACATCTACCTCACGGAACAAAGCGAAGGCAAACAAGATAGGTCAACAGGCAAGTATGTCTTACGAGAGAAGAACAAAACAGAAATTCAACAATGTAAAAACAGAGAATAGAACAGTTTCGTGTTAGAGCATGCGTGGCATCGTCGGAGCAGTAAAGTGCCGGGATCACAAAGTGTGACTCGGAAGAGGACAGAGAGGGAGGGAGGGGAGTGAGAGGGGAGTGGGAGGGGAGGGAGAGTGACGAAGCTTTCGGGATTCAAATCTGTTGTTGGTTTTGTTTATGGTTCTGCTGTTTCTGTTTCTCCGATCGGCGTAGACGGTTGAACAAGGTTAAATGCGGCGAGATGCAGAAACAGGCTGCGAAGTGAGGATGAAGTGAGGATTCGCGCGTGATAGCCACGATGCAGCAGCCGATACGAAAAGAGGTGGGTTGCGCTTGCCTAATGCGCGTGCGTAACGCCGCAACGGGCCATGTGTCTGGTAGTGCCTTCCTTTAGCGCCCAGACCACATTTCTGAGCACGCCGGCGCCGAAGCTACACCGCCCCGGAGGTGCCGCCGCCGCACCTGCCGTCAGCTACGGCACCGCATCCGATTGCTCCTATTCTCGTGTACAATATAATTACCAACCGATGAGTCAGCCTCTTCAAAATTGCAATCATCAAAAGAAGGTCGATAATGCGGCCATGCGACAATTGTGTTGCCTTTGTCTGTCCAGTGCCTCTACGTTCCTACACGGAACATATTCGGAGAGCTCATAGAGCCTCACGATGCCATCTCGAAGCTCCACTGGCAATCGACCAAGCTAGAGAGAACTGACATTTCGGACACTCGCTTCATTTTGCTGCTTTCGACAATTCGTCCAATTCTGTTGGGCTATTTATCTCTTCAAACCGACAAAATGTACACATGCCAGCCGGTGTGGTGTCCCGGGCCGGCAAAAATCTTCCAAGAACGCAATGCAGTGAGTGCTGTCTTTGATTTCTCTCCCCATCGTCGCTTTCCGCCGCCCCTCTCATTGATGCTCAAGTCGTCGCCATGCTCGCTTCCCTTAGTGCGCCGCCTGGTTCTTCTTCTCGTCCGCGTCGGCGGACTCGAGGAACTTTCTGTGCATGGGAGTATGTGCGTTAGTATAGAGCCAGTCGATAGGCCAACAAATGCGTCAAAGGGTGTCGCCGTCGTCGTGTACTGACTTGATAAAGTCCGCCTCGTCCGACGAGGAGGCGTTGATGGGGGGCGTCGCCGTGGCCTTCTGGCCACTGCCGCGGGTGGCAGCGTACATGCCGCCGAACAGGGTGCTGAGGGTGGCAATGGCCAGCTAGAGAGAGGGTGTTAGTCGTGGAGTCAATCACTCGTTGTCGGCGGAGCGCAATCAATCAATCAATCGGGCGCAATTGGGATAGCGGGGTCGCGAGCAGAGCGCTCCGTCAAGCAACGGCATAGTGTCGGCGTCAACATCCGGCGGCCGTGCTCGCGCTTCGTCTTCCGTTTCCGGCTTTCCTGTTCCCGGGGACCCGCGCATCATCGGGGAAGAAAGGAGGTGCAGTTCAGGGCCAACTAACGTAGTGGGAGCCGATCTGGCGGCCGGCGATGGTGTATTGCTGAACCATATTTGCGGTGGTGGAGGGTGGTCAGAGGAGGAGGCGGTGGTGGTAGTGGTGGTAGTGGTGGCAGTGGTGATAGTGTTGAGAGCGACGGACAGGAGTATCTCGGAAAAAAGGTCGAAAGGCGCAGAAAAAGACGCTTCTGGTTTTGCCGTGCCTGGCCTAGCAGTAAGCTCCGAGAAAACACGGCTGGCTTGGGAAAGAATCGGATTAAAGGGCAGCCGGACCTTGTTGAACACTATGCACTAAAGAGAAAAGTCACGTGTGAGGAACCAAAATGCTGCTGGGAACGAGTGGGCTCAGGCCCAGGCTACGAAGTGCTGAATAGTGGCCCCAGGCGATTAGCGGGCGCCGAGTCTACGTCAGTGACGACAATTAGGAGGGGAATCGCTGAGCGCAATCGAGAACTCGAGAACAGCTTCCCCGCAAAGGGACGAGACGACAACGATTCCGTACAGCCGACAACAAAAAGAACCTGCGTGACAGCCTTGACTTCATTCTCTTCCTCTATCGTTGCATGACGACAGCCTCAATCGAATCGTTTCTCGTGCTTTGGACGTCTTGTACGATATCTCCATCGAGACCGACATAGGCCGTCCAGAAGAGTAAAGCAACCTCCTCGTTTTCGACTCTACTCGTTTCTTGTATAACCACAATGTTTTGGGGCAAGGGACCCGACAAGCCGTCGGAGACGTCCGGTAAGGTGGCCGGAAGCTCGACGGCGACGGACGCCGACAAGATACCGCCCCCCAAAAACCTCCCGCGCAAGCTGCAAAAAATGGTCGACGACGAGGACAAGGAAGACAACTTTTACGACGAGCTGGTCTCGGGATAGTACGTTTGTGACAGTCTCCCGTTCCTGGATGTCCTCATACTGATCTGCATAGCGTGCCCGAGTCGACCGACTCCAAAGTGCGGTACGCCGCCTACGCCGCGCGTCTGCGCACGATTCTGATGTCGGCCCACCGCTACGTCGCCTACACCTCCGACATTGGCGAGTCGTTCCGCCCTGTCGCCCACCCGCTGCTCGTGCGCAGCGCCTACGGCATCTCGTGGGCCTATATCCTGGGCGACGTCAGTTACGAGGGCTACAAGGCGTACCTGCACAACCAGCGCGTGCTGAACCCGACGCGGGAGTTTTCGGAGCGGGAGAAGCGCCTTGTCGGCGTCCACGACGCGGCAGACCCCTTTGGGCGGAGCACGGTCAAGGCGGGCGCGCCAAGCTCGACGGCCACACCACCGCCGCCCGTGGTCCAGCCGGGCGTCGTCACGCCGCTCGAGGACTACCGCGTTGTTATGCTCCAGCGCACCATCTTCCAGAGCCTTGCCAGCATGGGCCTTCCCGCCTTTACCATCCACAGCGTCGTGCGGTACTCGGGACGCGCGCTCAAGGACGTCAAGAACAAGACGATCCGCACGTGGGCCCCCATTGGTCTGGGCCTGGCCATCGTGCCGTTCCTGCCGACGCTGTTTGACAAGCCGGTGGAGAACGCCGTCGAGTTTGTCTTCCACAAGGCATTCGCCCGGTTTGGTGGCCAGCAGGCCGTTGGCGCGTCGCCGGTCATCGGCCGCGAGAAGCAGCTGAACAAGAGGCTGAAGGAGAAGGAGCTGTAGGGCAGGCAGGAGGGCAAGTTGGAAGGCACGTTGGAAGGCCATTGTTTGATTTTGTTCGGATTAGCTCAGCTGGGTGGATGAGGCCGGTGTTGGTTTTGAACAGCGTTCTTGGGATTCTTCGCTCATTTTGATTTTGCACCTTTGCATATGGTTTGCAGACGATGTCACAGTTCTATAGGAATATACAAATCTCAGTTTTCAAGTATCAATATTGCTTTGATGATGCTATGTACAGATGATAGTCATGCTCATAATAAGCCAAAAAAAAATGAACAATGAAAAATAAAAAGCCCAACGCCAGTGCTCTAAGACATGCCACGCTCACCAAAAGCACAATTGCCGCTCTCCTTTTCGCATCCACCCCATAAACCCCCCTACAGGTTGATCAGGCCCTACAGGTTGATCAGGTTAGGCGGCGGCCCAACGCCGCGCAACAGGACGATCGTGTTGCCGTTGGCCAGCGCCTTGCCCGCCTGCTCGTTGAACTCGAGCAGCCGTCCGCCTTCCACGTGGAAGATGCGCAGCTTGTCCTCCTCCTTGGAGCTCTTGTTGTTGATATTGTCGATCTGCAGGTTGCGAGCCGCAGCGTCCAGCACGCGGCCCACCACCCAGTCTTTCTGGTAGTAGAACTTGCCCTTGGGCAGCTTGGCCTGCGTCGACGCCGCCTCGGCCTCGACGTGCAGGTACAGCCGCTTCTCGGCCGGGATCTTGGCGTCGCCCTTGGCCGTCTTCTTGAGGTCGGCCAGCGCTGCCATGCGCGCCGCGGCCGACTGTTGCGCCGCCGGCCGCGGTATCGCCTTGTTGGCCTGCTCCTTTTTGGCGGCGCCCCACGCTCGCAGCTTGTCGAGCGCCGACCTGGCTCGGGCTGCCGAGTCCGCCATGGTCGACCCGCCCCCCGACGGACGCGCGCCGATCGGCTGCAGGTTGGCGCAGTTGTGGTCCTCGCGCAATCGGTGCTTCAAGCAGTAATCACGGTTGCAGTTGCTGCAGTGCACGCCGGGCACGAGGCTGGTGCCCACGACCGTCTTGCAGACCGGGCTCGCGCAGGGTTTTTGGGAGACGAGGTCGCGCATCGTGCGGTCGCCGCCCGCCGAGGGCCGGGCCAGCTGCGCCTTTCGTCGGCGCTCGGCCCAAGCGCCCTCATGTTCGCAATGGTGGGCGGTCTCGGTGCGGTGGTCTAGGCAGAAGGTTTTGCGGCACGACTGGCAGAAGAAGGGCAGGAAATCGAGCTGCCGGCAGTACTCGTACTGGCAATGCTTGCCCGTGAGGGACACGTCGGTTGCGCGGCTGTCGATGTCGGTCATGTTGACATATGAGGTTTCGGAACTGGAGGGCGCAGACGACGTTGAGACGCTGGAAGAAGACGATGCGCCTTGGTTTGGTCGTTGTGAGCCGGACATGGTGACGGGGCTGTGACGGCGAGAAGGCGACAGAGCGCTCTTCCCTTATATTGGCCGCGTCTAGAGGAGACTAAAGGAGGTATACGAAGGCGAGTTGTCTGCGCGGTGGCCGTCTGTTCAGGCACAGGCCGGATTCGTCATCTGGGTCGTAACGATGCGGTCGGGTGAACGTCAGGGACCTGCGCAAATAGGCCGCGAGGCTGAAGTGGCGAGACGCTAAGCGCCAAGGCTCAGGGCATGCGATACCCCTCTGGGAGGCACAAGGGGCGCCACGCACGCTAATTACAAAGGAGTTCGGATGGTTCTGGAAGCTGCCTGGGTGTGTCTATCGTAGCGCTTCTTCCAGCGCCCATCGTTGCCGATTGAGGCTAAATTACAGTGGGTTTTCGAATGCCAGACACACGTGATTTGGCGCACTTATCGCGGATTGAGTAACGGCAACAGCGTTACTTCGCCACTGCGCGCCTTTCGCGACCTCGATTTCGCTGTTGGCCCCGCACGTGTTCCCGACATGTTCCTAGCGAGGGTTTACGTCAACACAATTGCTCGCCTGTGCACCGACCGCGATGCACCACATGCAGTTACGTCCAGTTGACACCGACCATGCCGTCCTCGCGCGCTCCTCGCAAGCGGCCGGGCGGCGATGATCGCCCGTCACCCGTGCCGCCGAAGAAGACGAAAGTGGCGACGGTGATGAGCAAAAAGCCAGAAAAGGATAGTTCGCCATTGAAGGCCAGCCGAAGTGCCAGGAAGAAGACAGTGACTACGTCTGCCTCCCCGAAGCGGCCGAGTACACCGCCGTCTGCGTCGAAATCAGTCCCTCGGAAAGCGACCCTCTTTGATGACCTCGATGGTGTGGGATCGTCCCCTGCCTCGGCCAATGGCGTCTCGGATCTTCAGTACTTGAAGAGTCTCGACGACGATGACGAAACAAGTGGTGACAGCGACAGCAGCTCCGAGCTGTCCACCATGTCTGATGTCGATTTTGAAGATGTGCCTCTGGCGCCTGAGCAGAGCAAGACGGAGGATGTCAAGACGGAGGACGCCAAGTCAGACGACGATGATGATGAGGACGACGACATGGAGTTTGAAGACGTTGCTGCGCCTGAGCCGGCACCCTTCTCGTTCCTATCTATGGCTGTCGACCACGACGAGCCTGGCAACAACGGCGGCACTGCGTCGGGCGACCTCGAGCTGACCCTCGTAGAAGACACCCGCGTCTCGCTGACCGGCCTGGGCGATGCCAAAAAGGGCCCCACAAAGATCGAGCGCCTCGTGCGCAGCGCCACCCACTGTGTTCATGTGCAGTCGCTGCTCTGGCACAACGCGAAACGCAACGCCTGGCTGTGTGACCCCGAGGTGCAGGGGCTGCTATTGTCCCATATCCCGCCGCGTCTGTGGGAGGAGGTCGATCGATGGCGGCTCCGGTCGGGGCTGGTAGTGCCGGAAAGTGGCGGCAAAGCCAAGGGAAAGGGCAAAGTGGCTGGCAAAGGCAAGGGACACAGCGAAAAGGGCACACGCGCCGCTTCTCGAGAGTGGAGCGGCGCAGCGGCTCGACTGGAACCCGGTGCCGTCGATATGAGCCACGGTGATCCGCTATTCCGCCTGCTCCGGGCCCTGTCATCCTGGTGGTGCAAGAAATTCCGCATCACTGCTCCCGGCCTGCGCAAAAAGGGCTACATGGCTCTGGAACGTCTTGATTCACTCCTCAAGGCCGCCAAGGACACTGCAGGCAACGATCCCGTCCGGTTCGGTGAGCGGATACGAAATCGTGCCGCTTTTCGAAAGCATGCTTCCAGTCTAGAGGGAAGTCGTGATGTTGGCGCACAACTATTCACAGCGCTTCTGCGGGCACTGGGACTGGAGGCGCGGCTGGTGGCCAACCTCCAGCCGCTTGGGTTTGGCTGGACCAAGCTCGAAGAGGCCGATGCGGATGAAGAGGGAGACGAGGTTGGTGGGACGTCGGGGGCGCCAAGGGCCACGACATCGTCAGCATCAACACCTGCTACGTCGACACCAAAGAAGCCAAGGCCAACTGTTGCGCCGAAACAGCCAAACATAAGAGCAAAATTCAAAGCGGATGGACCCATCGCGATTGACGACCACTCTGATCTCGAGATGGCAGAGGTGAACAGCGACAATGAGCCAGTCGTGTTTGTTCCCGACGCAAAGACGACGCGTACCAAGCCCGCTGCTCCCAATCCTACCTTTGACAAGGACCTGCACTTTCCCATCTACTGGACGGAGGTGCTGAGCCCCGTCACGCAGAAATACGTCCCTGTCGACGCTCTCGTCAAGCACATTGTCGCCACGAACCGTGAGCTGGTTGAATCCCTCGAGCCCCGCGGCGGCAAGGCCGACAAGGCGCGGCAGGTCATGGGCTACGTCATCGGTTACTCGGCGGACGGCACCGCCAAAGACGTCACTGTCCGCTATCTACGGCGGCAGATGCTGCCAGGCCGCACCCGTGGCGTGCGCTTCCCCGTGGAGAAAATCCCTGTCTACAACAAGCACGGCAAGATCCGGCGCTACGATATGCTGGACTGGTTCCGGCAGTCGGTGATGCGCGGCTATGTGCGCGGCCACAGTGCAAAGTATCCGCTTACCGAAGTGGACGACGCCGAGGACAGCACGGACCTACGGCCCGCTACGGCGGAGAAGAAAGAGGTCAAGGAAGGCGAGGAGACGCTGCAGTACTACAAGCAGTCCAAGGAGTTTGTTCTAGAGCGGCACCTCAAACGTGAAGAGGCGCTGGTGGCCGACGCTGTGCCCGTCAAGGTGTTTCGCCATGGCAAGAAGGGAAGCAAAGGAGCTGCAAAGAAAAAGAAAAGTAAAAATGGCGACGACGACGACGACGATAGTGCCGACGCCGCTGGTTCTGAAAACGTCTACCTGCGCAAGGATGTCGTGCAAGTGAAGAGCGCCGAAACATGGCACAAACAAGGGCGTGCCCCCATGGACGGCCAGATGCCGCTGAAACGAGTCCCCTACCGCGCCGCCACCATCAACCGCCGCCGCGAGATTGCCGAGGCCGAGGCGGCGTCGGGCGAGAAAGTGCTGCAGGGTCTGTACAGCTACGAGCAGACCGACTGGATCATTCCGCCGCCGATCCAAAACGGCGTCATCCCCAAGAACGCCTACGGCAACATTGACCTGTTTGCCGAGCACATGTGCCCCGAGGGCGCTGTGCACGTGCCCTTCCGCGGCGCCATGCGCGTGTGCAAGAAGCTGCAGATCGACTTTGCCGAGGCCGTCGTCGACTTTGAGTTTGGCCACCGGATGGCCGTGCCTGTCATCCAGGGCGTCGTAATTGCCGAGGAGCACCACGACCGTGTCATGGAGGCGCTGGCCAAGGACGAGGCCGAGCGGACGCGCAAGGCCGACGAGAAGAAGCGTGCCGTGGCCTTGAGCCTGTGGCGCAAGCTGCTGATGGGCCTGCGCATCGTGGAGCGGATCCGGAAAGACTACGGCGAGGTGCGGGAGGACGACCGCGTGTTTGGCCACCGCGACGACCGGGGCGTGGTGGACCTGGATGGCGTGGCGGCGCCGCATGATGATGCCGACATGGCCGGTGGCTTCTTACCCGAGGGCTACGAGTACGAAGATGAGCCAGCCACACGGCCAGCGACGACGTCCAGCTTCTTCCCTGTGCACGACGAAGGCAACGAGGACGGCGAAGGCGATACCGGCGGGGGTGGCTTCATTCTCGAGTAACGAATGCCCCTTCGAGCAGCCATGTGAACGTTGCACGTACAGCCTGTAGTAGTATGGGCCCATTTTGTTTGGCTGGCGGAATGGATATCTTTGGGCATGATGACAGCACTGGATGACATGATGGAAATACATACCTCGATAGATAGACACGTTATTCAAATCCGAGCCAATAAACTCAAGACACTTAGCAGAGCATGGTTGCAGCGGTGTCGGAGCAGTCTACTGATTGGGCATTCGCGTACTGGTCAGCCTTTGTTCAGCCTCGTTTGGCCTTGGCCTCACCTTACAAGCAGGGCGCCGGAGAAGCTGTTTCCTGTGTGGAAGACGATATTGTTGTTGTGCGGAAACGTCCCGGGCCCACTGCGCTGTTCGTCGGGTTTCGTCGAGCTCGAAACAACTGTGGAGTCTCCGGAAGCCAGTGCCGGGGCAGAAGACGCGAATGCCGATTTCGTTGGCAGGGGCAGTTGTTTATGAGGTTTGTCATTGTGGGCAAGGCTCTTTTGGTCGTGGTCACGCGGCTCAACACCTGGAGCTAAATAGGCGAGCGAGCGCGCAAGAAGAGAGCAATCGGGAATAGAGCGTCGAGTGGCTGTGTATGTTTGGTATTCGTGCGAAGCATGGAAAGGAGGCTCTGCCAATCTTCAAAGGCGTCCCTCGTTTGGGCATTGCCAATGGATCAAATAGATCGGCGGCACTGTCCGATGGCCCGGAATGTCCCTGGGATCAGCCTTGGGCCACATGCATCTACTGCCAAAGCCTCGCCGATATTATTAATCCAGGCCGAAGATGAGAAAGACGGGGCGACAAGGCCAAAAGGAGGCAAGGAAAATAAATAGTCGAAAACGAGGTGAGGGTCTGTTGCAGCGACAGCCAGCTCCATCGCAGCCGAATCGGTCTGCCCAAAGTGGCTCAGTGATTTGCACTGGTCAACGTTGTTGGTAACGCGATAAACGGACTGCAATTAAGGGCCGCGAGACAAGCTTTGGCTCGATGATACGACGTGGTTGAAAACGAGGCTGTCAAGAAGAGGGACGGCAGTGTGCCTTGGACTAGTGCAACGCTAAGCCCGTTTGGAGCGTACATCAGCCCACACTCTCCGCCTGGGCCAAAGGAAACTACCGTATCTTAGCTCTGCTTGCAAATTTACCACGAGGAAGGCGCGGGCAGTCAACCCGAGGAAAGAACAGGTCCTGGACAGCGTTTAGTCTTGAATCAGTCTATTCTCCGGGCAGGAAAGAACGACTGGAGAGTGACAAATCAAGCAGAGACAACCCCGTGCGCAAGCGCGATTGGGCTCGTATACCAAGCTGGCCAGGCTGCCTTCCTGCCCTGGAAACCACTAACACGCACTGAAAAGGGGAAGGAAGGCTCCCGCAACCCCACCTAGCCATTTCAGAAAACAACCTGATCTGCAGTACAGGAAAAAACCAACAACTACAGAGTATGGGCAACTGCAAGCAAAGTCCTATGAACACGCGCACAGCGTGCCAGTCGTCGTTTTCAATTTGGCTTGTGAAAATTGCTCGTGTGCCTCTGCAAGTCTTAAGTCTGGTTATGGTACTGGCCTCGAGCGGCACAGTTGCCATGTCCACCCCAGTGGCTGTATCGTTGTTTCCTGTTTAGTCCAGAAACCATCTCACGCCGAGTGCGTTCTCTTGATAATTGTGGACCATGAGGCAACTCCCGCAGCTAAGCCTACCAGAGACATAGGTACAGGTACCTTTGATACTGTACATATTACGCGCTATAATAAGTACATATACAACCATAATTAATTGTTTCTTGCCCTACATTATTATTTCGACGTCAAATCCCTAGACACGTTGGCTCAGATGAGCACTCACCAGACCTCTTTGTGAATGCAACCGTTCCATTCCACTTCTCCTCCCGTTCGGTCGACTTGCAGCTTATCGTTCGCCTAGGACTTGACGGCAGAGGTGCGCGTCTCAGTTACGTCCTTCTCTATGAGGAATCTTTATTTCTACGCATACTTTACTTTCATTTCCGCGTCGTCTCCACCGTCACTCAAATCTATAATGTAGATCATCGTCCACTGGGCTGTCGAGACAAGCTGTCGGATTCATGTCTTTTGGCTACTTGACCTTCTAGAAGGCCGCCAGAAGCTTCAGCTTTGCTCCGCCCCGATGCGCATTACAAAACTCTCGGGATCTTGAACAAGTTGGTTGCCAACTTGTTCGTTTTGTTGCCTTGGCGAGACTGGCCAGCAGACCCCTGCTCCCGGTCAGCCTGGCCTGAAGCACAAATCGAGAGACCGAGCGTCTTGTCATCTATTCTCCCACTTCCGCTTCTGCAACCCCCCTAGTTGAAGTTGTGGTCAGGCTGCCGGCCCCCGTCCGTCTTCGTGTTCGTTAAATCCTGCATGATAGTCCCCTCTCGATTTTCTTGCTGTCCTACCATGGCAATTACCAACGGCGCGCTTCGTCCCTAGTGGCTCTCTTCTCTTGTTTTTTTCTCACCTAGCTGCGTGACTACGATGTTGGTCGGTTATGTTATGTATGAAAGTCTTCGAGGAACCCAAACCGCACAGTGCCTGTTCTCGCTCCATGTCCGCACGGTTTGTACGGAGTACATCGGCGCTGTCCGCCGTTATTAGCTTGTCGGATAGCCACATGATGCTATGATGAGTAGTGGCGTGGCTCGCTGATGCGTCCGGCTCCCGTTGGCTCCTTTTCGCGACCCGTCTAGTTCGGAACATGGATCTCGAATCCCCAGGTACTCCGTATTGTGTTTTTTTTTTCGTTTCTGTTTATGTCGTACATTTTTTGTTCCCTTTCCCGCCTGGCCCCTGTGCCCCTCCTACCACACACCCTCCAAGCTCCCCTCTGTCTGTTCATTGGCTGCAAGCAGCTGCTCTCGAACGAAATGGCCAGGCCAGCAACAATTAGACAATACGCGCGCAATCAGCAGGGCCCCCAACACTAGTTTAGTCTGCAATATCCAGCCCAGGCGCCTGTCTGTCGGTGTCCAATCCGATATGTTTGTAACTATTCTTTACGGTATAGGTTGTCTGTAAGCACGCTAGATTCTCCGTACATCATGGCGAACTACTCGTAGAGTCCTGGCTTTTAGGGTGGGGTCATATATGGGACGATGGTGTAAGAAGCTCGGGCACTAGATGGCTCAACAGAGAGTCACTATCGCTCTTGTCAGCCGAATCATCGTCGTCAGGCTGTCACTCTGTCGCAGAGCTCTTTTCTCTCGATCTTGTACACTCTGCCCGGCTGCGGCGTCTGCTATGTAATACTACCTGGATTGTTTACTCATTCCGTTTGTAACTACAAGGACGCACAGTACTACTTGTTGCTCATCCTTGCACTCTCTAGCTTTGCCTTTTTTCCGCCTTTCTTCGTGGCCATATACACTTTGATCAACTGAATAAGCAGACAGCTTCCCAGTCGTCAAGTGTCAAATCTCAGCCTCTCTCGATCCACATCTGCCAACTCCTCGGGCGCTCTTTCCCTCCCGTCACCTCGCTATACTTTCCCAGGGTTCTCCTTCCGTCTTCGAATATCCCACGATCGCTCCTTCCACGAGATAAGATACCTCCAAAATCGTCAACATTCCCTTTGCATACTGCCGCCTTGCGGTTAGCAACCTCGTTACGTTTCCTCCTTCCACCGCGTACGACGCGGACAGCCCCCATTCTGTCGGCTCCGTAGGTGTCTTTCTTTCTATTTGGTCTGTCTGCACACTTAATTTGGCCGCATACACCAGAACACGAGTGATACCATCACCCAGCCCATACCCTGTGCTCCTCTACCAATGCTCCTTGCACCGTTCCTTCCCTCCCCTTCCCTTCCCTCCGGCCCTCGATCCCCTCCTTCCTTCTTCGCCCACCCTCTTATATTTACGCAGACGTGTCTCGGCAAGTGCGACAGTCACGCCTTCCATTTTTACATTCTTGTGTCGCGCTTCCCCTTTCTTTTTTCTTTTGACATTTTGGCCTCGCCCGCTCTGCGATCTCTTCTCGTCCTCTCCTTATCTCTGTTGTCTGTTCATCCTTTTGCTCCAGTCCAGCGTCCCACCTCACTACTCAGCCAGTGCCCAGTGTCGCCTTGCCAGGCTTCACGTCGGCGCGCACTGCCTGAGGTCGCCTCACTACCCCTCTCCTCCACCAGCACAGCACCACTACCGACAGAGACCGATCACGGGGTCAGCCTTGCAACGTATAGTTGCCAGCCATATTTACCGTCCACTGTTACTCGCTCTTTGCATCAGCCCTTGGATGTCTCCTGTGCTGGCCTCGCTCCTCCAGTCTCGCAGTCCTCCATTTCTATATACATATCTTCTGTCTTTTGGTTTCGCCCTTTGTCAGATTCTTCTTCACTTTCTTCATTGGCTTTCATCTCTATTGTTATACTACACCAGATGCTGCCCAGAGTTGGCCTCTACTTTCAAGTGATAAAACAGCACAGTCGGCTGTAGACGTTTCCCATTTTCGTCTTGCCTACATATTTCTCGCCTGTCGCTGCCTGGTACTAGCTCTCGGCATTCATCGATGATTTTTCAGTCTACATTTCGACAAGTACATCTTCTTCTTCTTCCTCACATACCACACACATGAGATTTTACCATTTTATTCACTCACCCTCACCACCTTCAAACATCGCTTCACTTTCCATCCGTTCGTTCCTTGCAGGAGATTCGCAGCCTCTCATTTCTTCACTGGCCACGGTTTCTACCTCATATCCGCTTTAGGGCCCTTCAGCTAACATTTGTTTCCTTTTCGTGGGGGCCGGCCGACGTCAGGATGAGAAACATACTTTGTGTGGGGACCAAAGCCCTCTCCCAACACGACGAGAAACGCAAACGATTTCCTGTCAGTCTACCGTTCCGGCGGAGATCAAAACAACAAGGCATTCGCACCATCTCCGTTGTGCAGAAATCACCAGTACCTGACTTCCTCCTCGTTGTTCCCGCGGCCGCCGCCCCAGCCTCACCTCAAGATATCCCGGCTGAGGCTCCACGAAATCCATCGGTGGAGGAGCTTGCCGAACCTGTACACGTACCGCAACCTGCACCCGAGCCCGCGCCCGCGCCTGCGAAAGTCATGCAAGGACAACCTGAAGCACTGCTCGCCGGTGATCCGCTAGGAGCCCTCGTTGAGCAGCAAGTGCAAGCCGATCCTGCCATTGTTATACCAGACGACGATGCACAAGTCCCAGCTGAAGCACCAGCGGAGGACCCTGAAGCTGTTGCTGAGCTAGGCAAGGT
The DNA here is from genome assembly GCA_021398005.1 of Sporothrix luriei. NCBI lineage: Eukaryota > Fungi > Ascomycota > Sordariomycetes > Ophiostomatales > Ophiostomataceae > Sporothrix > Sporothrix luriei. The sequence goes on from WNLO01000007.1 coordinate 22,293, forward strand.
GTCTTTCGAAGAGAACGTCAAAAGTGCTTGTACCATCGCTGTTCTAGAACTCTTCCCCGACATCTGTCCTGTTTACGTCCAAGAGACTTGCGAGAGCTTGGCCTACGACTATGAGTCTGTGGTCAGCCACATCCTCGACAAACTCGACGATGGCCCCTCGTACCCACGCAGAGCCGATCTAAAGCGGAAGCGAAAGTCGAGCTCAGTCGATACTACGGCGAACGGCGATACCGCGATGACGAACGCTTTTACAGTCGACTACATCGATGACAACAGCTTGAGTATAAAAGAGAGAGAAGAGCGTGCCGCTCGCTTTTTCAGCAGCGACGAACGTCGAAACAAGCACAAGCTGGGCGCGTATACCCTGACAGCCCGCACGCTGTTGCAACAGGCATACCCATATGTACCCCATAAGTTCATCGTCACGCACCTGACTAAACACGACGACTGCCTCCTGCCTGCGCTACTCGACCTCGACGATCACGTTGTGCACAAGGGCCCGCTGCATCTGGGATTTGTATTCAAGAAAACAAAGACCAAGCTGAATCCGCTCTACTCGATGGAATCCCTGCCAGGGGTGATCCGTATTGAGGAGTCGGAGTCTAAAAAGGACGCCCTTGAGGAGTACCTTGCGGCTCTCAAAATTCGACAGCTCCGTAAAATGAAGCGCGACGAGGAGAAGCAGCAGGAAATCAAGGAGGCTGCCAATGTCGAGCAGGCGAAGAAGGACGGCACGATCAAAGATTGCGAATGCTGCTTCGGAGAATTTCCCATGAACCGCATGGTGCACTGCAATGCCTCGACCTTCCATGTACGTTGCCCCCCTCTTCCTCTTGTTTTATCGATTGTGATGTAAACGTGCATGAACTAACCACCACAGTGGTTTTGCGTCGACTGCGCGCGGCGCATGGCCGAAACCCAAATCGGTCTTTCCAAGTACGAGCTGGCGTGCATGTCCATGGACGGCTGCAACGCAGGCTTTTCCCGTGCTGAGCGGGACCGCTTCCTCAGCCAGAAAACGGCCATGGCCCTCGACAGCATCGAGCAAGAGTATGTCCTGCGTGTCGCCGGCATCGAAAACCTCGAGACATGCCCCTTCTGCCCTTATGCAGCCGAATACCCGCCCGTGGAGATCAACAAGGAGTTTGCATGCCAAAACTCCGAGTGCGAGGCCATTACCTGCCGTCTGTGCCGCAAAGAGTCGCATATTCCGAAGAGCTGTGACGAGATCGAGAAGGACAAGGGGGCGGCTGTACGCCTGACGATCGAGGAAGCGATGTCACTGGCCATGATCCGCAAATGCAACAAATGTGAGTATACCCTTCCTAGTGTCCGTTGCTGTCGTTCTGCTTGTATTTGGCATGCAATCTAATCGTCTCGTCAGGTGGCACACCCTTCATCAAGGAGCTCGGCTGCAACAAGATGACGTGCACGCGTGCCGGCTGCTCCAACGTGCAGTGTTATGTCTGTCACCAGTCGTGCGACTACTCGCATTTTGACGACACGTCCCGGGGTGGTAAGGTGGGCAACTGCCCGCTGTTTGAGAGTGCCGAGGAGCGCCACGAGGTGGAAGTGCTGAACGCCGAGGAGGCGGCCCGTCAAAAGGCCATCGCGAACAACCCAGACGTCAACATTGACCATCTGAAATTCCAGCTGTCCGAACAGGTGGTGGCCGACGAGAGCCGCCGTAAGAACGAAGACGCCGAACGGCGGGCTGCTAATCAGCGCTGAGTTTGCCCTCGGGCGCAGCAGGCCCGACAGGCGGCGCAACTGGCCCTCTGGCTGCAGCTGCGAAGTCAAGACCAAATTCCGCGACCATCACGATACACGGCATTTGGATTTTATTTCTTTATTTCTGTTTCTTTATTCGTGCAGCATCTTTTGCCATATTGTTTTGATATCTATTTCTTTTCCTGAGCATTCTGTCCTTCGCCGCGATCAATATGGCCGCGGTATATCCATAATCTGGGCCATGTCATTTATATTTTGCTTCTTCTTCCTTTTCTTGTCAAGCATCTCCCAGTTTCCATGCCTTGGTCAAATACTGCATTTAGCAAAGGATGTTTTTGGTACATTACTTAGATAGTTGGCTGATATACCCGTCGTCTCTTTCCATCGATTGTCCCCATATACATCGTAGTTAGAAAACCATATGCGCCTATTCGCCACAAACCATCAACGCGTCAATAGCAAGATGAGATCATGGCTGATCTACCGCGTGCGCCCAAACTTCTCGTGCCACTTGCCGCGGGCCGGCGCCGCTGCCGGTTTAGGTGCTTGGGTGGTCGACGCGGCCGGCTCCGTCTCCTCGATCAGCTCCACCGTCTCGTGCACGGTCGCAATGGCGGACAGCGTGGGCTTGGGCAGTCCTCCGTCTGCGCCGGTGTCTGCGCCTGCCCGCAGCAGCACCAGCGCATTGGACGTGTTCTTCTGCCGCAGCGCGTACGTCCGGCCGGCTGCTTTGAGGCGGGCCAAGCCGTCCGCCGACGACGACAGGGACCACCTGGGGCTGCTGTCAGTGGGAGTTCGAATCGAGAGGAGGGAGACGGCATGTCTGGGGTTTGGACCTACTGCGTGTGGTCGTCGACAAGCTCGGCTGGCAGCTCGATCAGGCGGTAGCCGACGCCGTCGGACGCGTGGATCAGGGAAATGGCCGAGGACAGATCTTGTGAGGACATGGCGAGGTGTATGTGGTGAAGAATCGATATGGTGTCTGAACAGAGGTGCGCAGCCTGTCAAGGGAAGACGTGAAGTCAAGGTTGCCCCACATTGGAAGCCAATTTACACGGTTTTTTGGCGTTTAGTACCAGCGCTTATTGAAAACGCATGTGCCTTCTGCGTTGCATAACGGTCCTTTCGAGATAAAAACTAGTTGCCAATTCGAACAAATTACTCACGTTGTATTTTCGTATCCTACTTTTCTCGCTCTACACAATATACCATACAGATGCAGTCTTCTGCTGTGCTCTTACACGAATATGCACGTAACCGCAAAAGAGAGACAATACGAGTATGTAGCCACGAGTGGGAGAAGCGGAAGGGAAAAAGAAAGAAAGAAAGAGAAGTGGCAGGAAATCCCGGTCAACCATATATTAACTGCCCTCCGTGATATAGAGATCAGAATAATAAGAGGCTGGAGACACGGCACGGCGTGCGTCAACTGTTGTTTCGGTTAAGAGGTGTCGTATGCAGCAAACGGTTAAGGGCCCAGAAGGAATGGCGCCAAATCTGAAAACTAGCGCGTCATAGTAGTGGTTTCGTCCCGTCCTCGGCGCACGCGTTCCTGCCTTTTGGCGGGCATTCCATTGTTTACTTTTCGCGCGAAACAGACTAGTCCCAGGCGCGGGGTCCAGATGTGCCGTTTCTGCCACAGCAAGCAAGCTCAGAGCAGACCGTTCGACGCGCTCTTTCCGCACCCTGACGGCAGTGCAAAGAGCAATACGCCCGTATGTTGTAGGGTGGCAGGAACGACGGCGACTTGATTACGAATGCAAAATAACAGGGAAAGCGCGGCCGGCAGTGAGGAGGAATACTGAAAAGGACATTAAAGGGGTTCGCCATCAATCAATCCACGGGCCGTTCAAAACGAACCTCCATTCCGACCAACCGAACCCACGAGGTCGACACGGGCTGTTTCGCTTCACCAACAGGACCAGACGGGCCATTGACCTGGGAAAACCAACCCCCGTCCCCAGCCTAGGCCGTCGCTGGTATTGTCACTGCTTTCTGCTAAGATCGGGCTGGTCATAGCACATACGTCGTTTATCGCCGGGGCGAGATCGACCGTTCCACACTTTGTCCACCGCGTCCACCCTGATATTTCTCTGCTTCTATGTGCTCTCCTCTCCCTTCAAGATTCACTTCCGTTCCTCTCCTTTCATCCATATCGCAGCTTGCCCGGCTGCAGCTCGACATCCTTCGCCTTCTCTCGCACGCCCGGCAGCTTTGTTGACATCGCCAGCTGACGCGACAAGGGCTACACTCGACACGAGACGTCACGTTAGACAGACAGGTGCGCGAACACAACCCGCAGACAGCAGGTACTACTTGACGACGGAGCACGAACGACATCAAGGGGATCTGATCGCTTTTGTATCGTCGCCTCCTTGTCCAGCCCCGCCTGCGGACGCCGCCTGCTGTTGTTTACCTGCAAAAGGAAGGGATCTGTGGCCCCACTCTTGTCTCTCTTTTCGTCTTTCTCTTCTCCCCTTCAACTCTCGTGTGCAGCTACTCGATCTCCTTGTTATTTTCTACCCCCCTGTCGTATTTATATCGTTGTGGTCCACTCGACTCGGCCAACCTCGACCGCCTTTGGCTGCGACCCAGTTGGCCGCCTTTGACCCCATCTCTTCGACATTCCTCACTTGCGCATCTTCTTCTGTCTTTTTTTTTTTGTCGAATCCGCGGTCGCCGAACTGGGCCTCAACATCCGACCACATCGTATCACAGCGCCTTTCCACCAAGCCCATGACGGTCGTCTAGCCTCCCGTCGCGCTTTCTCCGACCCAGGCGCGCGTCCTCGTCCACTCCGTCGCACGTCATCGCCATGGTGCGCGTCACTGACGAGCTGGCCCTCTCGCCAGAGACCGTTACGCTCTTCCATGCCAGTGATCCTCTGCTCGGCCACCTACCTGTGCTCGCCTTCCACGGGCCCTCGACCACCGCCAACTTCACGCACAACAGCTCGCGCATCCAAGTCCACATCTACTCGCCCGCCGGCTTCCAGTCCTTCCCGCGCCTCACCGTCTCGCCCAGCTCCGACTTCTACAGCGTCGTGACCCACCTGCCCCGCGAGTTCCAAGGCGACGAGATCTGCCGCGGCCTCGCCTTCTCGCTCTTCAAGTACTTTAGCGAGCTGCCAGAGCCCGTCAAGACCTACCTGCGCAACCAGTATCCGACCACACGCGGCCGCCGTCCGGGTTCAGCCCCGGCCCTCTTCGGCGAGCAACATGCCGCAGACCTCGCCAAAGCCATGGCCTGCGTCGAGACCAACATCAACGAGCACCTGCGCGCCCTCGAGTGTGCACTGCAGCCACAGCACGTGAGCAACATCGATCTCGACCTTGTCCTTCCCCCCGGCGCCATTCGACTACCTTCCCTCGACGACGACAGCACCGCAGGTGCCATCGACGACGACGACGAAGATGCCATCCTCGACCCGACCCTGCGCCAGTACGACCCGGCCTACACGCCGCTCGTCAAGCTCTTCGGCGAGCCCGTCTTCCTTCCCACATCCAAGCTGCGCCGCGCGCCATCGCGGCCCAGCTCGCTCAACCACCGCACAAAGGCCTTTACCAAGGACCAAAAGGTCGAGCTGCGCATGCAGATGGGCGAGCTGGTGGACACCGAGGAGCGCTACGTGCTCAAGCTCAACGAGCTCGTCAAGCACATTGCCGACGACTTCCGCCAGAAGGCCAAGGACCGCACGGCATCTAGCTCGAGTCCGTCCATGGAAGACGTCGACCGTCTCTTCCCGCGCTCGGCGGATCAGATCCTGCAAGTCAACTCGGCCTTTATGCAGGACCTGCGCCGTGTCATGGACGACACCGAGGAGGATGCCGTGCGCGACCTGGACATACCGTACACATTTGGATCGGCCTCGTCACGCACCATGCTGGTCAGCTCCCACGCCTCTGCTGCTGCTGGCGGTGCGGGTGGTGGCTCAGTCCGCGTCAAGGATCCTAGCGGTGCGTTGGCCATGGCCAAAACCTTCCTCGAGTGGTTTCCCAAGTTCACCGACTGCTACCAAGACTACATTCGTGCCAGCCAGAACTTCCCACAGCTGCTCAGCAGCTTTCTCGACAACAACCAGTCCAGCTTCCGGGACCGCGTTGTGCAAACCACCGGCGAGCAGGCCCTACGCTCGATCCTCATCGAACCCGTGCAGCGCCTGCCGCGCTATAGCCTCTTCATCGACCAGATTGTCGGCTGCCTGCCTATCACACACCCAGCTCTGCAGTTGATGCTGAAGGCGCGCGACATCATCACAAACATCTGCTCCATGGACGACCCGTCCGACAACAAGCCCCACGTCGTCAACCGCCTGCGCAATCTGATCGAGTGCTGGCCCATGGACCTCGAGCCACGGGGCCGTCTGGTCCTGGCCGCCGACTTCGTCGAGCTGGCGGACCCCTACGACGCCGATGCGCACAGCATTGGCATCCAGGACCGGGCTGGCCTCTTCTTGCTCTTCAGCGACTGCCTCGTTGTGGTCAAGAAGAAGGCAGGCGCGACGTTCACGGGCCGCGACCTCCTGCGCGAGATCGACAAGCCGTCGCCGGCCGGCCTGTTGGTGTCCATGACCAACGCAGCAGGCGGCCCAGGAACGTACGACTTCGCCTTCAGTGGATGGCACCAGCTAGCCGACGTGTGCTTCACGGAATCCGCAGACGGCCGTCTTGTGTGGATGACCTCGACGCATGAGATGAAGAGCGCACACTCGGGCGACTACATGGCCAGCAAGGCCATCACCTCTCGCTGTTTCGTCCTCCAAGAAACGTTTGAGGCCAAGGCTGTGCGATGGAGCGAGGACCTCGTCAAAGCGCGTATTGAGGGACGGTTCTCGGAAGCGGAGCGTGAGACGCCCACCTGGTCGCTCCGCTCGGTTCGCCTTCCCGAGAACAACAACATGGGCCTCCATGCCGCCGTCTTCCAAGAAGCCGCTGAAGAGCTGGTCGAGGGCCGCCGGGAGCCCGCCCCTGTGCGCGTCGTCTTCGACAATCACCTGGGCACTAAAGGCGCTCCCGTCGGCCACTACGGTGTCGAGATTGTCGTGGAGGTGCGAACGGACGCCGGCCGCAGCAGCACGGGCAGCCGGGGCAGCTACGGCGACGGTGACAAGCGCCTGGTTATGAATACAGTCGGCCTCAATGGCAAGCGGTACTCGGATGACATTGCCCAAGACGACTTCTTGCCAACGCTCGCGCGGCGCATCATCCAGCTCATGAGGTCGCAATACAACCCGTCCAATCCCAAGCTGGTCCCTGCTCTGGTCTCCTACCACACCAAGACACTGCGCTCGCTTAAGTTTGGCAACCGCGTCGAGAAGACCAAGTCGTTCCTTGGTTCGTCTCCCGTCAAGCTGCTGTCGAGTTTCCTGGGCGGCGGCAGCACGACCCATGTTGCTAGCCACAATGCTCCGCCGGCTGTAGCCGCCGTTGCCAACACAAGCACAACCACCCTCTCCGAAACCGTCTACGGCTCCATGCGTCTGCAGCGGTCGCAGTCTAGCAGCAGCCGCCCACCGCAACCACCGCAGGCCGACACGGCGTCCCTCAGCGGGTCAATCCGGGACCGTACCGGCGGTGCAACTTTCGGTGGCGACGCATCGCGGCCGGAGAACCCGCTGGTGCGCTTGGAGCACACCTTTACGGGATACGTCGCTGCTCTCCAGGCGCGGAAGGGCCAGTTTGTTGCTCGGACTCTGCTCGGTCGCAGTTCCAGTTCTGCCGACGAGCTGTCGGTCAATTTGCTGTACAATAAGCTGAACGAGAGCCCGTACGACTGGGAGTCGTCCTCGGACCTAGCGCCCGAGGTGGTCTTTGCCGCCTTTGAAAAGTTCACACGCATTGCCTGGCGCGACCAGATGGGAACCATCATGACCATCCAGTCCCTTGACGCTCTGCAGGAACGTGCCAGTCGCAAGGTGCCTGGCGATTTTGCCGACTTTGTCAACTACCTGTTTGGGGACATGGCGCCACAGAATCGACGCGCCTTTACGGCGTTGATCAAGCTCCTAGCCGACCTCCTTGACGGGTGCAGCGATGACGGCGACCGCGGTGCCTTGACCCTCGCTTTCGCGGAGCTCCTGGTGGCAGGAAGCGGGGATCCGCACAACTACATCAACTTGCTCGACCTCCTGGTCGAAGACTGCGATCGCATCTTTGACGAGATTGGATTTGGCTCGGGCATCCATCTGCGCAGCTCCGCCTACGAGTCGCTGAACTCGTCTGTGGCCCGGAGCCACAAGTCTGCGACCGGCTCCTTGACATCCAACACCTCGTCGCTTCGGAGAAAGTTTGGCCTCGAATCCCTGCTTCGGCAAAACAGCAGCAGCAACCGAGGACTAGAGACCATGGTGAGCGGCGCAAGCGGTCTTGCGGATTCCACGTCTGAACGCCCGCCCATGTGGCGGAGTCTTAGCAAGCATCACCGCAACCCGGCGACGGGCGAAAGCTCAAGTTTGTCCAAGGCGTCGTCGGCCAGCTACATCAACCGTTCTCGGTCCATTGACATGGGCAACCACTCGCCCATGGGCATGAACAAGCTGATGCGGCGCCCTGCATCGCGTGATCGCCCCCCTATTGCGGGTGCCTTTGACGACCTGTCCATGATGCAGCGACCAACAAGCTCACACCGGCCGACAAGCTCGCATAAGCAGCTGGAGACCATCGGCGAGCCAGACACCGAGCCGGGGGTCGGCAGATCCAAAACTGGCACGTCGGGCACGGAAAAGGCACTGAAGAAAAAGCGCCGCAGCTCGCTGTCTGATCTCAAGAGTCTGATGGCTGTTGTGAGCCTTGATGATGGCGACGCTATGAAGCCCAGCCCGGTATCAAAGGACAACGACAGCCCGTTGCCCCCTATTCCTCTCCGGACAACCAAGACCACGTCTGAGAAAGTGAACGCCGGCCCGCGCGCACCCTCGCCGTCCAAGATTCCCAAGAGCCCCCAGTCGCTATCGCAGACACAGTTCCAGAGCCACGGCCGGCAAAACAGTATACAGGCACAGCAGACACAGACACAGCAGACACAGGCCGCGCCGCCTTTGACCAGCATCTTCCAGTCCCCGACGCGAAAGGAAAATATTGGGACGGGCGACTCCCCGCAGCTGCCCGCGCACGAGCCTGGCCACAGCAAAACGTTGTCCAGTGGCTCGCACATCCCGACGCTCAAGACATCCCGGGCGGCCGGCACCATCTTGCCTCCACCGGGCACAGCGTCGCCCACCCGCCAGAGTCACCTCCCTCCGCCGAGTCCGTCCAAGCTGACACCGGGCACGCTGACCTCTGCTAACAACGGATCCACACTGGGCGGCACGGGACAGAAGCTGCGTCTCCAGTCACCACAGAAGCTGCGCGAGCGCCTGCAGTCGGAGAAGCGGGCCGTGGAAGAGGTGGACGCCGCATTGCAGTCGGAGCTGTCTCGCATCTCTGAAAACATGGCGAGGCTGAACAGTGCAGGGCCGCCTCCAACAAGTGCAGGCACAAGCACCAGCACAAGTACAACGACAGGTCCTGCGTCGGGCGCGGCCACGGTCGATCTCCGGACGCTGGCCGCCGCCGTGCAAGCGCTCGAGGCGCGCCTGCCGAAGCGGCTGCAGGACGTCCGCGACCGCCAGGAGGCGCTGCAGCGCGACATGGACGCCACGGTCAAGGCGTCCGAGGGCAAGGTGCGGGCGATTGACCAGATGTACAAGGAGGCCACGGCGGAGAACGAGCTGCTGTACGAGAAGTTCAACACGGAGCTCGGCAAGATTGTGCGGGCGCTCAAGGGCAAAGGCCGCGAGGACAAGGAGGAGCTCGTGGCCAAGCTCAAGGAGCAGACGGAGGAGACGGCGCGGCTCAAGAAGGACAATGCGCGGCTGCGGCGCGAGGCGGTCAGTCTACGGACGCTGCTCAAGAGCGAGCAGCAGAGTTGAGGAGGGAAGGAGTGAAGGTTGCAGGAACTGGCGTTCTCCGCCTTCGTCTTGACGTTGTCTCGTTCGCTTCTCGTTGACCCATTTAGATTGTACGATTTTTGTTTCTATTTTGCTTCTGTTTTAAATCTTGACCCTCTATTGGTCCTGGCGTTGGCCGCTGGGATAGGAGGATACTATGGGAGGAAAGCCCTGCCTACAGGAAGGGACTGGAGAAGAATGTCAAGATACAAACACGTGGAGCTCCTGGACGGCGGCGGGTTGGCTGGGGGGTTACGATACGTTCATATTCGCGGCACATGGCGCAGGGGAAAGCAATACACAATGACAATTCCTTGCAAGTTACGCCGTGACGGCATGTACGGCATGTTGTTTGTTCTAATTTTGACTGGTGGTGAGATGGTCTGCAAAGAAATGAAGAAATCACCACTTATGAGATAAGAGGAAAATGAGAAACCGAATCCAGAGTGTGCACGTCTAAGCTAGTGGTACAATTCATTACGCGGCATACCGTCCGTAGATCCCGTTGTATCGTGAAAAGGTACAGAGCGGTATGAAGAAAAGAGAAAATGTATGAACAGAAAAAAAGAAAGAAAAAAATCGACAACAAAATGCTTGACAGGCCCTGTGTGTCTAATCCGAGCCCGTGTAAGTGGTGTATGAGTCCATTCTATAATCGTTATGACGCCGGTCATGAGTCTTCAACGAAGCTGGTCCGTTTCCGATTCCGTTTCCATGTATGAAGAGAATGACGAAGAAAGAAGGAAAGGCGAAGGGGATGACAGTCAGAGAAAAGGGACGCCGACTGACGGCTGAGGTCCGCCCTACTCCAGCGGCGTCATCAGCGACTTGCGCATCTTCATGTTGACCACGCCGCCGACACCAAACGCCGGCACAATGCGGCCAATGCGCGCCAGCGAGCTCAGCAGCCAGTTCCGGCGCACAGCGGCAAACCGGTCCGCCCATGTCGCCGGGCCGTTGGCCTGTCCGGCCTGTCCGGCCTGCCCGTTGGCCTGCCCGCTCGCCTGCCACGGGCGGTTGTAGAGGTCGAGGCCCAGCAGGTGCACCGGCGTCGAGGCAAACTGCGTCAGCGCGGGCGCGACAAACTGCGCCACCGCCAGGCCGGACAAGGCGCGCGACAGAGCACCGCTGGTGACAGCGGCGGCGGCCGCCTCGCCGCCGCCCAGACCCAGCTTGGCGTCGAGGTACGGCCCCAGGCGTGGCGGGATGTTGAAGGACGCGAAAATGGTCATGCAGTCGCGCACGGCAAACAGCAGGTACGACGGCAGCGGCACGGGGCGCGGCACGGCGCCGGGAGGGCCAAACATGCGCACAAACACCTGGTCCTTGTAGATGCAGACGCCGATGTTGGTGGCCGACGAGGCGGCAAACTTGGCGGCGCCGGCGGTGACGTGGGAGGCGGGGCGGTTGTGGGCGGTGCTGGTGGCGGTGTCGACGGCGTTGGCGGTGAAGTAGGTGCTGCCGTAGAGCAGGCAGATGAGGCCAAACGGCTTGCTCCACAGGATCTGCTGGGGCCGCCGGACGAGCGTCAGAAAGGAGGCGCGCAGCGAGCCGGCGAGGGTGTTGGCGCCCGAGGCGTTTTCCATGATGCTGCGGTCGATGATGGCGATGATGGGCGCAACCAGGGCGGCGGCGGTGAAGCCACTGGCGACGTCGGCAGCGAGTCGGAGGCCCAGGTGTCGGGTGTTGTACTGGGGCTTGGTGGCGGTGGTGACGTCGGAGGAGGTGGACGATGAGTCTGCGGACGCTCGTTTTGGGAACGGCGAGGGAGGCATATGGGCTGGCGGGAGGGACGGCGTGGGTATTGGTGCTCTGGGTTTCGACGATGTGTGTGTCGAGTCCGGCTGTAATGACGAAGGCGACGGCTGTCTTGACGAGTCCAAGGAGGACGACGTGGCGGAGGAGGACGATTCCGAGAAGGTAGACGGTGCCGACGACACGGCCGGCGAGGGCGGCGCAATGGTTTCATGGAGGCCGGTTCGTGGTCTCCCCAGGCCGTCGGCTGGCACGAGCACCGGCGCCGCGGCCGTCGGGGCCATCTTGAGCGGTGGCAGCGGCTGTGAAAATAAAAAGAAAGTAATCGGAGGCTGCGGCGTCCGTCAGCCGAAGCCGGGCGATGCGTTGCGGCACGGCGTAGCCCCACGCATGCAAGCCTCGGAGCACGTCAATGCCCTCACTTGGTTTGCCGACGAGAGAGAAGGTACCGGTAGAATAATAGAAGACGCTGTCGCCTCCGACTGTCGATCGTCGGATGTGTAGAAGTTGGTTCCCTGAAGCGGTGGCTGGTGTCGTTGACGATAGCCGATAAGAGAATATTGGAAAGAGCGGGCGAACGGGAAGGTACGGGGCAGTACACGGGGAATACACGGGGAACGTACGAAAGGGGAGGAAGGAGGAGGAAGGGGGAGGAAAGAGGAGGGAAAGAGCAAAGGAGAAGAGTCTATATTGCATCCAGATGCATTGTGTGATGATGCATATTGACAAGCCTCGTATTGCTGTCTAACTCTTCTTGATCACAAAAGATTTGCTATCGTATTTTTTTGGTTGTGGGACTTGCGGCCCGACCGCGTCGCAAAAGTACTCCGTACACAAAAACGTTCCGCTCTCGCTGACGGCTGTGGGTGCATTGCTGTGGGCGGTAAGTTATCTTATTTTAGGCTGTCTATGGGGCATTCCCCCCTTGTCTGGGGGTTGTGGAGTGCCCTGAGCGGGATCTAGGTGTTTGTTTTAGTGGCCCCAGCGCCACCGATACAGGAACGGGTGCTTGCCTATCAGGTGCGCTAGCGGCTTTCAGCAGGAACGGGGACCAACTGGCCCTGCGAAGCACCCGGGGATCAAAAACAGGGACCATTAAGACCGCTGGATAAGACCGCGTGTAAGCGGCGGGCAAGGCCCATGCCCCGAGCTTCCAGCGCCTGATTGCACACACACCCGAAGTCGGAGATAACAGAAGGCGGTCCACTACAGTCTGAAGGTCGGCGTGAGATGCAGGAGGCTGGGAAAGAAAACCGTACGATTACGGGGTTTCTTGATGTGAGAACTGCACATACGACATACAGCGACCAAATACAGAAGCGATTCAGCGGCCTTCAGTGAATCCGAGCGCCGACTACAACAACGGAGACAAGACCATTTATCGCCGGACGTGTTTTCGGGTAGGATTCAACCTGCCCTACAAGGCCCGTAAGCCTGTAACCGCCGAAAGACCGCTGAAGGGTTTGACTCACCGCTAAAAGTTCACCTGGAAGCCGGGGATACGGGACAATGATCCAGCGAGTGTTGCCGAGACAGGACGGAGCTGTGCACCAGCGTTTGGGGAACTTGCTCTTAATAGGCCGTTAATTTTGTAGAATGTAAATAATAATTTGAGGGCTGATAATTTTGTCGTTCTTTTGGTTTTATGTGAAAAAATATATATATTACAAAAGAAAAAAGAAGTAAAAAAAAGTAAAAAAAAACTGCAATGATAATAGAAAGCCGAAAGTAACGTCACAAATTCAAAAAACCATTTCAAAGCTCTTCAGTTTATTGCTACGACGAGGGGCAACCCTCGCATCATCAAATATTGTCGTAACTTCATGACATTTATTGCATTGGCCGGTGGTCCCGGAACTCCTATTTATGTGGTGGCCACTCTAGGCAAAATGCTCATTGTATATGCTCCGTGTCCCATGCGGTCTACGCCGGCATCAAGCGGTCGTCTTCCTCGCCGCTCTCACTCTCTTCCTCTTCTTCCTCGCTACCCTCGTCGTCTTCACTGTCCTCCTCATCTTCATCGTCGCCTTCTTCACTGCTCTCTTCCTCACTGCTGCCTTCGTCGCCATCGTCGTCCTCGTCATCCTCATCGTCCTCGTCGTCATCGTCTTCTTCTTCTTCTTCTTCCTCGGCAAGCCAGTCATCCAGTGTCTTGGATCCGAGCTTGCTCGCAGCGGCCCGACCACCGTTGGTCCCGACTCCGCCAACTACAGGGCCACGACTCTTGGCCGCGGCATCGAGGCTCGCACCGGCCGGCACAGCTCCGGGTTTGCCGCCACGACGATCGTCGTACTGAGCCGCGGCCAGGCTCTCCTCCGTCTCCCGCAGTCGCGGGTCCGGCTCCTCGCCGTCGTGCACCCAGTCGGGCAGCGGTTCGTAGCCCCGGATCCCGTGCAGCATGCCGCGGCTGACGGTGCCGCCACCGGCGCCGCCGAGGCTGGCCAAAGACGATGCGTCGCCGCCTGCGCCCAGAACCAGCGCCGCCGACCCGAGGGTAAACCCGCGACGCACTTCGGACGGACTGGGTGCGTGCGGCACAGGCTTGGGTGCGAGCAGCATCAGCGTGGCCAGCTGCGGCACCTCGAGCAGAGCGCGGTAGAGGCGGGTTCGGTCGCGGATATCGTAGGAGACGTCGTAGCGCGCAAGCAAGAGAAGGTAGTCCCAGAGGCGGCGGATGGGGTGGTCGGCCGACTCGTCGGGGGCGGGCGATGCGGACGGCAGAGGCGAGTGCGACGGCGGCGACCCGAACCCGCCGTCGTCGGCAAACCCTTCCGAAACAAGGTCGGCCAGCGGCGACGGTGTGGGCGACGGTGTGGGCTTGGCGTCGGACAGTGCCGGTTTGGGATTCCGCTCGGCTTCGCGGTTGATGTGGTGCAGGTACACCTTGGCAGCCAGCAGCACGATCTGGCGCTTGGCGGCCTCGGATTCGCCGGCAAAGTCCTTGAGGAGGATGCGCAGCACGTCGGCGGCAATGTTGTCCTCGCCGTTGAGGCCGGCGAACTCGCCCACGAGCCAGATAATCGTGGCACGCGCCTGCGGGTCGGTTGCGGCGTCCAGGTTCTTGGCGAGCCGCACAACCGTGGCCGCGTGTGCGGCCGGGTCCTGCTGGATCAGGTGGCGGATCACGGTCAGCGACTCGGCCGCGAGCGTGCCGTCGAGGCTGGTGATCTGCGCGAGCAGCAGCCGCAGGCAGCGGGCCGCGGTTGTCGCGTCCGCTGGTCCGCTCGAACCGCCGGGTCCGTCCGTCGCCTGCGCACACCGTCCAATGGCTCGGACGGCCTCGCGCACAAGAGCTTTGTCGGACCCCCGCGCAAAGTGCTCGAGCTCGCTGAGGATGAGCGACTTGGTGGGCGCCGGGCTGTGCGGGAAGATCAGTGCCAGCACCTCGAGCTTGAGGCGCCAAACGGCCGGTGGATCGGTGGCACGGACGAGGAAACGCGATGCGTGGCGTACAAAGTCGGCAGGGTAGGCAAGGCACACCGAGGCAATGTTGTACAGCGCAATCTGCTGGGTGTCCTGCGGCCCGCGCAGCAGGGCGACGAGCGGGCCCACGGCATCACGGACGTACTCGGCGGTGCCGACACTCACGTAGCAGCGGGCGACGGCCACGACGACGCCCGCATTGCGGCTCTGGAGCAGGGGTCGAATGGCGTTGAGGAACAGAGCCAGGTCCGGGTCGAGATCGACGACGGTCTGGAAGGTGGAGGGCTCCGTCTGCGTAGCCACCTGGCCCGTGTCGCTTCCACTTCCACTGCTGTCGGCGGCGGGCTCGCCGTAGAAATCGCCCAGGTCGAGGGTGCGCGCCGCCGTTGTCTTGTAGCTGCTCCTGGTGGTGCTGTTGACCGCCGCCGTGCTCTCCCGTGCCACCTGCCGCGTCCTCCTCGGAAAGCACTTGCGCGCGTAGACCGTCAGCATCCGCAGCGTCGCCAGCTGGCTCCACTCGTCCATGTCGACCAGCTTGCGCACGAGGTCGCGGTAGTGCGGGTGGATCAGGTCCAGCCGCTCCGGGCACACGGCCATGAACGCGGCCACGGCTGCGCCGGCCACGTAGTACTGCTTGTCGCCCAGCAGCGTCCCCAGATACTCGAGCAGCGACGGCAGCTGACTCGGGTCGAGCCGGTAGCACTTGGGAATCGCCAGCGCGGCCGCCCGCCGCACATAGGGGCTCATGTCGGCGGCGCCCTTTTTGATCGCCAGCGACACGATCTGGCTGATCACGGGCACGCGGATGCCCGACATGGTGCGCAGGGCCAGCGCGCGCACCTGGGGGTTGGCGTCGGACAGCGACTTTTGGATGGTGTTGATGGACAGAAGGGCCATGTCCGGTTCTTGCTCGGCGTGGTGCACGACGTAAATGTACACGAGCTTCTTGATCTCGAGGTTGGGCGACGCCACGTTCTTGACGACGGACGAGAAGAACGGCAGCGTCTTCTGGCCGCGGTAGGCCATGGTGGTGACGCGGCGCAGGCCGTCGAGCACGTCGCGGTCGGCGCGGCTGTCGAGCAGCTTCTTGATCTGGCGGCTGTCGAGCGGCCGCGCAGGGCTGCGGAAGCCGCTGCGGGCGGCGGACGACGCATCGAGTGTGAGTTCGCGGGCTGGAGGGTTGGAGTTTGGTCAGCATGTAGTGATCGCAGGAGAAGGAGGATGAGGAGGAGGATGAGGAGGAGGATGAGGAGGAGGATGAGGAGGAGGATGAGGAGGAGGATGAGGAGGAGAGGAACAGGAGAGCCACTTGGACTGGGGAAAGGAAGAGGACGCACCACTCTCGAGGAGGTTGGAGATGCGCGAAATCGACTCCATGGCTGCGGGCACGGCACGGCGCCGGTGCAGCCGCTGAGCAGGGGAAGGTGTGCTATGCGCGAGGCAATAGGCCGTAGGTCAGTGGTCGTGTGTTGCCCGGTGCTTGTTACGTTCGTGTCGATGTTTGAGAGGAGAAAGGTTGACGTCTGGTTTGGATGACGGAATAGCATTGGTTTGGAGCTTGGTGGGGGCAATTGGAGCTGGCACGTGCTTCGTCGAGCTGTTGTTTTAGTGGGGCTCAACTAAGCGGCTGCATTTTCCGTACTTATGGGAAGGCGCGACCAAACGACCTCCGACTACTAAACAACACCATCAAAACCCAAAATCCTCACAAACTGTCGACGCAATGATAGACTATACACGTCCGTCTCCACGCTACCCCCATGACACCATGAAACCGGCGCCGGACGCCGACTGAGGAAACAAACTGCTGCCATGGGCTGCCCCACTGTCGTTGTGCCGCCTGTGCGCCCAGCGGCACTGCTGGCCCATGTGCTGGGACACTGTGTTCATCCGACGACATTGATCGTGTGCTCGACCAGCGCCGACTTTGTGCGTCGCTGTGTCGATGACGCTGTCCAGGACGACGACGGAAACGCCGACGGCGACAGCGTCTTGCACACGGCATCTCTGCTGCAGGTCGCTGTTGCCCGCCACATCCGCGTCGCCTTTGTGCCGACCGTCGCCCACCTCCGTGGCTTCGTGGCCGCCCTCGACCTGGCAGAGAGCCGCGTGACGGCACCGCCGGCAGCCGACACTCTTGTGTCTTCCGGTGGTGCGCCTCCGCCCGCCCGGCGTGGTGGCCACGCTCTAGTGGTGTACGACTTTTTGCGGCTGCACCGGGACACGAGCGAGTGGAGCACCCAGGGCCTCAGCGCGTCGGCGGCCGTGCTGGTGGAGGCAGGCTGGCGGACGGGGCTGGATGTGTTGGTCGTGGACGGGGGACGATGGCAGATGGAAGGCGCCGAAACCACGGAGGGCACAGAGAGCACAGAGAGCACAGATGTCTGGGACGAAAAGATGCCCGTGTTGAGCACGGGCCCCCGAAGACAGCTGCAAAAGGCCGGCTATCCGCTTCGGACAGAACGAGCCAAAGCTGTCCTGGCGCGGTGGTTTGCTTTTCGGGCATCTCTCAAAGAGGAGGAACCGGACGTGCTCAGTGAGGCGAAGGAAGAGAAGTTGGAGCCGGTTGCAACAGACGATGCTCTAACTGGACCTGTTGAGGTCGAACAGATGAATTCGACGGATGAGACCAGCGAGGTCCCAGTCACTTTTGTGCAAGAAGCAGCACAGGCAACTGCAGACGGCACGGGTGACGGTTCCCTTATGGAAGAGACTACCCAAATCGTCGAAGAAAAGCCGCAGAAAACCTTTGTCAAAGACAGCGAAGACGAAGACGAAGACGACCTGTCCGACGAGGCCATGGACACATAGACGGGACTACGAGTACACTTGTTATATGTGCCATACAGTCGATAAGAATAGTCGTTATTTGTTGTCAAATTAAAGTCTATATCGCCCCAAGAACCGAAACGCCGCACCCATGGTATCCGCCCGTCATCAGTCATAGAGAAAACAGCAAACAGAAAACAGAAAACACCAGAGGATCGTACACGGCACACCACCACGCGCCCCGGCGCCCTCACATCGCCTGCTCCATCTCCGTAATGTACAGCTTGATGTGCGACTCCATCTTGAGGTACTCGTCGTAGGCGTTGTGCACCTCGTTCTCAATGTTCTCCTTGAGGTCCAGCATCTTCTTCTCCGTCTGCTCGATGCGCACGCGGCGCTTCTCAATGTCGCGGCCCTTGTCGCTGCGCTCCTCGTTGAGCGTCCGGTGGATCTGCTTGAGCTCCTCCATCTTCTCCTTGGCCTCCTGCGCCTTCTGCGCGCTCTGCTCGCGCAGCTTCTCCGTCCGCTCGTTCCACTTGGCCAGCTGCTTCTGCAGCATCAGCTCCGCCCGCTCGACCTCCTTGACGTCCGCGCCGCGCTCCGTCAGCGCGTCGCGCTGCCGGCTCTTCTTGGCGTTGTCCTCCTCCTCCTTGCTCAGCTCGGCGCCGATCTCGTCGAGCAGCTTGATGCACGCGGCCACGTCGCCGGCCACGACGTGGAACGAGTCGGCCGACGTCTGCAGGGCGCGCGCGCGCCGCTCGAGCGACTCAATATGCGCGCGGTTGTTGGCCAGCGTGTTGGACAGGTCGGCCAGGTTGGTCTGCAGCGCCGCGGGGCTCTGCAGGACGTACGGCTGCAGCTTGGCAATCTCCTGCCGCAGCACCACCTTGGACTGCGTGCGCCGCTCGAGCTGGTCCACCAGCTGCTTCTTGCGCTCGCGCGCCTCGTCCAGCCGCGCGCCCACCTGCCGCTGGCTGCGCTGCAGGTCCACCAGCGTGCGCTTGAGCGCGTCGTTGCGCTGCATCTTGTCGCGCACCTCGGCCTCGGCCGCGCTGCGCGCCGCCCGCAGCGCTTCGAGCCGCCGCTCCAGGTCCTGGTTCGCGCTGTACAGCTCGTCGGCGCGCTGCCGCGTCACCGCGCCGCGCTGCGCGTGCTGGTCGACAATGTGGCCCTGGCCCTCGCGGAAGCGCACAAAGTTGATGAGGTAGCTCAGGATCATCACGAGGCGCTCGTACGTCGGCCGGTACAGGTCGTTGAGGCTGAAGTCGCGCACGCAGCACTCGGCCAGCAGCACGCGCAGCGACGCGCAGAAGCCCATCAGGCACCGCGTGTCCGCCGGCATCAGCACGTCGCCGTACTCGCTGCCGCACACTTCCTCGGCGGCCGCCCGCATCGCCGGCTCCACCGTCTCGCGCGACACGTTGAGCAGCTCCTCCGCGAACCACTCAAAGATTTTCTGGACGAGCAGCGGGTTGGGCTTCTGCAGGTCGGCCACCGAGAACGGGATGCCCATGTCGGCAACACACGCGACAATTTCCTTGTCCGTGAGCCGCACGAGCAGGTCGGGCACGTCTTTGGGCCGCGCCGTGCGGTGCTGGTTCGGCGGCAAAATCGACATTCGCGGGTTGAAGGTCATGGTGAAGGTCGGCGGCGTGTTGTTGTGTAGTCTCGATTGTTGGCGTCGTTGCGCACTTGTCGTGTAATGAGATAAACGGTATCGTAGTATTTGTGATGTGTGCCGATTCGCAGGTCGTGATGCGCTTCGAAGTGCGACGTTGCTGGCGCTCTTTGTTGATGCCAGCTGGAACCGCGACTTGTGTAGTGGCGGGGACAAATGGGCGAGTGTTTGATAGTGTGTTTAATGTGGGACTGTTGCCCAGCAACGCGTTTGGAGAAGGTGCGCCGACGACCAAACCGCAAAGCGTCACCACTACGACATCACTAAAATGTGTATCAACTATTTTTAATGTCAATTGTTACGACGGCGTTTTAGCGACGAGTATGGCTTACCCTCCTTCCGCTAGCATTGTATCTTTGTGTTTGTTGTATTGGCCATCAGCTTGACAACATGACTACTGGCAGCGTCATCGCACGAGAAGACTGTATTGCCCGAGTTAATGTTCGCATTTTCATTTGAAGCAAAGCGCCGAGACATTGGCTAAGATACAGTATTTTTTCTCTGATTCGATGCCGGTTCATGCCAACCGATTGTCCTCGTCTCGTGCGCCCGAGCGGAGATGACGCCAAACATATCCTCGACTGCCGCCGTTCTACAAAACGACCGTACCATCACCTTTCCGTTCTCTTTTGTCTTTTGTCCTGTCATTTCACTTGATTCAGACGATTGGTGTTTGCATGAACCATTTGATTACACTCAACTAAAATCGTACCTTGCAATTTAAACCCCGTGCGGGCGTCCCGGTGCAAGACACTGCCGACAGCCCTGAGAGCCCTGTCAGTCGTTTCGGGTGCTTTCCGTGAAACGAAACACCCAAACCAATCATATCGACGGAGTGGTGATGTCTTGGCTGGTGCAACTGCTTGCGTGAGGTACAACTGGAGAATTGTGCGAGAGCAGGCAGGTTGGGACCTGAGGCCGGCGAAATATGCGAGGGTGGAAGGGAGTAGTCTGTGAGAGACGTGGCCGAACAAAAAGAACACGAAAAGGAAAGCAAAGAACCAGCCCAGCTGCAGCTATGAAACACAGGCTAGCTGCATGTGCCCAATGATTAGGACCAGGGCCTCGTTCTGGCCACTGGGAAGTTAGATTCGACAGTCAACGTCAGCATCCCCATCCTCCCTGGAAGGCGATGCAAAGCTTGCCCTGGAGCAGCCGTCCTTGCTTTCGACTGGCGGAATGAATTACTGGCGTGACTGGGTACTTTTGTGAACCGAGGAATGTCGAAATATGACGCCAACGTTGTAAGATACATCGTACCTAAACGGTAATTGCCTCGTGTCTGTGCTTGTGTGATTCGAGGAGGGAGACATCGACACGCCTCTCTTTCGTTTCGCTCGTTTCTGGTTGTATTTTGTCACCTGAAACAACCGCCAGCAGTTCAATATTCCCTCAGCCTTACGCCCAACGCCTGGGGCAAGAATAGACGGACAAGATACGGTGGAAAAAAGACCAGACGAGGATGTCCTGGTTTCGTCATGGCCCTGTCGCCCTGGCTGTCTTGTTCTCGCTGCTCCTTTCTCTCTTCCATGCGAACGTACTGTCGACATACTCTGGAGCACCTGGGCGCACCGCATGACTTCTCATTTCGTTTGCCATGCGTCGTGGCACAGAGGGCACCCGTTTGCCTCCATAACGCAGCCTGCACACACTGCAGCGAGCGTCGATGGCACAAACCACTGCAAACAGTCTGCAGGAACAATGCGTCCGGTCAGAGATGCCCACGGCGTACGACCGCTGTGTTTCCTGCGCCAGGACGCCGTACATGCGCCCGGGTCTGATTGTGCCCAGGCTGAACCTGCTGGTGCCTGTTGCCTCGTATTTACAAGCCACCACATACTCCGCGCGTCTTGTCATCGTATGTAGAGAGAATACGAATATTGCGGAACGCTGTACGTCTCCGCTTGTCACAGTATGTTATCTGTCGGAGAAAGGCAGAGATATAGGTCGGGCAATGCTGCATCGTCTTGGCGCCGTAAAATGTCGTACATTAATATTGCGTGGTATTTTTGAGGCGATTCGCGCCGTCTTTATGGCATCTCCGTCGCCACTTTCCATGTCGTGCAGAGCATGCAAGCTGCCTGTCCTATGAACTGGTAATTAATGCACAAACGCGAGGAGAAGCGCCGCCACTGCATTGCTTGCAAGATAGGAAGGACCGCTTTGCTAAATTCTATCGCGCGTTCCTGCTCCCGTTGAGGCCTCATTTCAACTGCGTTAGCGACCCTGCAGTGGAATGCCTCCAGGTGATTCGGTGAATACAGCGTATTTTGCTTTACACAGCAGTGCACGTGGCGTCTGTATTTCGTCCGGCTGAAATAGTAGGGATCGCTCTTTCCTGAAGATGCACGACAGTCGACTGGGCTCGATAGTATTTATGGAAAGCGCGATGGAACGTTGGGACCTGCCTGTGACAGCGAGTCTGCGAGTGTTGTGGCTCGTCCTCATGTTCAGGAATGAGAGAGCGACGGACACAACTCTCCAATTATTGACTGTGGCGACTCGCGCCTTCCTGCGCCCTCGAACAGCAGTTTCTTTTACGACTGCACGTCGTACTCCGTGCTTCATATCTCCTCCTTCTTTCCTCTTCTCACGTACGATGTGTGCACTCTTCCAGCCTCAAATAAACATCCGAAGAAACGGTGCGTCCATGCACGATAGCCCACTCACACCTGTCCCGCCCGCATCTGCTGTGCATCGCCAGCGAACGCGCCGTATTTAGCCCTGCAGTCAACCTGTGCGGTG
This sequence comes from Sporothrix luriei, assembly GCA_021398005.1. NCBI lineage: Eukaryota > Fungi > Ascomycota > Sordariomycetes > Ophiostomatales > Ophiostomataceae > Sporothrix > Sporothrix luriei. Next base: position 44,321 of record WNLO01000007.1, read on the forward strand.
GAAGCTTGTCGACAGCGTGGGCCAGGCCAGACTGCGACGTCAGCACATCTTCCATTAGCATCACAGTCTTGCCCCCTTTTCTGCAATGATTCGCCCTCCTTGCCTCCATTTCGTTCTTCCACTTCCGTTTGACCACCCCTGCAACCCGACACATCCCTCATGCCCACCGCCAATCACACCCTCCCTGCCTCTCTCGCATGAGCCTGTTTCCTCGTTGGCCAACGGCTCTCCTGCTCAGGCCCCTGCAACCAAGTTTTGTGGCTTCAGCCGGCCAGCGACCAGCTGGCCAAACAAGCTGCCGCCCCTCCGCCGTCATCCTCCACATCCCTTTGGGCTTTTCGTTTTCTTCGATTTCACCGCTCGGGTTTCAGCGATTGCAGAGCACCCCTGCCCCGTCGAGAGGCACGATTGCAAGGTATTCACGGCGGGCGGAATCAGGCGACGGCCATTTGTGGGTATGGTTAGCGTCTCCATGCCGGCAGCTTCATGCATTTCCACTTCAGGTTTCCTAGCAGTTTAACTGTTTTCTACTTCACGCCCAGACACTCTCGACACCCCTCTCGGCCCTCTTGCACTCACGTTGATCCCACCGCTGTGTCGCACGGATACACGCAAACTCTGGAAAGTTGCGTCACAAGGCATATTATCACTTGGTTTGGGAACGAACCCAAGCGAGCGAGGAGGCGAAAAGCCAAATCGAGGAAAAGTGCAGCTGGACTCTACTCTGTAGTCTGACCAGTTCCACTATTCGAGTCGTCCTTTGAACGGCTGACGATCACCTGCGTCCCAGCAAACGGACCTTTCCATTGGCACACGCAGGCGTATGCAACCCTGCCCGGCACACGCTTTGTGTCCTCCGGTCGGCTTGCGCCTTCTTGGTCGTCTTCATCTTCACTACTACTTTCCCTTGACCTTTGTCTTTCCTCCATACCCATTTACCAGACACTTGCCCAGCTGATCGATCACTCGATGACTGTCTCATTTTCTGCTTTCTGTGCCTGTCTTCACCGTACGAAATAGCAGCATCAGCCGACAGCCCACCAGCGACAGCCCACCGGCAGAGAGTGCATAAATTGTCGACACGCCAACCTCGTTATCACGCCTCTTATAGCCCTCCTGGACCCCATCAAGCCAACCAACCCTGAGGCTACCGAACTGCCGCTGGCCAAGTGAAGTGGGCAAGGCAGAAGGAGAGGAGAGACTACGAAATAGGTCCCAAATCGTACAGAACGGCAATCTGCAGAGGCGAAGAACGACGGAATTCGATACGCCACGGTCGGGACCCGCTTACCTGGCCGCCTTCCAAGGACTGCTCAGTCACTATTTTAGGAAAAAGGAACCCAGCCTCTGACACAAAACATTTTCCCTTCTCATTCCTGACACGATACCGAGCCCATCGAAGGGACTTTTTAGTCGGTGCATTTTACTCTTATTCACCCACAGTGGGGCTTTTCTTCAGCCATTCCGGAAACCTTTTACTCCCAATTATCCAGCCTCCCCGTTGAGGACAAAAACCCGCAAAAGAAACCCGCTGGAGATCTCAATCTCGCCGCTAGACCCATCTTCCCTCTCCATTCTCCATCCCCCATCCTTCTACTCTTCTCGTATTCCTGTTCTTCTCCTCGTCCTGCGCCTCCACTGCTACTTTTTCTTCTTCTCCTACTTTTTGCTCTCACTCCATCGACGACGTTCACATTCAACCGTCTTTACCTCACGCCGACACAATCGTTTCCATATTCTAAACAGTACGCCTGGACTGCAGTCATAAATCTCTTACCGTTCCAGCCTTCGTCGACACCATGAGCGCTAGCCACAACAGAAATGGCCCGAATCTGCGACTAAAACTCCCAACACTCAATTGAAGTATCTGCTGGAACAGCGACGCATTCTGTCCACGCACCAGCGAACTTTGCAAACTGCCGGCCTGCTGGGCCAGCAAGCCAGCTTATATTCAAAATGGCCCTCTGGCTGTTCAAACGAAAGAGCCGGCGGAAAAGAGGTCGCGCCGGCTCACCCGTGGATGATCTTTCTGCATTGCCGCGAAGCTTCACCGCTCCGAGTGGAACGGTCGCTGCTGGCCCGATTTCTTCATCGCCTATCCGTCGACGTCCTAGCAGCAGAAAACACCAACGCCCAGAACCCAACAAACTCCAACGCCGCATACGCACATACAGTTTTGAGTCGGGTTGTGCCGACAACTTGGAGATGGGCAATGCTGATGCCTGGAAGAGTGCAGCGCGTCGGAAGCCGCCAATCCCTTCGCCACCACACGCTAATGGCGGCCCGCTCAATGGCTCAATGAGCGACGGCATTGGCGGCAATGCTGCCCAAATCGAGCGCAATCCGACGCTGCGCCATTCCAACAGCAAACGCGATGGGCGCCCACCTATGTCGCGAACGAAAAGCAGCAGGAGGCGTAAAAATGCAGACGACCGCGCGCGCGAGGCCAAGGTCAAGGCCATGAGCAATCCCAGCAACACCAATGACAACTACGACTTTACACCCATGCGGCCTGCTGCAGAATCGTGGACCGCCGGCCGTCCTATGAAGCGAGAAACCTTGAAGGTTGCCCACGTCAACAGCGTGGCCGCCCGGTATGCTCGACAGCCTCCGAGCGATATCTCTCTGCCCTCGGCCGAGTCCATCGATTCGGCCATGTCGTCCGACTCCGATCAGGTTGCCTTTGTGATTTCGCCTTTTGCTGCTTTGGCGCCAAAACCAACGTTACGCTATGTATCGCAACCCCGGGCCACCGTACCAGGCAACGGCGGCGGCTATTTTCCTACGCGCCGTACATCACAAAAGAGAACACTTTCGAAGCCGATGCCCGAAGCGACGCTCAGGGCGCACAAGCGTGTCGACGATCTAGCGAACGATATGAACGCTAGCGACCTGCGAGAACTAATGGAGAGAGATGCGCGGCGAAGAGAGAGGAAACGAGCCCAGGATGAAGAAAGGGCGGCCCGCCGATTAGCACGACAGGTCGAGAAGCACCGTCTGCAGCAAGGGCATTTGCAGTCTGAGCAACCGGCTGGCCCAAACACCGCGCTCCCACTGGAACCGGCTCCGCGGTCGTCGCTCGACCTGGCCCGTGGTGTTCTTGGCCGTGAAGCAGTTGGACTTGCACCCGGCACTACCTCCGCCGTTGTGACGTCCGCCGTTCGACGAGAGTCTCCCACTCCGTCCACACCTTCGGAGCGAAACTCAATTATACTCGAAGAGCGGCCCGAACGCGATATTGATGACCCGCTCCCGCGGGATCTGCGCGGCGACTACTCCACGCCGTCTGTCGCTGATCGCCAGGACGAATCCGAATTGCCTGCTGCCAACAGTGGGTCAGCCTCGAGTTCCAGGCGCCACCCCTCACCGGTCGATATGTATCACCGACCAGATAGCATCCCCACGGCACCGGCCCAGTTTGAGCTCCCAGAGTCACTCCCAGAATCGACCGCACCCGCCCAGGAGACTGCTGCGGTTCCAGCACGGACCCCATCCATGCTGAGACGACTGGCTAGAATAAGAAGACGCATGTCTAGTGCCTCATCTATAAAGGAGGACTCTGAGACTGCTGTCAAGACCAATGCCACCATCGCCCGTAAGCCGTCCAATGGCGGGCCAGTCCGTCGAGGGTCCCTATCATGGGGCTCCTTAGGCGCACTTTTCCGATGGCGGTCGAGATCCAAGCGTACCCCACAAGGACAGTCATCGTTTGCGAATTTGTCTCGAGATTCGATGGCTGCCCAGTCCTCGATCCAAAGATCTTTGCACAATTTTGACGCTGTCCCTCACAGCCACCTCCGGAACCCCTCTCAGACTCTGATTGAAGAGTCATCCAACCTTGCGGCGCCTGAAGCTACAGCGGGGGTGCCAGGGGGCTATTTTGCGTCGACTGCATCTGTCAGCTCAACGGCAAAGGCTGCACGTCTTCCTACAAAACCTCATCCTATGAAGGTGACCGGCCTAGTTCCGAGACGCACGCTCTCTCGTTTCCGTGAAGACCTGCCCGATTTTCTCAAGTCTCCTCCTGCCTCACGCATTCAGTCACCTGAGCCGCTAGAAGCTGTGCCTCCTTGTCAGGTGCAGATGGTGGCACAAGGCGCGGTCTACGGCTCCTCGCCCACTCAGAATTCGAGCTATGTCAACGACAGTGGAGACGACGAGTCGATTATCTTGATGCCGACCGGCTTTCATGAGGCCCCACAACAGCCGCCGTCTTTTGACAGCACGAGCATGGGCAACAACAGCACGACCAACGGCACGCGTGACACCCCGACATCGTGGCTCCAAATGGAGGAGACCGAGCCGTCGCCAGAGCCGCAACAGTCGTTGTCCCTGGCGTCAATCGACTCCGAGGGCTCTTGGCTGTCTGGCCGCACGGCATCTCGCCGCCGGGTGTCACAGATGCAGCCATCGCTGGACAGTGTCTCGCATGCTTTCCAAAAGAAGGCAACCTTCCAACATCATCGCGAGCGGTCGTGGCCTTCAAACGGGAGCACACATGACCAGCACCCTTCTGTGTCGCCGACGGAAGCCGAACTGGTCTCTTCCGCACACGCCACCGTGGCCGCGTCTGGTGCCCAGCACATGGACGATGACGAGTCGAGTATCGTGCTGGATGACGAGTATCTCAGCCGTCTTGCTCACAGCTCGACAGGTGGAGGGTCGCGGGCTCATATGCAGAGAGAATCGACGGGCGACATGCTTCCGTCCAGCGACGACGAGCTCGATACCGTCAATGGCGATGGTGTTGATCCGCGCTGGGGCGCCGTTCGCGAAAGGCGGGTTGATGCTGCTTATGTGACGTCACACCGTGCCAATCTTGTCCAGAGCCGCGAGGTTCTGATGACTTCGTTCTCCGATGGCGAAAAGGGCATGGATCGGTCCGAGAGCCCCGTTGACAGTCCCATCAGCCCTGTGAGCATGGTAAGCCCCGTCAGCCAGACCAGCAGCGAGTTCAAGGAGGAAGAGGCTGGCTTGCAGCGCGCCACAAGCGTAAACCTTGGACGGGGCCATGCTCGCCATATCAGCGCCGGCAGTGCCAAACTGTTGGAGATCACGCCGTCGCCGCGGAACTCGGTCGACGCCAAGGCCGGCCGGCCGCGTGAACCATTGTTCTAGAAAGGCCAAAGGCCGTCTTTGCGCGAAAGTATCTGACAAACAAGGTGAGAAATGACAGCAAGAGAGGGTAAGGTGAGGGAGAAGGAAAAGCCAACTAGAGACACGAGCTCCAACAGCAAACAAGCATGACATGACGGCCACGACAAAAATATACGGTCTCGATTTATATCGGGTCGACAACCGACAGCTCTTCAGCGTTTCCTTTAACGTCGTTGATACCGACCACATTCGCTCATTTCAAAACATTTCCTATCACGTCTTACCAAAATAAGAAACAAAAAAAGAGTCTACGAATATACAAAACTATCCACGCGCCAGGGAACAAACCAAACAAAAAAAACCAAGATCCAAAAACCAAAAACGAAAAAAAAAACGAAAGGTAAACCGACAAGATCAAAGCGCCCAAAAACACTCGAAATCCCCCAACCCTGGCGTAGGGACACCCAAAAAAAAGAATACAAAAGTCAAACAACCTCGCGCCGCCATGTCGTCTACTTGCTCTACCTGCTGCGACCGTTCTCCTCTGCTCATCCTTTTTCCCCCGAACCCAAATCATGTTGGCCCCCCACTTCTTGTAGTCAGCTCTACAATGCTAGACGCCTCAACTTTCCCCTTTCTGCGAGTGTCTTCCAGTTCGTTTGTATTTTTGGTGCCTTTTCTTCCGTTACGGCCCAGGATGGTCTTATTTTGTTGCCTTTACCGCCTCACATTATTTGCTAGATACCCTTTGCGTACATATGTACGGCTTTGACTTTGATATACATCTTATTTGACTACTATTTTTTGGTGATATCGTGCATGGTTTCCCCAGACTTCACTCGGCACATACGGATTTCGTCTACATTATGCGTCGTGTTTCCCATGTCCCAAGACCGGTTATCTAGGATGGGCGACGCAGCTTCGAAATTGCGTCCGGTCCGGAGAGGACCGTTGAGGAACAGTTTAGTGCCCCACAAATTCGATAGACACCCGACTTACATCCATCGAATCACCAATTCTCTCGCCAGTGTTAATCTACGCAACCACCCACACAACCATACAAATATTGCCGTCCCTGCCGATCCACTTCTTGTCTTGCCGGCACGGACACAACGTGGACAGAGCATGCTCACTTTTCTGATAAAGGCATCATCGCCAAATCCCACGCTTTCTCGTGCTTTCGCTGGCTCTGCTCTGCTTTGCTCAGCCTGGCGCCGAATGGCGTTATGTGCTGACGGGCGCCTGTGAGTGGCCCACTGCAGCCCGGCCGCCCACGAAAAACGACGAGGCTTCGAATCGCGCCATCTCCGCGTCGTCGCCGTGCTCGCCGTTGCTTGCAAATAATGGGACCCGATATGTAGTCGGAGCATTTCCATTCCCTTTTCGGGGTTTTTTTTGTCAACCGTTTCTGCACTTTGCCAAAGCTTGAGCGGGGGTCGGACAAGCAAACATGCGAGAAGCATGCATGCGCCCAGGTGGGATGGCGAGCGCGGTCAGTGAACAAGCGAAACGAGCGAGCCGATGGACAGGTGTCCCAGTGATGGTCCGCCCCGAGATCGCAATCCTAGAGCGCTGCGACGGTCGAGCTCGTATAAAGGAACCATGCTGCTCGCAACTCGTGACGACACCGCGGCAGTGTTCGCAGCTCTACTTTGTCATTGTCCCTATCCGCCCACCCATCGTCATACAACCTGTCGCATAAAACACCATGGCCCCTCGTTATCGCCGTGTGGCCGTGATCGGCGCCGGCCCGTCTGGCCTTGCGGCCACGCATGCACTCGCCTCCGAAAAGTCGTTTGACACGATCCGCGTGTTTGACCGTCGCGACCAAGTCGGCGGTCTCTGGCATTACGATGCCGAGCCTGACACGTTTCCCACAACGGCAGGCGTGCCCTCGGACCAGACGCGCAAACCACCGGTGCCCGCATCCGAGCTGCCCGCGTTTGCGCCCGCCAGCGCGCCAGACCACTACGCCCGCTCGGCCCTGTACTGGGACCTCGACAGCAACGTGGGCGCCGAGTCGATGGCCTTTACACACACGCCGTTCCCTGTGGTCAACTCGCCGGTGTCGATTGAGCGGTTCGGACACAGCAACCCGTCGCGGCCGTACGGCGTGATCACCAACTGGATCGAGGACCTGTTCAAGCCGTACCTGTCGCTGGTCACGCTGCGTACGACGGTTGAAAAGGTCGACAAGCGCGGCAGCGAGTGGGTGCTGACGCTGCGGCGGTCGGGCCTTTTGTACCGAGGCAAGCCGCACGACTACTGGTGGACCGAGGCCTTTGACGCGGTCGTGGTGGCGTCGGGCCACTACCATGTGCCCTTTGTGCCGGCCATTGACAACCTGATCGAGGTGTCCAAGCAGCGGCCGGGCCGCTTCGAGCACAGCAAGTCGTACCGCAAGGCGGCCAAATACGCAGACAAGCGGGTGCTGGTCGTGGGCGGCAACGTGTCGGCGTCCGACTTTATCCAGGACCTGCACGGCATTGTGCGCGGCAAGCTCGAGGTGGCGGTGCGCAACAAGAACCCTGTGCTCGACGCCGTGTACCGCCTGCCCAACGTGCGCCTGCACACGACCGTCAAGGCCGTGGAGGCGTCGGCCGACGGCAAGGTGAACGTGGTGTTCAGCGACGACCACCGCATCGAGGGCATTGACTACGTGCTCTTTGCCACGGGTTACCGCCTGCAGTACCCCTTTTTGCATTCCAACCCGACGACGCCCGACAACCGCGTCGCCGGCTTCTACCAGCATGTCTTCGCCATCGACGACCCGTCCCTCGCTCTCATCGGCCAGGTCAAGGCCGGCCTCTCGTTCCGCGTCTACGAGTACCAGGCCGTCGCCGTCGCCCGCTACTACGCCGGCCGGAACGGCCGCCCGCTGCCCAGCGCCGAGGACCAGCGCGCCTGGGAGACCGAGCGCGTCGCCAGACTCGGACCCACCAACGCCTTCCACGCCATCGCGCCGGACTTTGAGGCGTACTTTAACTGGTTCGTCGACTTTGCCGGGCCGCCGGCGCCGGGTACGGACGGGTATGCACTGCCGCGCTGGGACGACAAGTGGGCGGCGCAGGGGCTGGCGATTCTGGGGCTCAAGGACAAGTATTGGCGGCGGCTGATTGCGCAGGACGAGGCCATCAAAGCGAAGCTGTAGATGTACGTGTGCGACGGTGTGGGTATGGCAGAGCCGTTGGTTGAGAGGCTGGACATTGTACATGCAGTGAGACGATACATGCAGGCGGTACGAAGAGAAATGGTTTGTTTTAAACCTGAAAGAAAAGAGAAAGTAAAGAAGAAGAAAACGTACAGTAGCGGGTGTTCGCTCGTGAGCCCCAACTGCTAATCCGCCAATTCAACCTGTCGTCATTTGTAAACCGTCGTAATGTACGGGAGGTGTGTGCCTAAAAGATTTCAGGCTTTGCTACCCCAAGCCCATTAATTAACCGTGCCCCACCTCCCCAACGTGGCATCCATCTATCATAAATAGTTTCCCTTAGTTCTCCTGAGTCCCTTAGCGTTTGCATATTTATCAAGACCATCGATCAACGCCCTCTGTCGTCGAATGATATCGGCGGCCAACGTTATCAGGTCATCCCCCTCTGTACGCTCCAGCTGGGCGACCAAGTTCAGGGTGGCAGTGGCCATCGGCTTGAGGTCCTGGAGAGACCCAGCCTCGATGGCGCGCTGCACTGAGCCATCATCCTCTGCCCGGGCCAGATCGGCGTCGGTGAACGCGACGCCGCGTCGGCTCAGGTGTCGCTTGACCTGCTGTTCCTCCTGCTGGTAGTAGTCGACGAGCTCCGTGAGTTTCTCGCTGGCAATCCTGGGGTCGATCTGCTTGCTGAGACTTCTGATGCGATCGGCGGGGACAAAGCCTCGGGTGAGGATGTCCGTTTCGAGCTTTAAACTGCGATTCCGGTTGGCCATAGCGAAGTCTGGATTTTGTTTGGCTACGCTGTGTAGCCTGTTGTAATGAAAGGCGAGAGAATGTAAGAGGAGGTGAGACGTTGGAGAGTGTGTGCGTATAATTGTGTCTGTGTGTGAGAGAAGAAAGAAAGAGAGAGACAAGAGTTGGAGGATACGATCGTTACTTTAATATGTTGGACGCACCGCGCGTCGGACACTGTGGTTGGCTGGTCCTCCGCAGCCGTTGGATGTGACCCGTGGGGGAGGGTCACTGTATTGTTACGTTCAAGTTGAAGAGATATTTGAGGGAGTGGCGTAGATGTGTATTGAAACGAGTGACTGTTAGGCTATCTAAAACTTAAAGCCAGTGGAATAAAACAAACTCAAAAACCACCTCTTAGACCTCGTACATTCCCAAGACCCATCTTAAGCCCTGTTCCTGCCCGGCTGATGTTGAAGTGCAGCTCTCATTGTAGCACCTTGTGGTCGACGTCTATTCTTCAAAACAAATTAGCAAAAACAACCAAACCTACTTAAGAAAAGGACATCTGTCCGCTCATCCGTTTTTGATGAAGCAGAGGTGGTACCGCCGTGGTTGGGAAAACCGTTGGGATTGGGGCATGTGGGATATAAGACGGTATCCCCATGCTAGCCTGCCCGGAACCACAGCAGAAAGAGCCGCAGCGATCGGACTGGCTGTGAACAGGGCACTTGTAGCCGACTAGAATAACATTCGTCGTGACCTCGTGGCCCTTGTGGCCGTACAAACTGCACTGGTCGATGCCATACGTAAAGTAGTGGCATTTGCAGTCGGCGTACAATTCGATGATCCGGATGCACATGGGGATGGTGATATTGGCGGGCGCACACGTGAAAGGCGAGTGTACGCATCAGACGATTTGGCGTGGGATAGCTTTATGACAGTAATCAGCTGAGAATCTGAAGGGACTACCAGCTCTGAGCTTCTGAAAAATTCATCTCGCACTCGAGGGTCTCGGTCAATATCTATATTCATGCAAACGCCTCCTGTGCGCTGTTCACATCGTGGTGGCAACGCGTCGATTGTTAGACGTGCTTCACCACACGTCGTGTTGACTTCTCCTATTTGGCTATTACGGGCCTTCTGTGCGTGAACAGTACATTTCCAGATCTAACGCTGCATTGTTCTATCTCGTATTATCCTATGTAGTCTTCCAACGATTGCTCCCCCGGTTGACAAAGGCACCAGATAAGTCACGAAGACAAGGCTGCTGGAAAGATTGACACAAAGGGCACAACTCTAGCAGACAAAAGGGGAAGGGGAGAGGGCATTCTTCGAAACAGGGAGAGGATCGATCAAGACAAGCTCAGTGAAAGATATTGCCGTCAAGAGGATTCATAGCATAGAGGAAATAAAGAAAGGCACACATGGCGGAGCGGCCCGCCTTTATAACGTCAGGGAAATAGTATTTAAATCAAACAAATCAAAGAAAACACGGCCACAGCGCTCAAGGTCAAGTCAAAACAGCGAAAGAGCCCCCACATATCCCATATGGGGGCCCCGGGGGCAGCGGACGATAAAAAGCTTCCACCCTGCCAATGACATCATGAGACGGACGGCGGGACAAACAAACGAGGTGAAAGCACAGGCGGACAACACTGTGCCCATTCTATTTTGTCCTTTGCTCTCCGACAGGTGAAAGCTTGCGTCGTCCCCGTTTTTCGTTCAATATATATGAATCTGCAGATGAACCGGGCCAAACAAATTTTAAATTTGGATATATAAATAGGTTGCGTTGCTCATTCTAATGTACATTTCTGTAAAACCCTACTTCAGAACAACCTATTTATATACAAACCACTCCTTATTAACTGTACTTTCCGCGCCCTGATGCCTACCAGCACTATACCTACACCTTTTCGTCCTTGCCGGGGACAAGCGCCTGCTCGCGGGACAGCTCGCCCGCTTCCGAGTCGGTCGAGGGCCGCCGTGATGCCTCGGCCGCCGCACGCTTCCGGTCACGCACGACCATGTACTGGATGGCAAGGACGGCCAGGATGGCGGCAATGACGAGGCCAAAGGTAGTGGGGAAGCCGCGGCGGAAGGTCGGGGCGGTTGTTTGTGGGAAGATGAGGATGGGCAACCAGGCGGCGACGGCGTACTGGAAGCCGTTCATGCTGCTGATGACGACGGCGCGTTGCTCATTGTCGGCGGCGCAGACCTCGTTGGCCCACGTGTAGCTAGAGAGGTAAGTAGGTGAGTGAGGAGGCAGGATAATCAGGGGAGGAAAAACGGAGGCCAGGCTCACTATACTGCCGTCATCAAGTGGATGTTGACGGTCAAAAAGGCAAACTCGAGAAAATGAATGTTGGACGACCAAAAGGCGAGGATGCCATTGGGCAGGAGCGTCAAAATGAGCGGGATGAGCACAAAGGCGAAGCGGCTGCCGGTGTAGTCGGACAGGAAGCCCCAGAGGACGACACAGGTACCGGAAATCAAGGCCGTGCCCGTCGGGATGAGGTTGCGCTTGTCGACGGAGAAGCCCTCGGACTTGAGCCAGATGCCAAAGTAGCCGTTGCCGCCGCACGATTCGCCGTAGAGCTGCCGAGGTTAGCTGTGTTCCAGTTGGATTTTCTCTCTCTCTCTCTCTCAACTCACCACATAGCCAAGCGTAAAGAGATACCACTTCCACGACGACAGGATCCGCTTGAACATGGCCAGGTTGATCTTGGCCGGCGCCGCCTTGCCCTCCCGGTTGACCCGCTCAATGGCCAGCTCGCGCTCCGCCGGCGTCAAGTACCACGCCCGCGTGCGGAACGGCGTGTCCGGCAGCAGGAAAAACGTGGCAATGCCCACGGGCACCGTCATGCTGCCGCACACAATGTACAGCCAGCGCCAGCCGGCCAGCCCGTGCACGCCGTCCAGGTTGTTGTACACGGCCGCCTGCATGTAGCCGCCAAAGGCCGTGCCCAGCGGCGCCGTCATGTGGAACAGCGCAATGCGCTTGGCCGTCTCCGTCTTGGTGTACCAGGTGCCGAGCAGGTACAGCATGGCCGGGAAGAAGGAGCTCTCAAACAGGCCGACCAGGAACCGGAAGGCGTACAACTGGCCCGTCGTGTGCATCCCCGCCTGCGCAAACGTCCAGACGCCCCAGCCGACCTCCATGGCCGTCAGCCAGAGCCGCGGCGGCACGCGCTGGATGATGAGCGTGCTGGGGATCTGCATGACGGCGTAGGCGACCGTGTAGACGGACGTGGCGTACGTGTACTGGTTGCCGTACATGCGCAGGTCCTCCTGCAGGCCCGAGACGTAGGCGTTGGCGAGGTTGCCCTGGTCGAGGTACTTCATGAAGAAGCCGAGGCAGCCGACGGTCAGAATGGCCGAGTCGAGCTTCCGCAGCAGGCGGCGCTCTTCGGGGGTCTTGAGGTGTGTGTCGGTGTCCCAGATGAAGGACCGGAACGAGCGTTTTGGGGATGCGGCGGTGGCGGCCGCGGTGTTGGCCGCAGCGTCAGCCGCGACGGCGTTGTCCGACGGCGTGATGGCAGCCATTGTACTGTATTGCTGTTTATAGCTGTTTATAGAAACAGTGGCATAGAGGCAGCGGCAATGCGCCCGACGCAATACCCAAAATCAAGGAGAGTTTCCAGTTTCCATTTTATATTATATTCCCCACGACATCAACCGCTGTCAGAGTGACTGCCACGCGGGCCCGGCATGGCTCGTGGCTGCATGGACCCAAAATGCCGGAGACCGATGTCGCAAACCGGGGTCGCGGTAGCGACATCTGCCATATCACCACTTCTGCCCAATCAACATCCCGGCCTGCGCTACCAAACACACCACAACGACCAGAAGGTGTCAGAGCACACGAAAATCACGTCCCTGCCCGAAGCTACGTTCGCAATCACAGCGAACCCCGCGCCGGACAGAAAAGCCGAGATACATGGCGAATGCATTCCCGGAACTGGAAAGCTAACAACGGATATGGTGAGGCCATGCCCGTTCGGCCATGGCGCGTCATCAACGTATCGCGAGCAGTCTACGCCTCAGGAGTGGGCTGCACTTCTCTGAAAGCTGTTGTCGTCTAATCCGTCTCACCGTGCAATTGCCATGTTTCGATGTACGGTATACGTAAGGCTGGCTGCAGATCCAAGACGGCGCCGCACCGCCACTCCCGCTCGCAACGTGCAAAGGCGGCCACTCGTACAAGGTGAAATAAGCCCACATAACTTCCGACAGCCTTACGTCGTGTTTGTGCCATATAAGGTGGTACTATTGTCTGTCATTGTTTGCCATAGTTCTCTGTAAAGCTTAAATCAGGTCTGAATTACTGCTTTTTTGCGTAGTAATTATGTGACTGTCCGCAACTGCAGCCGACGCATTTCTCAAAGGAGCTTGAGCTGCCCCTATTGTCGCTTGGCAAGACAAACACATTCATAAAGCAGCCAGCTGCTCGAAGCCAAAAGTAGAATCAAGACAATGCACAGATTACAATATCATCATGTTTCCCAGAAGGGAAACCGTTGGTGGTTGATGCTGTTTTTGGCAGTCGGGCTATTTGTCAACCGGCACCGCCTGCCACCCTACAACGGGCCGCTGCTCACTAAATTACAGAGGCCCGGCTTACCTAACGATGCCATAAAATGGGCGCTGTGATTTGGAAACAGCAGCTCTGGCGATTGCCGTATTGGGCCTGGCCCACCCAATCAAACAGCGAGAACCCGGCACGATAATTCCCCGCCGTTCTGGCACCTTCCTGGACAAAAAGCTGGCACAAAGCAACCTGTCGGCGACTCAGCCTTCTGTATTAACTGCCTCATATGTCTCACTAGGTGTTGACTGACATTGGATTACGGACCACGGAGTAGCCATACAGCACGCCTCGTTCTGTTACCGTCGCACGTCGGCCTCCCCCCCCGTCTACCGCCGGTCGTGCTTGCTAATCGAAACGCGGTTGCTCCTGCCACTTTCCAGCTCCATCCATTCCCGCTGCACACCATCTAATCTTTTCTAAGCTGGCACACCGTTCCTGCCCTGAGCCAATCGACCCCTCCCCCGTGCTTTCCACGGCCCCTCGCCTCCATTAACAAGAAACGCGTATGCGCCAGCTTTGTATATAGCGTCGTCCTCCTGCCCCATCATTTGACACACCTCTCTTCTTTTTCTTCTTCCCCCTTTCTTTTTCCCAATATGTCTGCATCACGCACGATCTTCAACCGACTTTCCAGTACTGCTCGTCCTACTAACGCATCCCGCTTCACCACCACTTCTATTACCACCTCTACCTCAACCCGCGCCTTCCACGCCTCTTCGCCCAAAATGACTGTCCACGAGATCAAGACCTACGAGGAGTTTGCCAGCATCCGCAAGGTGAACAAAGTCGTTCTTGTTGACTTCCATGCTGAGTGGTGTGGCCCCTGCAAGATCATCTCGCCCGTCTTTGAGAAGTGAGTCTTTCCCTCTCTTTCGTGCACAACTCTGGTTTGATTGCATACTAACTGACTTCCAGGCTCTCCGAAGACCCCAAGTTCTCCAACATCTACTTTGCGAAGATCGACGTCGACGCCGTGCCCGACGTCGCCTCGGAGCAGGGCATCCGCGCCATGCCGACGTTCCTGGCCTTTGTCGACGAGAAGAAGACCGGCGAGGTCGTCGGTGCCAACCCGCCCGCCGTCCAAAAGCTGGTCGCCACCGCTGCTTCCGCATAGAAGGAAAGGGGGGAGGGAATGACAAAATAAATACCGGCACAGAACAACCAAAAAAAATACAGCAAGAGACGAACCTCTTCTATATACCTGCGATATATCCATAGATTGAATCCGTTCATGACAATTTTTTTTGTTCTTCATTTTCGTGGATCATGGTGCAGCAATCGACGCGCAATAAAAATGACGTATTTTCAGCGGTCTCGAAAAGCTAAAAGGCGAACAGCGACGTAAAGGGCTTTCTATGCCGGAAGTTATGTCACGTGATACAGCACGTGCAGTTCTCACGCTGGCGAGGAAGTAAGTACAGCAGCTTGCAGTGCAGATCACGACTTATCACCGTACCCGCTGTCCTGGATATACGTCGTGCCCTTTTTCGATTAAAACATACAATGTCTACTTTATTTTTAGAAAAGAATGTGGAACACCCGAGATCCACGGCGGATAGAGCGCGGCGAGGACAGGGGAATCAGAAATGCTGATGCCTGGAATCTGACCTGCGTCAGTGGTTGACGAGTGCTTACTGGGGAAGAGGATTGCCCCTGCATCCTGCAGCTGTATTTAGAGTATGGGGTATATGACGGTAAAAGACGATAATTCAAGGAGAAGTACTCCGTATTCGAGCTTATGTTGTCGCGAGATGAGCTCTCTTTGAACATAGTTCGCGGCGGCCGCACTTGTCTTGCATTGAATGACGCTAGTGCCACGTTCCCGCTCCACTGCCTCTTGATCCTGCAACCCACTTTAGGACAAAGAAGCTTGCATTGGCGATTACTTCGTGCACGGCATCTAAGAATCTTGCCATGCATCAACCTGCCTTTTCATAATCAATTACGCTCGCACGCTCACAGAGTCGTTTCTTTGCTGCCTCAAACGTTTCTACTATACTACGTACCATAGCTCAATCCTAAGCCTGGGCATACGAGGCGGTGCAGTTAGTGTGTTTGATGTGATTGATCCGTTCTGCTGTTCCAGAACGCCACCCAACCGACATTCCTCACTGTAAAGTCGTTAACCGACTGAACTGGATCGTTCGTGCGCTAAACCCACATCCACCGTCGCATTGGTCGTGCCTGGCTGCTGGGTACCTGGCAAAAGGGAGGCAAAGGAAAGGAAACCGTCCGCGCAAGTTCCCGTGACGTGACGCCGGTGGGCTTGGTGTACGTCTAGTACCAGGCCGGGTCTTGTGCCAACATCCCCGAATCCTCGTATTATTGGCACTATTGTGGGCGTCCTCCCAAGCCCAAGACCAGCCTAGGCCGCGATTTTTTATCAAGGCGCTCCTCAACTCAACCCGTATGCCGTACTTGGAGTCGCCTCTTTCCTTGAGCATCGTCTTGCCTGCGCCTCGTCCTTTCCCTTTGTGCTTTCGATCGTGCTGTCACTCCTTGTTCATTCGTTCTTTCTTATTTGCTGCTGAGCTTTCGTTTCCTGCCCAGTCGCAACTTCTTTTTCTGGATGTGAATGCCAGCTCCTGCCGCCCTTTCCACCTTCCCTCTCTGAAACAGTCTTCGAGCAGCCCCAACTCCTCTTTCCACGTCTCGTCCGATCTCTATCTCTTTTTGGCTTTCTTGAGTTCTATTCATATCCTCTCTTCTGCAACCTACAAACCGACGACATACACGCAACAATCGTCTCCCCTGTGCTACCCGCCCATTGTTCATAACGACTGCTGCAAGCCTTCTCCACGGCTGCATCTGTCGCCTATCACACGCCCGCGCTACGTCGTCATCCAAAATCGACCACGAGGCTGAGCCTCACTCGTCTCCAATTTGTCCCATTTTGTCCCCTCTTCATCACCCTCTTACATCTTGTTTTGTCGTCTCCTCCTGTTGTCGTCTTCTCATCCTCGCCGACGACTCCCGCTTCACATCTCTCACTCTTGCACACCTCTTCTCCCGTCTCATCTACTCGTCGCCTCACTTTCTCGGCACACTTGGCCCACCCCCTACGATCTGCAGCAGCAAACCACATGTTTCTGATCGCGGTCTTGTCTGCCCACGTATTTGTCCTCACTCGACCTGCATAACCGCTCGTGCATACGCACACCTGCCCGGCCCCGCCTTGGCTTGGTCGTACGGCCGGGCTTTCTTGTGCGCCTCTTGGCGTTTTTGTCCCCGAACATCCAAGTCTTTCTTTAGTACTTTGGAGGGCCTTTTTGAGTATCCAGCATTCTTTCGCGGGCCTTGTCTGCATATCTATGTGCTTCGTCACCGGCTCCTTTTATTTGGCCAAACTGCTTTCACGGCGCCTATTTTCTCAACACACATACGCATCGGTCTCGTTCTCAACATACTCAATGTCCGAATAACGCCTCGTTACACACTTGGCGACTCGAATTCATGGACATACCATAACCTCGCACCCTTGGCATTCCTTCCGATCGAACCAAGGGCTGTCTCCCAGTTTCTGGGCTTCTAGCGCTACAAAAATGGCCGTACCGGCCGCCGTTGAGATGGATGTGTCCAGCGTCAGCGCCACGGCTCGGCTGCAGCGCCTGGGGGCCATCGGAGCCGATCTGGGCGTCCACTCGCCGCCTCCCGTCGCTCCCCTCAGAAAGCCATTGCAGCCATACAGCGTTCGCACGCCCTTTGACGACGACGACGCGGAGAGGCTGCTCAGACAGAGGCGGGTGGCTGCCGAAGGCCAGCGGCCACCAACGCTTATGCGGGCATTCACAACTTCGAAACGAAAAGAATGGGCGCCTGCCGAGATCTTTGCCGCCCTCGAAGACCACATCAACCAGGGTGGCTCGGCTGGTGTCACCGAGTCCCTGGTTGTCAAGCTCATGGCCGTTGGTGGCAACGTCAGCGTCGTCGACGCCAAGGTCAAGGTCAACAAGCTGACCCGTCGCCGCAGCATCGAGTCCTTCGAGCGCAGCCGCTTGCTGCAGCGTGCCATCGAGCTCAACAACCCTGATGTGGTCGCCGTTCTGGTCCCCTATGCCGACCCGATGACCCTGGACTCCGGCCTCCCCGTAGCCATCCGGTCGGGACACGCCGAGACCGTCAAACACCTGCTGCGCTATGGTGCCGGCGTGGCCAATACGACCGCTGGCCTCGATGCATTCCGCCAGATCTGCTCCGCTGATGCCAATGCCGACTTGGTCGGCCTGTTGATCGCATCAGACGGCCGGCCCGATCCCTCCGACCTATCACGAGCCATGGTCGATGCTGCTAAGCATGGGTGCATCGAGAATGTCATGCGTCTGAGCCGCTCCGCCGCCGATGGCAACTACGACAAGGCCGCCGCCCTCTGTGTAGCCATCAATTCGTGCCGTCCCGACATTGCCCTGGCCATTGTCACTGGTATGCACCCACCACATACCTCGTCAGTCAATGGCGCCTTTAAACTTCTTTTTGAGCACCCCACAGTCCTGCCCAACGACAAGATGGCCTTGGCCGAGATCCTGCTTTGCGCCGGCGCACACGGAGACATCGTCGCGCACCATCTAGCACAGTCGTGCATAACCAACTTCTCCGCCATGGCGTCTCTCCTTGCAGACTACGGCGCGTCCGTCGAGTACAACAATGCCGCTGTCCTGCGTCGCTCCCTGGCACAAAAACAACTGGACTTGGCCAAGATTCTCTTCTCCGACGCTGTCGTCGTGAGCCCCCAGCTGGCCTCAAAGTGCATCACGTATCTCCCCAAGAACGTCAGCAACGAAGAGCGCTTCGAGCTGCTTCTCCTCCTCCTCCGCAAAGGCGCCGGTGGTGTCCGTCTCAATGACTACCTCATTGACGTCACCGCCGCAGGCGATGTAAACTCGGCCAGACTCTTGCTCACTCCATTTTACCCAGAACATGTCGGCACTGGCTCACCAGATGACACAAGGATGGCGCACAGCCTGCCCGCCATCCACCAGCAGCACCACACGGCCTCAGTCGACCACAAAGACGGTGCGGCCCTGCGGATGGCCGTCCAGGCAGCCAACTTTGACATGGTCGCCGCCATGCTGTACTCTCGCCCCCAGCGGCCCTCGCCGAATACCTTGGCCAAGGTCTTTCCTGACATCTTTCACCTCCCCACTGACCAGCGATACGAAATGACCGACATGTTTTTGAGAACCGGCTTCTCCGGACCGGTCATCACGGAGACCTTACAAAAGGCAATCCAGGAGCCACCACAGGTCCGCGACCAGCGCCTCATCTCGGCGCTGCTCAGAGCCAATGCTGATATTAATTCCTCGCTCATCTCCGCTGTAGCAAATGGCGATATCGACTTGATGCACGACCTGCTGCATAAGGGCACGCCGACCAAGCAAGCGCTGTCAGCGGCTTTGTCCCAGACCGAGACCCTCACCGACCTACACACACGGCGCCAGGTCGTTCACGCCCTCCTCGGCGCCGGTGTCGCTGATGACCGCCCTGCTGTATCTGAGCTCCTGATTCATACAATCAGCCAGCCGGCACCGGATATGGAGCTTGTCGAGATGCTCCTGGTACAAGGCGATGCAGACATCAACTACAACGAGGGTATGGCTGTTGCTTTAGCTGTCTCGTCGCCCAACAATGACATTCTGCAACGGCTCCTTGCCACAAAGACCGCCAGCAGAGACACGCTCTTGCACGGACTCAACTGCCTCTCCAGCCATCCATCAACAGCCGCCAAAGCAGTCAAACTGAAAACGCTCCTCCGTTTCGCCGACGGCGACCTGAAACAGCAGCTCGACGCCCTGCTTGTCGCCGAAGTGGTGATTTCTGTCAAGGCCCCGCCCCAAGAGCGCATAGCGTCTGTTGTCCAGGTGCTCTTGGCTGCCGGTGCCGATGTCGACGCACACAACGCCGACGCACTTGGCCATGCTGTGGCTGCGCCCGTCGTGCAGATTGTCGAAATGCTGCTCAGCCGCCGGCCAAGTCCGGCCTCGCTCATCAAGACCATCCCGCGCATCTTTAACATCACAGACGCCATGGACCGGCTGGCCGTGGCTAAAATGCTGTTGCAAGCTGGTGTTCCTGCTTCCGAGATCAGCATGACACTGAATCACGCCGTCGTCCACGTTCCGGGAGATCAGCCCCTCATCAGGACCCTCGCAGCCGCCGCTGACGGCAGCCAAGGCGCGGCCCTCCTCTCTGCAGTCCGATCCAAGGAACCCGATCTGGTGGCTGTCCTTCTGTCGGCGAAGCAGTTTGACGTTGAGGTTCTCAATACGGCTTTGTGCGAAGTAATGACGACACCAAAGACGCCAGCGCGGCTGGCCATGAGCAAACAGATTCTGGAGGCCGGTGCCACTGGACCTGCCGTGTCGGATGCCCTCGTGGTCGCCGCATCGGACGCCGATCTCGACCTCTGCGACGTGCTCATAGCAAATGACGCCAGGGCAGACCACAATGACAGCCAGGCGTTTATTGCGGCATGCCGGTCTGGGGCGTCGGATGTCCTACAGGCGCTCCTGAAAAGCCGGTCGGACATCACACCAGAAACCCTGTCTCGTGGGTTCCAAGAAGCCGGTGCGGTGGACGATCTCAATGCGCGCGAGGCGATATTCCGCCTTCTCTTGAGACGTGGTGTCTCTGGAACCGTCGTCGATAAGGAACTTGCCACGTCCGCTGGTTACGGAGACGACGGCGTCGGCCTGGTCCGGCTCCTGCTCCAGAATGGTGCCGACACCAACTACAACGATGGAGAAGCCATCCGGACGAGTACGCGCCATGGCTTCATGGCGACCCTCAAGCTTCTTCTTAGGATTGCGGACGACACAGGCGCGGCGACGACGACAACGACAACGACAACGACGACGACGACGATGACGAGCCCTCCCGCTCCAGGAGGCCCTTCCCAGGACACCCTGGCCCGCTCTCTGAAAATTAGCTGGATGCTGAAGAGCGAGCTGCGCTACCAGATCATCCAGTGGCTCTTTGCGGCCGGCCTGCAGCCGACCGAGGCCGTTCACATTGCGCTCAACAAAGCCGTCAAAGAAGAGAAGCCAAATATAGGACTCATCCGGCTTCTCCTGGAGCACGGTGCCTCGCCAGTCGCCGATGGCTGCCAGGCACTGGTCAATGCTGCCTGCCGGTCCAGTATAGAGATTCTCGAGCTGTGCACCACACTGTCGACTGTATCAACCTCCCACCTCGGTTCTGCACTGGCCGGCGCGTTGGATCCGTCCAGGGCCAGCGTGTGGATGACCCAAGAGGGACTGGACACGGCCCGACTGCTCTTTGGGAAAGGCGCTCAGAGCAGCGATCTCGGCCAGGTACTTGCGCTCTGTGTGAGCGAGTGCGTAGGCGATTCCGACAACAGCGCCATTGCAAGGCAGTTTGTTCAGCTGCTTGTCGAGAACGGCGCCAATGTGAACATCAACAAAGGCGTGCCTCTCCAAGCGGCTGCCAAATTGGGCGATGCCGACCTTGTCCAGCAGCTTCTAAAGCTCAACCCCAGCGCCGAGTCGAAGGCAATGGCCTTTTCGTACATTTTCGAATCCAGTGTCCCAGAGGACGACATCGTGCGCCTCATTGAGCTCTTCCGCGAGGAAAGGATCCAGGGTGCCGAGAATGGCCTAGACGTCTTGTTTGAGCACCCCGACCGCGCGCCCGTTTTGGCGCTGGCCCTGTCCGAGTACCCCCGGTCCGTTCGCATCCTCGAGGCTCTTTTGGATGCCGGCTACTACCACGACCAATTGATTGCGGCTCGCACCACGCCGGAAGCGGACAGCGACGAGCCTGTGACTCTGCTCTTCTGGGCACTCCTCCAACCACAAAAGAAAATCAGCAGCGCCGTAATCGACCTTCTTATTGAGCGTGGCAGCAACGTCAACTTCGTTTCAAGCCAGTCGATGACCTCGCCCATCATGCTCGCCATTCAGAGTCAGAGAGCTGATGTCGTGAAGTCGCTCATCCGTGCGGGCGCCGACGTCGATGTGGCCGACGTTAATAATCACACACCACTGATCATGGCCGTGCAGGCCGGCGGCACAAAGGCCGTGGAGATGATGACCGACATCTTGGCATTGGAGCCCGCCAGGAACGACGGCTCCTTGCATCTTGCTGCCAAAACGCTGAACCTCGCGGCGCTCAAGATTCTCGTCAAGAACAAGCATGACATCGACTTTCCCTGTCCGGAGTACGATGGCCGCAGCGCCCTGGCCGAACTCTGCCAGCACGGCTCCGACGGGGCCGCGTTGGCGGGCACGCGGCTCAAAGCTCTCGAACACTGCATGACATTTCTCCTGGACCACGGCAGTGACATTCAGCTGCGCTCCGAAGGCAAGACGCCGCTTCTCCTGGCGCTGGAGGCCAACGACCCGGTGGCGACGACCAGGGCTCTCTTAAAGGCCGGGCTGTACAAGCATGTCAACCGCCCATTCAACCGGTTTCAGCAGGGCAACCTCGTCTATTCGCCCACCATGTACGCCCAGCTCGTGCTGCAGCTGCCGGCGGCCGTGCGCGACCAGCTCGTGCGCGTCCTCAAGAGCAACCGTGCCGAAGACCTGTACTATGCGCTATCGGGCCCACAGCCACCCGGTGCCGTGAACGTGCCCGACGAGCTGATGGAAATCGAGCGCGACCGCCAGGCCCGGCTCGAGCGCGCCCAGGCCGAGGAGCGCGACCGGGCGCTGGCGCGGCGGCATGCCGAGGAGCTGGCCGAGCTCAGCGAACGGACGCAGCGCGAGGAGATGCGGGCCCTGCGAGAGCGCGCCGAGATGGAAACGCAGACGGTGCGGCGAAAGGCCATTGCCGCCGCCGAAGCGCAGGTCGAGGCCGAGCGCATCCGCGCGGCGGGGGACGTCCTCGTCGTCCAGCAGCGCACGGCCGCCGAGATCGAGGCAGCGAACCAGCGCGCGCACGCGGAGCTCGTGGCGTCGCGGCGCCGCGCCGCGGCCGAGATGGAAGCCATGCAGGCCCGGGCGCAGCAGCGCGAAGCCGAGCACGCGGCCGAGCTCAGCTTCAGGCGGCAGCAGGGCGAGCGGACGCTCGAGCTCGAGGACCGCAAGCAGCGCATGCTGCTGACGTACGAGCAGCAGCGGTCGGAGGACCAGGTGAACGCCGCGCAGCAGGTCAGCTCCATCCAGGTGGCCCAGCGGCGGCAGATTGACGAATACGACCGCGCGCAGAACCGGCGCGAGATGCAACGGCTGGCCGAGGGCCGCAAATTGGCCGGTGCCATCAAGCAGCTGCCGGCCGGACCGCAGGGCCGCAACAGCAACGTCGCAGGCTACATCATGGGGGAGGTCACATAGTTTGTGACGGAGCTGTTGTCGATGTCACGATTCGGGATCCAATTTGACTCTTTATTTTATTATTTACATATATTTTTTGGTTATACGGAGTACCTAGGAAGCGATTTGGGGCGACGGCCGTCTTCTGATCGAAACGAGTTTATGTCGATCTATGATATCTCGATAATATGTGGTTTCCGTTTTTAGATACGAATATTGCTGTGCATTTCGGTATATTGACATTGTACGGAGGCAGCTCAGACCGTCAACTCTAGTGTTGCCCGCGCCTTGCCTCGCCCGCGTACGTGAAAGCCAAAGAAGGCCTGGAGTAAGGGTGTCGATAGTTCGAGCTGCTGCTTACGCTAAGTCATCCGTAATCATTTTCTGGTGGCCAAAGTGTTACCCAGGATGGAGATCAACCACGACAGCTATGCTTATTACCGTAGTATGGCATATGACTTTTACTGTACGAAATAGAATTTATATCTCCGCATTTTGTTTGCTTCGATCGGCCAACAAAGAACGCCAAAATTGTTGCTGGCGGTTGGTTTATTTAAAATGGCCGACTGGTCTAAACCGGCTTGGGTCTTGGATGCCACGTGACATATCACATGCACAAGTGTCAAACACACGCGTGTAAGTGGGACGCGTCGCGGGTCGGCCAATTCAGCTTAACGCGTCCTGGCGTGCCCATTGCACCTGCCGCACACAAGGGACGTTCGAAGTACACAGTAACAAGGCAAGAACGTCGACACCAAATTCAGGGGCAATCGCCGTTGACGACAATCACCTGACGACACCATCACCACTTTTGACTTTGTCCATTCCGCAACTCGACCTGCCCGTCCCAGATTTCGTCCCCAACACAATGGACGTCGGCGTTGTCAGCCAGCCTGTCGCGGCGCCATTGGCGTCCGTCGAGTCGGCCGACCCTACTTTTGCGCCTCGACCGGTGAAGCGAGTTGCGCTCGGAGGATTCGTCGATTCGGACGACGAAGAGGATGACGATGCCTCTCCAAACACTGCTGCGGCCGTCACATCACAGCCACAAGCACATGCGGCACAACAAACACAGCACAGCGAGCCTATGTCGACAGCACCTCGTACGGATGCTAGCCAAGAGGACGATGCAAATATGCACGATGCACAGATCCCGTCTCAAGCCGAGCTCGACGATCTCCTGGCCCAGACGGCGCCGCCAAATGAAGGCGCGGACGACCAAGACGGCCAGGCCCACCCACTGCTGCCGGTCGAAAACGAAGAGGAGGACCGCTACGACCTCTTGTTTAGCGCCGCCCCGGCCATAGACGAAACCGAAACTCTGCCAACATACACGCAACCCACGACAATGAGCACCATCTTTGTACAGACGTGCTCCGGGCGAGCCATTCCCGTGCGGCGGCGCAGCACGCCCCGGGCGCCCGTCCCCTACGAGGCGATGGTGGCGCAGCGGTCCAGGACAAAGGAGGGCCGGGCGCAGCGGAACTTTTACGGCATTGCCATCCACGAGCTTGTGGACGGCGCGCGAAACGAGATGGCCGTGCAGACAGAGGCGGAAAAGAAGAAGGCAGCAGCTGCAGCAGGCGAGGTCGTCCAAGCCGCTCAAGCCGCTCAAACCACGCAAGCCGCTCCCAAATCCACAAAGGGCAAGAGCACAGCGTCCGGCCGGCGGCCCAAGCGCGCCATGCTGTGGACAGAAAAGTACCGGGCGCGCAGCTTTATGGACCTCGTGGGCGACGACCTGACGAACCGGCTGGTGCTGCGGTGGCTCAAGCGGTGGGATCCGCTGGTGTTCCCCGGTGCGCGGAAACGTGTTCCCCTTGCCAAGGCACCCAACTCGGACAGCAACAACAACGGCAACGAAGACTCCGAAAAACCGCACCGCAAGATTCTCATCCTGACGGGCCCGCCCGGCCTGGGCAAGACGACGCTCGCCCACGTGTGTGCGCGGCAGGCCGGATACGAGGTGCTGGAGATCAACGCCAGCGACGACCGCAGCAGGGACGTGGTCAACGGGCGGATCCGCACGAGTCTGGGCACGGAGAGCGTCAAGGCGGTGGAGCAGGCGACGCTGGGCGCAGCAGCAGCAGCAGCAGCAGGCGACGCCAAGAAAGCCAAAGTGGCGCGCCCCGTGTGCGTGGTTGTCGATGAGGTGGACGGCGTTGTGGGCGGCAGCGGCAGCGGCGGCGAGGGCGGCTTCGTCAAGGCGCTGATCGACCTGGTGCTGCTGGACCAGAAGAACGCGGCGGGCGGCGGCGGCGGCGCGGCGTCCGCGGCCCCGACGGCGTCCGCGCGAGGCCGCAGAAGCAGACGCGGCGACGACTTCCGACAGATGCGCCCGCTCATCCTCATCTGCAACGACATCTACCACCCGGCACTGCGGCCGCTGCGGCTGTCGGGGCTGGCCGAGATTGTGCACGTGGGCAAGCCGACAGTCGAGACGGTGGTGACGCGGCTGAAGACCATCTTTGAGAAGGAGGGGATCCCGTGCGAGAAGGAGGCCGCGCGCAAGCTGTGCGAGGCGGCCTGGGGGATGGCGACGGGCAGCGAGGCCGCCCGGCGTGGGGCCGAAAGCACAGCGGAGGGCGACCTGCGGGGGGTGATGGTGGTGGGCGAGTGGGTGGCGCGGCGACTGCGGGCGACGGCATCCGTAGACACGTTTGCGTCGGCGTCGCCCCACTTGACGCGTGCCTGGGTCGACAAGCACGTCCTCCCGGACCTCGCGAGTGGTGGCGGCGAAGGCGGGGGCATCGGGGCCCGCGGCCTTGGTCGCGGCGGCGTGCGCGAGATTGTGACGCGCATCTTCCAGGAGGGGGCCGGGTTCCCCACGTCAGCGGCCAGCACCGCGACACACGCGACATCGTCGACGTCAGCCGCGTCGGCCGCGGCGACGGCCGCCAACACATCCTACCGGCACGAGCAGCCCAAGGGGCAGATGAGCTTCGCCGAGGCGCAGCAGCGGCACGCCATGGGCCGGCTGCGGGAGATGATCGAGACCAGCGGCGACGTCGACCGCATCATGACGGACATCTTTGGCGAATACCCGCACCGCGAGTTCAACGACGACAGCTTCCTCAGCAAGCCGGACGCGGCCTACGAATGGATGCACTTCCACGACGCGTGCGCGCGCCGCGTGTTTGGCAGCCAGGAGTGGGAGCTGGCGCCGTACACGAGCCAACCGGTGCTGGCGTGCCACCAGCTGTTTGCAACGTCGCGGAAATACGTGCCCGACGACGACACGCGCACGCGCACGCGAACGGGCGAGGACGGCCGTCCCGCGCTGCCCTTTTCCGGTCCCCGCGCGGATTTTTTGGCGCGCGAGGCCGAGAAGCACAGCCGCGCGGCGCTGCAGGCCATCCAGGCCCAGCTGCCGCCGTCGCTGCTGCGCGCGTTCCGCAACGCCGAGGACCTGGCCGCCGACTTTTTGCCCTACGTGCTGCGGCTGGTGTCCCCTGATGTGAAACCGGTGCTGGTCTACGTTGCGGCGGCCGGCAGCACGGGCGCGAACAATGGAAAGAGCAGCGGCCCCACGGCGGTGGCCAGTGTGCGCCGCGAGGGCGAAAAGCTGCTGGTGCGGCGTGCGGCCGAGGTGCTGGCGGAGCTGGGCATCAAGCTGCAGCGCGGCATGCTCGAGGAGGCGGGTGGGCCGTCGGCCGCGCCCGTCGGCCGCCCGCAGTGGGTCTACCGCATGGAGCCCGACTTAGACATGCTGGTGTCGTTTGAAACGGCCGGCGGGCTGCTGCTGTCGGGCAGCAGCGCGGCGGCGCCGACGCGGTATGCGGTGCGGCAGGTGCTCGACCAGGAGCTGCGCAAGACGCTGGCGGCGCGCGACAATGCGGCGCGCCAGGCACGGTTCCAGGCCGGCACGGCTCTGGGCGCCCCGTTGGCCAACAGCAACAATGCCCCCGACGACGACAAGGAGAACCGGGGCAGCAAGCGCAACGGCCTCAAGCGCAAGTCGGCGGCGGCGGACCTGGAGGAGGCGTCTTTGAAGCGCGACTTTTTCGGGAGAATCATTACCGCGGTGCCTCCGACGGCAGCAAACAAGGCGCTGCAGGACGTGGACGGCAACGCGCGCGAGGGCCGGACCAGGAACAGCGCGAACGGTGCCTCTGGTGCCGCATACGACGAAGACAACGGCGACAAGGGCCAGCGGGTGTGGGTGACGTTCCACGAAGGCCTGAACAATGCCGTGCGCAAGCCCATTTCGGTGGACGAGTTCTTGCGGGGTCTGTAGGGTGTTTTACGTCGTGCCTACAAGATATACGGAGGTATATGGAGCGCTTCATGTTATGACCAAGACGAAGTAATGCCATTTCGTCAGGCGTTTGTTTTTCACTACACAATTCGGTTGACGACATACATGTGTTGTTTGCATGAAATACAACAGGAGAACAGAAGCAGCAGTGTTTGCTGTCGGACGTGAGCCATGAATAATTTAGACACTACAAACTCGAATTCAACCCGACGTGGATGCCACAACGTGTGTTGGCTCGAACAGGCAACCTGCGCGATCCTGTCGCGTTCGGTAATATTACTGGGCTCAAACCACAAACGCCACAACAAGCAGCTGAGAAACAAGCAGCCGTCCGTCTTTGTTCGCGGACATCTCAGGTCAGCCCTGGACAGAAAAGTGCGGAAAAACGCAAAAAAGGGGCCAGCAAAAGTCTGTGAAAAGATGCAGCGCCGATCTTGAGGCTGAGGACCGAAGACAGGGTTGAGTGGCGAATGCGAGAACGCGAGATAAAGATGGTGTCCTCTTTCGGCGCCGTCGAAATTAAGTTTCAACGCTCGACGCGCCTTACGGAGTGCGTCTTTGACATGATAGGAGGGCCTGTCCCTTTTTTTCTTTTTTCTTTTTTTCTATTCGTCGTTTTCTTTTTTGCCGCAGTTCGCTGATCGCGTCTCCAGCAGCTCTTGGGTCTCCTTTCTGGTCCAAGTGTTACAGAACGGTTCACTGCCAGTGGCTTCCGCCTTTCTAGCCTCCTTGGCAAGGCGTTGTCGTCAACAAAAGCGGCAGTGTAGCGCGCCTATCCCTCCACTTCTCGTGTCTCGTTTCCCTATTTTGGCGTGCGAGTCTCACACCCTATCGGACCCTTGTCGAACTTTTGTCGGAGCCTTGTCGATGTTTAAATTATGGAGATGGGTCTGACAGAGTACGAAATACCGGAAAACGTGCAGTCGGTTCTCTTGACAAACCGCTGTTCGAGTTCACAAGAGCAAGAAATTGAAACTCTTGGCCACAGTTGTCGACTGTTTCTGTCTAATGCTTCCACTCGGCTCGGCTCCTTTTCGAAAGCTTGAACATGTTATGCCCGGCCAAAACGCCACAACAAATATGTATGAAAGTGGAAGGCCTTGACTGATGTCCAGTACTTGACAGGACCGCATGATCAAGATATTCTTAGTAGGGCAGAAACGAAAGGCATGGATGAAAAGGCTTGGATAGGACAAAGTATGGATATCAAAAGGGGCATGCAGTATAGACAGTACTCGACCAAGGAGGCTAAGCACCTGGAGGAAAGGAAAAGGATGTGCAGCTGCGAGGCACATTCTTTCATCTGCCGTTGGGTTGCGGACATCCTTGTAGGGCCGCCTGACCATCTCCTTTATTTCATTTTTATTCTAAAATTGTTTGTGGTCCTGTCGAAGGCTGATTTTCGTTTGGGCGAAGCTGTCCATATAACAGGGACGGGCCCAAGTCATATTCTGTTTGTTTGTTGCTCGTTTGTCTTTCTCTATCCTCACCACAACCAGCGACAGCGCGCCATCAGACTCTCGCCGTCTTTCCTCCACTCTTTCCGTCCTTCCACGTCTCGACCACCGCCTCATCAACCCCCCCCCCCCCCCACCCCACCATGAACGGCTTGCTCGCCTCCGGCGTGCCGTCGACGCTGCCGTCGTTCCTCTTGCCGCTGCGCATCGTCATCATCGTCCTGTCCGTCATCGTGCTCGCCCTCGCCGCGTTCGCGCTGTCTATCTTCGGGTCCCGTGCCGGCTCCCTCGGCGTCTACTCGGGCGCGCCCGGCCTGCTCATCTTTGTCTGCGTCAAGACGTGGATCATCTACGGCGTGCTCCTCTTCGCCGAGCGCCAGATGCCCCGCAGCTTCCCGCGCATCGCCGCCGTCATCGCCTACGCGCTCAGCATCATCTTCTGGCTGTCCGCCTGGGCCTGGTCGGCCTCGGTGGCGGCGCTCTGGCTGTCGACCGTCTGCTACGAGGGCGTCTGCGTCAAGGCCAACAGCTACGCCGCGAAAGAGGGCGGCGCCCTGGCGGCGAGCGCGGGCCTCGGCGCCGTCATCTGGGTGCTGTCGATTGTCAACCTCTTTTTCGTGTTCCGCGCGTGCCTGCGCGACCGTCCGGCGGCCATGCACCAGTCCGAGCTGGGCCAGGTCGGCGTCGGCGGCGGCTACAGCAACGTCGAGCCCAGCAAGGAGGCCCAGACGCTCATGTACGCGCACGACCCGGCGGCGGCGGTGCCCGCCCCGTATGGGCAGCCGTCGCCGGTCGAGTACCAGCCGCAGACGGCGTACGACCAGCCGTCCGTCTACGTCCCGCAGGCGCAGCAGCCCGTCTATGGCCAGCCGCCGCCGACGGCCTACGGGCAGCAGCAGCCTCTCTACAGCCAGCCACAGCCAGCGTACGGCCATCCACCGGCGTCTTATTAGGGGGTCTGTCGCTCTTTCATTAGTGTCTCTCTTGTATGTTTTATATGTTTTTATAATTTGTTTCGCCGTTCGTCTCCAATTGTCTTGGTCGCTATGGATGGTCTTCTGGTCTTGTGGGAAAAGGCGTCGGTCTGTCGGTCTTGCTTCTATTGGTTTCTCGGGTGTCCATACCGGCACGGACTGTACATCTTTTGTTTCGATCTTGTTTGATTTTTTCCTTCCTTCTTGATGACGGCGTCATAATAGACTTCATTTCCCCACGACAAAATTATGTGCCAAAAGAGAGACAGCAGAGGGGCACCCCGCAAGCAGTGAGGAGCGCTTGGCCATCCCTTCCCGCGATTTGCCCCTGTGCAAAGTGTCCGATCGTGCGACACAGACAGGCCCGGCGTCCAGGTACGCTCAGGCACAGAGTCAGAGTCCACAGGCACCTGTACGTTGTGATGCTGTGGACGGGAACACAGCCCAACAGACACCAGACCGCACTACAGAGCATCTAGACCTTTGTACGTCCATGTACCGTGTGTCACAAACGCTCTTGGTGGCGGCTGATGCAATTGGAAGGCTGTCCTGCTCGGTTGTTTCCTCTACTTGATTATTGATTATTGATTATGATTGGATTTTCCTGTTCCATCGTCACCCCCGGATCCTTAATGAAGTCTTCAAATCCGTCAACACCGGTTGCTTCCTCCGTCCAGACCGGTTTTCGTCCCAGACAACGGCTCAGCCGACGACCGGACCCTCATCGGCAATATAGTTCTTTTTGGGTCGAGGACCCACTATCACGGGCATGTCACGGTATGCATGGCGTCACTGTCTTCACTGCTGTTGAAAGCACCACCGTCCATTGACGTTGTCTGCTGTCTTTGTCTATTGTCTTCTTTCGATCCAATTGTTGTATCACTGACGTCTGCCCGCTTGCACTTTGCCACCTTTCCCAGTCTGCCCTCTAGTTTCTTCTCCGTCTCACATTGTCCTCATGTCTCGCTTTCTCGCTTTCTCGCTTTCTCGCTTTCTCGCTCGCCCTCTTTCTCTGTCTGCTTTTGGCCTGCTCCCGTTTCTTTTGCTCCATATGCAGACACATGGTACTCGGCCGGTAGACTGCATAGCTCCCTTGCACTGCAGAAGGCAGTACCTTACACGCTCTCCGCCAATTTGGCTCCAGGTTACACAAGATCACATCCCAGGTCAGTGAATGAAATGGAGGCACGTAAACAAGGAAACAAGGAAAGAAGACCACAGCTCTGCAAGAGCGTCTGCTGCGGGTGGACGTTGATATGAATGCTGCTAGCTTGTCATGGCAAGGTCAGTCCTGCAAGAGAGACGGCTTTATTTGTTCACGCTTCGCCTCGTCCACATTCCCGCTCGATAGACATGCTGAAGAGCCACAATGCCGACACAATACCATTGTGTCAGGCAGAATTGCCATTCAAAAATACCATTCAGAAATGCCACAGGCCTTCTAGCGGCCTTGTGAATAGGGGATTGGAGGCAGCAACGCGCCGACCAAAGATGGGATGAAAATTGGGAAGAGGAAAGTAGGTGGCAAGGCGTGGGAAAGTGGGAAATGGATGGTCTGTCTGGCTTTAATGGCAAATTGATGGTCATTGTAGAAACCAGCGGATGCCGGGACCGTCCGATGCCTCCTTTTACGCAGGTGATGACGAGGTCCTTTCCCTCCGATGCCCAGCAGGACCGCGATGCTTACTACCAGGAAAGGAAACGCAAAGCAAAGCATTCAGGTCCACGGACGCACACAGATTTAAAAGCAGCATGTTCGGCCGTGCTTCCAGTGCCAGGGCTCCTTTTCCAAGTCTCTACTCTTCTGCTCTCTGCTTTTCTGTTCTTCCTACGAGTGATTCAAATTTGAGTATGCCACAGCTTACCACAAGCACAGATTTAAACGAACAGGTCATTTTCTTCCTTGCCATCATATTTGTCTCCCTCGTCTTTCCACCAATTTTGTGCCTCACCACGAGCACGTTCTCCCATCACCATTGTTTCACCGTCACGGTACGTTGCTTGCATGGGAGGTGACGGAGTTTACTTCAGAATTCAAATTCAAAATTCAAAATTCAAGCGTCGTCCAACAACTCACCATACCATCTTCACAGATACACTGATACACGAGAACAGCCACCATGGACGGCGGCCGCAGCTCGCAGCAGTCGTCTCCGACAACACCACCACGACAGCCGACAACAACGTCGACGCCGCCGTCGTTGAGACAGTACCCGCTGCAGACACCGCCAAACCAAATGTCGCTCCCTCTGCCCCTGCCAATGTCTCTGCCGGTGTCGCTTCCCACATCCATGTCTACGTCTACGTCCATGGCGATGCCTCTGTCGTTGCCCATGACCATGTCCCTGGCTCTCCCCACGGGGACGATGACGGCCACAGCGTCGCACGACGTGTTTGGTGGGCACATGTACGACAATCTAGAGAGCAGCGGAAACAACAGCGGAAACAGCAACGGAAACACCTCCAACAACGCAAAGGACTGGACAAGCAGCTTGGACCTCACCAGCCACGTGCATGCGGCCGACATGGACACGGGCATGGGCGTGGATGGGGGTCTGGATGCGGCCATGGACATGCACTTTGGCGACATCGACATGGACGCCATTATGCACATGGCGCTGCCAGAGCCAGAGGACAGCAACGTCCGCACAAGCAACGATGGCTTTTCGTACAGCCATACAGACACCAGCTCGACGCCCGCCGTCACGCGCCCATCCCAGCTCCTCTTCAACGACCCGGGCATGCTCCTCGACAACAGCATGTCGTCTGCGTCGCATTACGGCGGTCCCTACGGCGGTCCATATGGTGATCCATACGGCGATCCGCCAAGCAGCTACGCAACCGGCTACACGTTGACCGGCTACCCGGTTGACACCTCTATGGCACCCATGACCTTGTCGTCTTCGTACACGGGCCTTTATTCGCTGCCTCCAGCCGCAACAGCCGCCATGGAGACCACCACTAATAATCACGGCCAAAACAACGACAACGACAACAGCATGGCCAACAGCATGATCAACAGCCCGCCACTGACCCGCAGCCGTGCTCGCCGCGTACAACGTGCTCACAACACTCGCTGCACTCACGACACACATACTGTACGCTCGGTTTCGGATCCCATTCCGCCAAGCCACACGCGCAACGTCAGCCTCGACTACGCCGACGACGACGATGATGATGATGATGGCGACGACGATGACGACGACGACGATGGTTGCTATGATGAGACCGGAAGCATGACCGGCATTCCGCATCCAGGCCACAGTCATGATCGTACCGTGTCCAACACCCATTCCACCAACCCCACCGTCTCCACCAGCAGCAACATCACCATCAACGTCAACGGCCCCCCGCCCACCGACCCCGCCGACTGGCGCGCCCGCCTGCGCTACTGCGAGCAGGCCGCCCACAAAGCCAGCCTCGACGCCAGCCTCGTCCGCCTGCTCGAGTTCCCCGAGGGCCTCGACGCCGCCGAGCTCGAGGCCCGCCGCGCCGCCAACCTGCGCTTCGACCGCGTGCGCGAGCAGCGCCTCAAGGACCGCAACAACGAGGCCGCCAAGCGCAGCCGGCAGCGCAAGGTGGCGCGCATCGAGACCGCCGAGCAGACGATTGCGGTGCTGCAGCGGGAGCGGGCGCAGCTGGCGGGCGAGGTGCAGCAGCTGCGGCGGCAGCTGGCGGTGGCGGTGGCAGAGGGGCGGCGAACGTCGTCGTCCTTGATACCATCGCCGACCAAAACACGAGTCACAAAAGGACGCGCGCCCACGACGCCTACGACATCCAAGCGGCGCAGAAGCAGCGGAAGTGGCAGCGGAAGTGGAAGCGGACGTG
Source organism: Sporothrix luriei (assembly GCA_021398005.1). NCBI lineage: Eukaryota > Fungi > Ascomycota > Sordariomycetes > Ophiostomatales > Ophiostomataceae > Sporothrix > Sporothrix luriei. Next base: position 77,681 of record WNLO01000007.1, read on the forward strand.
GCAGTGGCAGCCGGAGAGGAAGCCAATCGAGCAGCGCGTCGAGCAGCTCGTCGAAAGGGCAGCGCAAGGCCTCACACAATACTGACGCTGACGGCGATGACGGTGACGATGACGACGACAACAACAACGACAACGGCGAGGAAAACACCAGTTCTCGTCACGGCGGCTCCATCGTGGTCGGCACGCTGGCGTAGGCGAGGCAAACGGTCTGCGGGACCAAGGGTTGGGGCGGTGTTCCTTTTCATTTATTCTCGTTTTTTTTTTTTTTCTATTTCGTTTGGTTTTCAACTCTGGTCCTGGTTTTTGTTTCCTTTCACTGGCTTCCTTTCATTTGTTTCATTTTCTTTCCTCGTCATTCTTCGTCACAAACATCCCCGGGATTTCCCTCAGATGGATGACGAAGTACCGGTGGTTGAACGCCTTTCATTTCATTTCATTTCTTCTTTACTGTCACATTCTCCATTCATTGTCTTCTTGTTTAATTTTTATTCTTTCCCACTGACATGGACATGGAGTACGGACTTCGGCGTTTGGTCTTTCTCACGACCCGGCCTTTATTTGCTTTAATTTGCACTGCTGCGTTTCCATTGCCTTTTTACTTTTTTTCTATCCCATGGCTCTACCATGTAATCACACTTTCATATTACGATCAATATCACAATTAACAAATCGCCTCTTTCTTGCGAACTTGTATATATTCACAAACTGGCTTTAACCTCTGACAGGTAGAGAAGTCTACCACGTAAAACGTAGGACGTTTGTGGAATGCTTGCACTGCATGGTAATACACGTCCTACGATTGTGCCTCTCAGACCGCGTGCTTGTGGCCATTTGCCATACATTGTGATCTCTCCAGCTGTCTGCCGTTGCACAGCTTACAACATCTCCAGATGTGTACGCCAATTCCACTTGTGTCTACTTCCTGGCTGTGAAAAATCATAAATTCTAGAATAATATGCAACACAGTGACTGTACAATAATACCAAAAGAGGCGAAAGAGGCGAAAGAGGCAAAAGAGACAAGAGAGACAAGAGACGAACGAGGTCAACGAAGCCCAGCGGCCAAAGGTCAGACAAAACAGGGGATTTAGAGGAATGACAAGAACAAACACGCACGGCCTCACGGCCGCGACGACGACGCCGACAGCACGTCCTCCAGCAGCTTGGCAATCCGCGGCACCGTCGACAGAAGCAGGGTAAACAGCGCCGACACCGTCGCCAGCCCCACGAGGACAAACGCCGCCACCACCTTCTAGGCCGACACCACGCCGCCGTCCGCCGTCCCGTTGGCGGCCGCGCGCGCCTGCGCCGCCTGCGCGCTGCGGTCGTGCACCAGCCGCCCGTTGACCCACACCTTCTTCGTGTTGCGGTCGTCGCCGTTGAACAGCCACTTGGCAATGCGGTCCTCCCACGTCTCCCACCCAAACACGTCCACGTTGCCCTCCTCCGCGCAGAGGCTCGCGTCCGCCTCGGCGCCCGTCGTCTCGTCCGCAAACGCGCTCGTCGCGTCCGCCTGCCCGTTGGCGTCCACCAGCGCCAGCCCCACCAGCTGCGCGTCCCACAGCATGCCCGGCCGGAACAGGCCCAGGCGGTCGCCCAGGCCTACGACGTGCGCGCCGCCCACCGTGGCCAGGAACAGCACCTCCTCCACCGACAGCTTGGCTGCGTCGTCGTCGCCGCTCATCGCCACGTGGCGGCTCACCAGGCTGGCCAGCCGCGCCGCCTCCAGGATGCTCGGCGCGTAGCCCCCGCTCATGTCCGTGCCCAGCCCCACCTCGATGCCGCGCTCCAGCAGCCACCGCACGCGCGCCGCGCCCGACGCGATGGCGCTGTTGCTGCACGGGCAGTGCGACACCTTGCTGCCGCGCTCGCGGATCAGGCACGCCTCGGCTTCCGTCAGGTGCACGCCGTGCGCCAGGATCGTCTGCGGCGTCAGCAGCCCAAAGTGGTCGTACACGCCCGCGTACGACGGCAGGCCGTCCGCCTCGCCCGCCGATGGCGGCACAATGTCCTTGAACAGCTCCTTGACGAGCGCCACCTCGTTGGTGTTCTCGCTGATGTGCGTCTGGATGGGCCAGTGGCCCTCCTTGTGCAGCCGGCCCAGCCGGCCCATCATGTCCGCCGTGCAGCTCGGCGCAAACCGCGGCGTCAGCACCGGCCGCAGCAGCGTGTGCTGCGGGTCGATGCGCGCAATGTGGTCCATGCACACGCGCGTCGCCGCCTCCGCCTCGTCCGCCGTCTCGTCGCGGTAGTACTCGGGGCAGAAGTCGTGCTGGTCCATGCACACCCGGCCCACCAGCGCCCGCTGGCCCGCCTGCAGACACAGGTCGGCCAGCAGGTTGGTCGCCGCCACGTCGATGGTGGCGTAGTAGGCGGCGGTTGTCGTGCCGTGCGACAGCGTCTTGCGGATGCAGCGACTATACACCCGGCGGGCCTTGGCGAGGTCGTGCAGGGACGCCTCGAGCGGGAACGTGTACTTGTTGAGCCAGTCCAGCAGCGTGGACTTGCCAAAGATGCCGACATTCGGGTACTGCGACGCGTGGAGGTGGGTGTCTGTTTACTTGTTAGGATGGCACGTTTCCCAGACACAATCACAAATCACAAATCACAGAGAGCGACGACGCACCGATAAACCCTGGGAAAAAGAATTGGCCTGGCCGTGTCGCCGTGATCATGGTGTCCGCGGCCCAGCCGAGATTCGGCAGCAGCGACGAGCGGATCCACGCCACCGGGTTGTGTCGCCCGATCGGCGGCAGTTCCTCAATCGCAAAGATCACGCCGGTCGCCTCCACCGCCACAATGGTGTCGTGCAGGTACTCCATCTTGTCCAGGGCCGGCGTGTGGACAAACGTCCCGAAGAAGATTTGATTGGCCATCGCTCCGGCTGTTCGTGGGAGCTCGTGTAAGTGTGAGAAGACGGTGACAGACGTGCTTGAGACGCTTGCTGGGGGTGGAAATGCACAAAGCGGCGCTGACGATACGTGCAATGAGATGCAAGACGGTAATCAATGCACCAAAAGGATGTAGAGCGAGAAGAAAGAAGAAGGAGGGACAGAAATGCGTGGTGCAGACAGCACGTCGTGCCACAGGCGGTGTTGCGTCCAAGATCGTCTCTCGTCTCCAGGGGATGTGTGGTGTCTGGGAAGGATCGTGATCACAACAGCGATGATGACAGATGACCGGAAACGGCTGTGGACGATGCCAGGTAGCTCCTTCTTATATCCACGGAGAGCCCCTTGAGCTGCAACGTTGCGCCTTCCTTCAAAGTCCTGTAAATACGTCCGCGCTACCAAGATCGCGCGTTCCTTCCAAGAGGGGTCGATTCCAATCCAATGGCGAGCAGAAAAGGCAAGAATGAAAGTACAGCGGCAAAGGAAGGTGCGAGGCGTGACAAACGAGTGTATCACGGGCAACGGCGCTGCGGCGTCTGCAGAACAGCGCGATACGGCTGGCGATGCGCTCAGGACGACAGGGAGCTGGCGGGGGCGTGGAGCGCCGGTGGCGGACTGGAAAGACGCAGATTCGACAACCTGTACGTTCGCTTCTGTGTTTGGGAGGCTTGGGCTTGGGCCTTCTTCTGTACTCTAGATCGCAGCTGGGGACGAGGAAAACGCGCAAACGGACGAAGCAGTCAAAGACGAGGGCTTTGCTTTTTCTTGACGGCCCCGTGGCGTCGGCTTTGTACTCAACAGATGTGCGGAGCAGCACTGTCGACTCGTCCGCAGATTGCCCAATAAGACGCGGGACGCGGATCGATGCAGACGTCTGGCTGCGGTTTTTCCTCTTTGCGTATCTCTCTGCGCTCTCTGCGCTCTCTGCGCATCTCTTTTTCTCTTTTTCTTTTCGATCCTTGCCCCCCACTCTTCCCCTCCGGCACAGTCCCGTTCTCCCCCGCAAGATCGCTGGTTGCGGCCGGATGGGGTGAACCCGTCCGCGCCAAAGTGGCTGCTTCCCTGGCAGTCGATGCTGTTTACAGTGGACTTTGGGCTGGTTGGGGCGCGCCGGCTAGCGGCGGCGGCCGACTCAGAAACAACGTCACATGACTGGACCGCACGATGAAGAACATCTGCGCTTCTCTCACGGCAGGTCACATCATGAGTTCTTATTGCCAACGTGGTTCGAGCTTTCTCTGTATTAATTAGATATCTATAGGTTTTGTGTCGAATGTGACACGAGGAACGTGCAAACAACGTGTAAAAGTACCAGACCAGCAAACATCCTGCTCGTTTAAAGGGAGGGGGGGAAAATAGCAAAATCATGCCACAAACCAAACAAGCAATAAAGACGACCACAGAATACAACGTGTACCCCCCCGCAAATACAACATACAACATGTCGCTTCCTTCAAATGCATTCCCCAGCGCAGCACGAGACGCTGTTGCGTGCTCCGCAGTGCCCCTTTGCCACCGCTTCGTCCACATCGCCGCACCTCGCCGCACCTCACCGCACCTCCTTGCAAACGGCCACATTCCAGAGCGACTGCTTCTGCTGCTTCGAGAGGCGCTCCTACGCCTCCACGCTGTCCGAGTCGGTCTCGACCTGGGCCCCGTTCGTGCCGTTGGCCTCGCCACCGCTGGTCTCTGTGCCGTTGGTGTCCGCGCCGTGTACGCCGTTGACGCCGTTGACGCCGTTTATGCCGTTCACAACGCCGTCCTCCTGGTACTTGTCCCAGTTGGCCAGCACGTGGCCGATGCGCGGCGAGTTGGTCAGCTTGTAGACGTCCTCAAAGTACTCCTTGGTCAGCGCAAACGGCTTGGCCGTCACGTTGGGAATGTATTTGCCAATGAGCTTCGCCGGGTCGATCGTCGTCTTGTTGATCTTCTTGAGCAAAAAGGACCGGAACGGCTTGACGCCGCTGCGCAAAAACGTCGAGTGGAAGGGCACGTCGATGCCCCGCAGCGGAATCGTCGCGAACCCGCGCTGCAGCTCCAGCGGCGTCGGCTTCTTCGCCGTCTCCTGCGCGCAGCCGCGGATGATCTCGTTGAGGTGCTCGCGCACCTGCTCGATCTTGAGCTGCTCGCGCATCTGGTCGATGTCGATCTTCTGCACCTTGAGGAAGTTGGTCACGCCCGCCAGCGTGTCGAGCGCCCGCAGGTCGCCCGCGCACACGTACTGCATGTTGGCAATGTTGAAGTTGACAATCTCCAGCAGCCAGCCCGTCTCCTCGGCAATGCTGCTGACAACAAACCGCAGCGCCTCCTCGTTGAACGTCTTGGAGATGCGGCTGGGGTTGACCGCGCACATGGAGTAGTTGGACCGCCCGCTCGCGTCGCGCTCCACCGCCACCTGCATCGTCAAGCCGCGGTAGAACACCACCGACACCAGCGACTCGATCGGCATCACGTCCGCCAGCGCCGCCAGCGCCGAGTACTCGCCCAGAGAGTGGCCCGCAAACGTGCTGTCGCGCGGCACCAGCCCCTTGGCCTTCATGTCCTCAAAGCTGGCCTTCTCCATGAGCGTCAGCGCCGGCTGCGTGAACTGCGTCGCCGACAGCAGACCCGTCGGCGACCGGTACGTGTACGACGACGTCGTCTCGCTGATGTCCTTGAAGATGCGCTCCGACTTGATCGAGCCGTCCGCCATCACCGTCTCGAACGTCATCGCCATGTAGTTCTGCCGAATGAGCTTGCCCCGGGGTCCGCCAAAGTGGATCGTGAGCTCCTTGGGGTTGTTCTTGACAATGTTGGTGATTGCAAAGCCGTACGTCTCCATCAGGTACTTGTCCGCCCGGTCCCACACGTTCTTGGCCACCTCGCTGCTGCCGTACAGGTCCATGCCCATGCCCTGCTCCTGCGAGCCCTGGCCCGTGAACACGTACGCCGTGACCGGCTGCTCAATCTCCGCCTCGCCCAGCAGCACCTTCTCCTCCGTCTCCTTGTTGCTGGCCTCGACCTTGATGATCTTGCGCCCGCTGATCATGCCGACGTGCTGCAGCTTGACGTGGATGTCGTCGTTGGGCAGCACCATGCCGACAAGCGACGCGTGGAAGCTACGCACGCGACCAATGTTGTTCTCGGCCGCCCACGTCTCCACCAGGCTGCGCACCGCCGCGCTCGAGTACATGCCGTGCGTGATCGTGCCGGGGAGGTTGGCGTAGTTGGCAAACACACGCGACACGTGAATCGGGTTGTAGTCGCCCGACACGCGCGCATACGTCTCGTTCGACGCAGGCGCGCGAAGAAGAAGCGGCGTGCGCCCGCTCAGCGGGATCGGGTTCTCAAAGTTGATCGGCTGCTCGATCGACGAGCCGTGGCGCTCGAGGTAGTCGATCACCGGGTTGCCGTTGGACACGCCGGCCTCGTACTCGATGCTGGCCACCTGGACGACCTCCTTGGTCGGCAATTCCAGGAGGACCTGGCCGCGCGTCTCGACGTGGCTGAAGACCGTCTGGTTCTTGAACCGCACCAGCGACTGCAGGCGGAACGTCAGCGTCTGGCCCAGCAGCGAAATGTCCTGCTGGTCGTCCAGAAGGAACCACTGCTTGGACCGCAGCACAGCGACGTCCTTGGTCGTCGCCAGGTGCACCTGCATCGGCGTCTCGGTCTTGCGCTGGAACGTGTTCTCGTAGTCCTTGTACTCGCCGCGGTACAAGAACTGCGACGTGACCTCCATCACGGCCTCGCCGTCGCGCACAATCGTGCCGCAGACTTCGACCATCTTGCCCGACTCCTGGTTAATGACGGCGTTGACTTGCGCCGTCGTCGACACAACATCGCCCTTCTTCAGCGGCTCGGCGCCAGGAAGCATGCGGAACTCGTTCGACAGGTGCACCAGCTTCAGCAGGTCCCCGTCAATCGTACGCGGGAAGATGGGCTTGGTGATGGCCTTCCAGCCGACGACAATGGCAAAGTCCATGGGCGCGTAGACAGTCTTGCCCGGGCGATCAACAAAAGCCTCGCCGGTGTTGCCGACGGCGTGGACAAAGTCGTGGATGTCCTCGCCCGTGATGACGGCCTTGCCGCCGTCAAACTTGCCAGTCACCTCGGCGTCCAGGTTGATCGGCTCGCTGCCGAACCAGACGCGCCAGTAGAACTGCTTGATGCGGTCGTTGCGGTCGTCCATGACCTCGTGGATCGGAGCGTAGCCAGCCTCCGGGTGGTAGATGAACTTGAGGGTCATGTCGACCGGCTTGCCCAGAGCCGTGGAGTGCTTGATGACGTTGACCTGAATCTCGTTCTTGCCCGTCAGCTTGACGTGAATGACGTCCTTGTACTGGTTCTGGCGAGGCTGCTCCTTGACAATGATCTCCGTCTTCTCGGGGTCGTTGGGGTTGCGGATCTCCACGAACAAGCCGCGCACCGGAGCGAACACCCGCTTCATAGGGTTCGTCTGGTACTTCTTGCCCTGCACCAGGACGTCCGACAGCAGGAGAGCGTGGCGCCAGGAGTGGTTCTTGCCGGCAAGCAGCGTCAGCCAGTCGTCAACAGCCGGCAGAGGGATGTTGGGGGAGTAGGCGAGGCGGTAGATGTTCTTGTGCTCGTCATACGACTCAGATACGCTCTCCAGGTCGAGGGGAACATCCGTGTCGATCAGCTTGCCACCAAAGTATTCAATGGTGGGAATCTGGGCCGCATCGCCCTTGTAAACGTCCTTGGTCAGGCCGGCAATGTGGGCCTCGTGGATGCCGTCCAGAATGGACTTGATCGGCTCATCGACAACCTTGGAGTAGCGGGCGGCGGCAGGGCCCTGCAGAATACAGGTACGTCCCACATCCTGGCCAATGACAGCCTCCAGATCCTCCGACTGCCAGAGAGAGTCCTTCTTGAAGAAGAACTCAAAGTTCTCGTCCAGGGCCGGGACGAAGGTCACCGGCTTCTGGCCGCGGCGCTGGCACAGCATGAGGAAGTGCTGGACGTCCTGGGCGTTGATGATCTGGGTCTCGACATCGGGGTAGTGCTTGAGAATGCTCTCCACGGCAGAGTAAGGCTCGTCCAGGTCCGAGTAGTTCTGCAGGCGCGAAGGCTCCTTGACACCAGTGGTGAAGCGCTCCTCAACACGGTGGATAAAGTCACCGGTCAGCTTCTCGAACGAGGGGTCAATCCAGCGCTGCTCGTGCTTGACGTAGAGCAGCTCGACCAGGCGGCGGACCACCTCGCCGTAGGTCATGTCCTCCAGATCGACAGTCTCGCCGGCCTTGTTGCGGCCGAACCAGACCTTCTGGAAATCGTCGTTGAGCTTCTTGATGATGTACTCGCGGTTCTTCTTGAGCTCGGCGACACGCTTCTCCTTGGGCAGGCTGAAGATCTTCTTGTCCATCTCGGCCCAGAAGAGCACGCCGCGGGTGGCCAGCTTGTGGATGGGCTCGCCCATCTCGGAGCGCACCGTAATGACACCGCCAGCAGGACCTTTGTAGGTCTTCTCCCATTCGCTGTCCTCGACGCCGGGGGCGTCGACAATGGCCTGCTTGGCGTTCTTGCTGGTATGGGCCTCCTTGGCGACCATCATGCGGCTACCGAAGAGACAGCCATCATAGGGCATCGGGGGGTAGCCGTACTTCTTCGACCACGCACCCGTGATGTAGGGGTAGGTGTCGTCGGCACCACCGAAGCCACTGCCGGCCACAAGTATGATGTTCTCAGAGCGGCGGATGCGGCTGTACATCTGCAAGATGGGCTGGTGGAAGTCCTCGAAGGAGTGATGGCCACCACCGCGGCCACCGGTCCACTGAAGAATGACAGGGAACTTGGGGTTGGCCTTGGCGATGTTGATGACGGCCTGGATGGCCTCGACCGAGCCGGGCTTGAAGGCAATGTGCTTCAGGCCGAGCGTCTCAATGTACTCCTGGGCGACTTCGATGGAGGGCACACCAGCACCAATAGTAAGACCCTCGATGGGCACGCCCTCGGCACGGAGACGGCCAATCAGAGGAATCTGCCAGCCCATGGCGCGCGGGTTGACGTAGATGAGGTTGATGGTGATGCCGCGACCCGCCGTGATGGCGCCCTCGATCTTCCGCAGAGCGTCGGTCATGGTCTTGGCGTTGTAGTAGCCGCCACCACCGAGCTCAATGTGGTAGCCGGCGTTCATGGTCGCCGCAACAAAGTCCCACGGCACAGTCGACGGCGTCATGCCGGCAACCATGATCGGGGGCACGCCGAGGAGACGGCTCATCTTGGTGTCGACGTACGTCTGGCCGCTCTTCGTCTTGATCAGGCGGGGGCCGTACTCGCGCACCCAGTCAATGGCGTACTTGACAGCGTTCTCCTCGTCGCGGTCAAACAGCTCAGGCTTGTAGCCGACCTCGGTGACAGTGCCACTGACAGCGCCAGCCAAGATGACACGAACTCCCGTGCCCTCCTTGTTGCGGCTGGTGAGGATACCCAGGCCAGAGATGCCACCCGGGCCGAAGTCCAGGACGTGGGACGCCTCGGGGAAAGCAGTAGCCTTCTCCCAGTTGACGGGATCACGGGTGATCAGGCGGATGAGCGTGGGCACAATGTTGCCCTGGACGCTCTCGCGCAGGTCTTTGCCAGTGTTGGTGTCAAAGACGGCCATGCCGAGGTCCTCCGCGTCAATCTCAATCTTGCTCAGGTCGTCGTCGATCAGCGCAGTAGCCTTCTCCAGGTAGGGGCTGTGGAAGGGCGCGGTGATGGGCAGGAAGCGGTTGACAAAGCGAACCTTGCGCTCGGTGTGGGGAATGCGCGTCTGGTCCAGGCCGGTCGGGGCCTTGACCTTGCGCAGCTGCAGGTTCAGACCGTAGAGCGAGATGGGCGGGCCCGTGACGACCATGTTGCGCGGGCTGTTGATGAGAGAGATGGCAATGTGGCGGTCGACCGGGAGGTACTGGTTGGTCACGTCAATGTGCTTCTGGACCTGTTCCTGCGACAGGTCGCGGATGCTCAGCATGGGCGTCGGGGCGCCCTCGCCGTTGTCGATGGAGTCCTGCAGCATGGAGGGTGTGAGGGAGGTGCGGGGGAAGGTCTGCTGGCTGCGAGCGCCGATCCAGAACAGAATGGTGAGGGCGGACTTGGCGAGCTCGGTGAACGACTCCCACGAGTCGGCCGCAGCAGTCACGGCGGCCAGAACAATGCCCTGAGAGTGGCCAGTCGCACCACGTATCCGGTCTCGCAGCAGGCCGGGGTGGATGCCCAGGACCTTGCAGGTGACGGCGTAGTGTGCGAGCTGAACAAGACCAATCAGGGGGAAGCTGACAGGCGCCGACACGAGGTAGTCGGTGTCGGGCGTTGTCTCGGGGCGACGCAGCCAGGTCATGACATCGAGGCCCTTGGCGAACAGCTTGTCGGCGCTCGAGTGCTTGGAGAGCGTCTGCAGCAGCTCGGCGGCGTTGACGATCAGGTCGCCGACAAAGGTGGGGTAGGTCTCGAACAGCTCGCGCAGCTCCTCAAAGTACTCCTCGATGTTGCCTTGGCCGCCAAAGATGTTGTAGAGATTTGCCGAGGAGTCCTCGGCGGCGCGGAATAGCGCGGGCATGTGCGGGCGGATGGTGCGGTTGGAGACGGCACGCGCAGCGTAGTAGCTACGGATGACAACCAACTTCTTGCTGTCGATGCCCGGCAGCGACGCGGCCAGGACGTGGACCTCGTTGCCGCGCAGGTAGGCGCGCTCAAACTCGTTAAGGATCAGCTTCAGCACCTCCTCGTACGAGCCCTGGGCGTCGTCCTCGCCCTCCTCGACCTCGTTGGCCACGAAGCCCATGAAGCGGGCCACGAGCTCGGCGACGGACGACGGCTCGTCATCCTGGGCCAGCTCATCGGTGGGTGCTGGTAAGCTGGCGGCGAAGCGCTCCTTCAGCTCGGAGGCATGGTAGTGCAGGTTGGTAGGCACGAGGAACGACGTCTCGAGCGAGCCATGGGACACGGTCAGGGGCCGGAGAGAGTTTGACGTGCGCGGGGTCGACACGCCCGTCTGCGGGCCGGTGCCGGTGCCGTACATGGTGATGAAAGGGGGGTATCAATGGAGGAGAAATCGAGTTCTGGGAGGCTGGCGTGGAGTCAGCAAAGGTTCACGATCGAGGATGGGGGGACAAGGGACACGGCAGACAATAAAACTCACATCAACAGATTAAGACAACTCCAGCTCAGCGAAGAGGGAGCTCGGAAGAGGACAAGAAGCTCGTGCGCAGAAAACAGAATGAAGAGAAGTAAAATGGGAGCGAAATGGAAGCTTCAAAAGGAGTGAGGGAAGGAAAAGAGGACAGGCTGCAATCTTAGTCTTCAATTTCGAGGAGACGAGAAAGCGACGGTAGGAAAGCAGTCACGCTTCGCAATTGAGCAGATGTGAGGACGGGAAAACGCAAGAAGCGGAGAAGCGAAGATGAAGCGGACGACGGTTTGGAGGACGTGCAATGGCCAGATGGGGCGGACGGTGGATGGGCAGGCAACGGAGTCTCTTCTCACGGCCTCGGATGGATGGCAGAGAAAAGACGAGAGATCTGGAGCTTGCCGTTTCCCAACAGCATCAAGCGACTGTCTCGAGATGGGGTCCACCAAGCTAAGCGGATGGAGGGCAGGAACAGCCAATGGAGCAAACACGACAACAAAATAGGCAAGTGCACAATAATGCGCCGTTGTCGTGGCCAGGGGAAGGAGCAACAGACAAATCAATTAAAATGGCGTAACCAGGGAAGGTACCTGGGTACGCATCGCCCAGCAATCTTGTTTGTTGGGGCAGCATGAAAAAGTCTGCATGGCGCACCTCCATGGCACAATACAGGTCGGCACGGCAGCGGCGGCGGTAAGTCGCAGTGGTTGTGCCGTTAAAAAGGGGTCGCACTTGAGTCGTTGCAGTAATACAGCATACTCCGTGTACCTATTTGCGGCAATGCTGGTGCGTCCTAATGACCAGTGGTTCCTTCTTCAGCGAGTGAGTTTGAGCAGGACTGTCAGCACACCTTCCCCCTTGCGTAAAGGTGCCTGGGAGAGGAAAGAAGAAAAAAAGCTACCCCCCTCCCCCCTTGTTCCTGCCCTTTGCGACGGGGCAGACCCAGCAAAACACTAAGCGATCTACCAGGTGTTAGTCTCCCAGGCCCCAAAGTAACACGTAATAACTGACGTTAGGGGCGGCGGCAGCAAAACGTTTGGGAGGCAGGTCCCACTTGCCCTGCACCCAACGAGCAGCGAAGTACCGGTACCTCGCTGAAACGAAGCTCGTACGAGCCGTGAACCAGTGACCGAAACACCGCATCTTCGACATGGACAGATAAGCGGAAATAGACGACCGACGTGCTTGCATTGAGGCATTCCATCATCTGGGGACAATACGAAGTTACTCGGAATGTGCTGAATGCAAGCAGAGTGTGGACGGCCGCCCCCCGAATTCCCAAGCAAGGCGTCGCTTTATTGACCAATATTGGTGTGTCTCATCCATCATTTTTGTCTTGGATGTGTTGTTGTAGTAAAGCATGTTTGCACGAACTACTTTTGCGAGATCCCAGATCTTCGATGGCTATCAGCTCTACGGAGTAATACAGAGTACGTATGCCAGTGTCTCAAGCGATGACTGTTTGCCAAGGGCTGCTTGGGAATCAGACGCCCTTTGCTCCTTGGGCCGCCACCGCCCTGGACGCAGCCTTGCCATCATGTCAGCGCGGCCCTGATTTGTCTGCAGGGAATATTATCTCGTGCCTGTCGATTCGCTTAGATGGATGTTGATTCGTATGCATAATGTTGGTGATGGTTGGGGCGAGGTCAAGAACCCCAGCGGTTTTCATTTATATGTAAACGGCCACCTGTTTTCGCGTGCAACAGCAGTCGACACTCGGAGCCAAATACTGATCGGAATCTCATTCTCTCCGTTCTGATAACTCAGGTGTCCCGGGCGGGAGCAATTCATTGCCCGGAAGCCGTGTGTACAACATGATGTTTGTTGGTATGTTGGTAAGTTGACATGTTGATATGCTGATATGTTGATATGTTGAGCTGTCAACGATTTCGCTTACGGTTAATGCTGGAGCGCTGTTCTGCATCTCGAATAGCCGAAGGTACCAGTACATGCTGTCCTTGCTCCCGGCTACCGGTGTTGGAACCCCGAGCCACTAGCGTCAGTCACTAACACCGCCCCCAGGGCGAGCCTGGACTGCGCCAACCACGTTGCACAGATTCATTTGGCGACAGGGCGACGGGCGAGCAGAACAGCAACAGCATCAATTACGATGTAGTGAAGCAGCCCCCGGAACCAGTGAGCTATTATCGTGAAGGATAGACAACTAAGTAAGGAGTCCTCCGTAATACGACCTGCTTTCCTCGTATTGATAAATGATCTGAGACTGGCAGGCGCGATCGACAAAAGCAAATGGCGTGGATAGCAGCGAAGGAAAGAACGAAAAAAAAAGTTTCCCCCTTATCTTATCGCCACCTCCAACGTGTCCAGGGGTTCTTCGGCTTGCAGCTCAACGTTGACAGTGGGGTCAACATAACATACACGCTAGTCCTGTTATAGAAAAGACTGCGTATTTTGGTTGGGAATAATCATGCTGCTTCAACAGAACAAGGCAAACTCAATTGCGGCCTGGGGTGAGATATTTGGCATCAGCTTTTACGTGTCTCCCTTGAGACCCAGTTTTATTTCTCGGTGTCATTATTTTTGCTCGTCTTGCACTGGTCGCGGTGGCCTTGCTGCTCTTACCAAAACGGGCCTGCTGTAATTTACAACGCTCCCGCGCCTTCCTCATCACCACACATCCACGACGGCTGCCTCGTTCGTTCTTTCTTTGACAGTGTCTAGCCCCTAAATTACCACGGAGCCACCCCTGGCCTCTCCTGCCGTTCCATTTCCCCCAGCTGTGCGTTCGCTCCCGTTTGGCATCCCCAACACGCATTCCTGTTTCTCTCCTCCGTCTATCCGAAGATCAACAAGCTTGCCTGAGCTATCTCCAATTGGCCTGCCTTCTCTCCGTCTTCTCGCGACGCTTCCATCTCCATCCCCTCCCCCATCCGGCATTTCTTTTCGTACTCCGCATCTCTCGCGTGTGCTGCTACATCTCTTTTTTTTTCTCCCATTCTACTTTCTGCCATTCTCCCTTTTAATCACATCTATAACCGGTCATTTCTTCGACATTAATCGGACGCCCCATCAACGCTGCGAGATCCTTCATCCATATTTTTCTTGAGATACCCTAAACCCAAAGCCCAAAGCCTTCACCTGAGGAGCGTTTCTCCTGCTTTTGTCGACCATTGCCTTCGTCGACACCGCTCCGACTACCTCCATTCTACACAACCTCTCGACCCGGCACCCTCACTAACCGCAACCATGCGCCCCGAGGTCGAGCAGGAGCTCGCGCACACGCTGCTCGTCGAGCTTCTCGCCTACCAGTTTGCCTCGCCCGTGCGGTGGATTGAAACACAAGATGTCTTTCTCGCGGAGAAGACTGCCGAGCGCATTGTCGAAATCGGCCCTGCAGACACCCTGGGCGTAATGGCCAAGCGGACTCTGGCGTCAAAATACGAGGCTTACGATGCCGCCAAGTCCGTCCAGAGACAGATTCTCTGCTACAACAAGGACGCGAAAGAAATCTACTACGATGTCGACCCGATCGAGGAGGAGCCCGAGCCGACGCCGGATGCCAGCTCGGGTGGTGCTGCGCCTGCTGCGGCTGCAGCTACAGCTGCTGCTGCTGCTGCCCCTGTTGCGGCCGCACCAGTTCCCAGCGCTGGCCCGGCCGCACAGGTGCCTGACGCGCCGGTGCAGGCGCTCGAGATCGTTCGTGCTCTCATTGCACAGAAGCTGAAGAAGCCCTTCCTCGAGGTGCCGCTCAGCAAGGCCATCAAGGACCTCGTCGGCGGTACGTTTCATGCTCTGTCTGCGCCATGCAATCCCTCGTTTGTGGCCGAGACCTCTCACTAACAAAATGCAGGCAAATCCACACTCCAGAACGAGATTCTCGGTGACCTGGGCAAAGAGTTCGGCTCTACGCCCGAGAAGCCAGAAGACACACCCCTTGACGAGCTTGGTGCCTCCATGCAGGCCACCTTCGACGGCAACCTGGGCAAGCATTCCCAGTCGCTCATTGCCCGCTTAATTTCCTCCAAAATGCCTGGCGGCTTCAACATCACCGCCGCCCGCAAATACCTCGAGACTCGGTGGGGCCTGGCGTCTGGTCGCCAAGACGGTGCCCTGCTGCTGGCCATAACCATGGAGCCACCCGCACGTCTTGGCTCGGAATCCGATGCCAAGGCCTTCCTGGACGACGTCACGCAGAAGTATGCCGCAAATGCGGGTATCAACCTGACCACGGTCGCATCTGGCGGCGACGCTGGCGGCGGCGGCGGCGGCATGATGATGGACCCGGCTGCTCTGGACGCCCTGACCAAGGACCAGCGCGCCCTTTTCAAGCAGCAGCTGGAGCTACTTGCCCGCTACCTGAAGATGGATCTGCGTGCCGGCGACAAGGCCTTCCAGACCTCGCAGGAGTCGTCCAAGGTCCTGCAGAGCCAGCTCGACCTGTGGGCTGCCGAGCACGGTGACTTCTACGCGGCCGGCATCGAGCCCGTCTTCAGCTCGCTCAAGGCCAGAGTCTACGACTCCTCGTGGAACTGGGCTCGCCAGGACGCTCTCAGCATGTACTACGATATCATCTTTGGTCGGCTGCAGGCCGTTGACCGCGAGATTGTCAGCCAGTGCATCCGCATCATGAACCGCTCCAACCCCACTCTGCTGGAGTTCATGCAGTACCACATCGACAACTGCCCGACCGAGCGCGGCGAGACCTACAAGCTCGCCAAGGAGCTTGGCGTCCAGCTCATCGAGAACTGCAGGGAGGTGCTCAACGTCCCGCCCGTTTACAAGGATGTCGCCGTGCCCACGGGCCCGCGCACCACTGTCGACGCTCGCGGCGTTCTCAACTACGAGGAGGTCCCGCGTGCTAGCTGCCGCAAACTTGAGCACTACGTCCAGCAGATGTCTGCCGGTGGCAAGATCACCGAGTACGGCACCCGTGCCAAGGTCCAGACCGGCCTGTCCCGCCTGTACAAGCTCATGAAGCAGCAACACAAGGTGTCCAAGACCTCGCAGCTCGAGTTCAAGCAGCTGTACGGCGAGCTTCTGCGCTCGCTGGAGATGAACGAGAGCCAGATCATCTCCGCCAACGGCGCTGCCAAGAAGTCCGTGGCCTCCAAGCCCAACGGCACGCCCAAGGCCAAGGTCGACACCATCCCCTTCCTGCATCTCCGCAGCCAGTCCCTCAACGGCTGGGACTACAGCAAGAAGCTGACCGGCCTGTACCTGGACTGTCTGCGCGAGGCTGCCGCTGCTGGTGTCAGCTTCCAGGGCAAGTACGCTCTGATGACGGGCGCCGGCGCCGGCTCCATTGGTGCCGACATTCTCCAGGGCCTCATCAGCGGCGGTGCCCATGTCATTGTCACGACGAGCCGCTACTCCCGCGAGGTGACGGAGTACTACCAGGCGATGTACGCTCGCCACGGCTCGCGCGACTCGCAGCTCGTCGTCGTCCCCTTCAACCAGGGCAGCAAGCAGGACGTCGAGGCGCTCGTCCAATACATTTACGACCCCAAGAACGGCCTCGGCTGGGACCTCGACTACATCGTCCCCTTCGCAGCCATCTCGGAGAACGGTCGCCAGATTGATGGTGTCGACTCCAAGTCGGAGCTGGCTCACCGTATCATGCTGACCAACCTCATCCGTCTCCTCGGTAGCGTCAAGACAGAGAAGGCTGCCCGCGGCTTCACCACGCGTCCTGCCCAGGTCATTCTTCCCCTGTCTCCCAACCACGGCACGTTCGGCAACGACGGACTGTACTCTGAGTCCAAGCTTGGTCTCGAGACTCTTTTCAACCGCTGGCACGCGGAGGACTGGTCGGACTACCTGTCGGTCTGCGGTGCCGTCATCGGCTGGACGCGTGGCACGGGTCTGATGTCCGGCAACAACATTGTTGCTGAGGGTGTCGAGCGCTTCGGCGTGCGCACGTTCTCGCAGCAGGAGATGGCCTTCAACCTGCTGGGTCTCATGTCGCCCACCATTGTCGACCTGTGCCAGAACGAGCCGGTCATGGCCGACCTGAACGGCGGCCTCCAGTTCATCCCCAACCTCAACGAGGCCATGACCAAGCTGCGCAAGGAGATCACGGAGACCAGCGAGATCCGCAAGGAGGTCACCAAGGAGAACTCGATCGAGAACAAGATTGTCAACGGCGAGCAGTCCGAGACGCTTTACAAGAAGAAGGTCATTGAGCCGCGTGCCAACATCAAATTTGAGTTCCCCGACTTCCCCGACTGGAAGAAGGAGATCGAGCCCCTCAATGCCAACCTCAAGGGCATGGTCGACCTGGACAAGGTCGTTGTCGTCACCGGCTTCGCCGAGGTTGGCCCCTGGGGCAACTCGCGCACGCGCTGGGAGATGGAAGCGTACGGCGAGTTCTCGCTGGAAGGCTGTGTCGAGATGGCCTGGATCATGGGCCTGATCAAGAACTTCAACGGTCCCATCAAGGGCAAGCCGTACTCCGGCTGGGTGGACGCCAAGTCGGGCGAGCCGGTCGACGACAAGGACATCAAGACCAAGTACGAGAAGTTCATCCTGGAGCACTCTGGCATCCGGCTGATTGAGCCCGAGCTTTTCGAAGGCTACGACCCGAACAAGAAGCAGCTGCTGCACGAGGTCGTCATCGACGAGGACCTCGAGCCGTTCGAGGCCTCCAAGGAGACCGCCGAAGAGTTCAAGCGGGAGCACGGCGACAAGGTCGAGATCTTTGAGGTGCCTGACAGCGACCAGTACACCGTCCGTCTCAAGAAGGGCGCTGGCCTGTGGATCCCCAAGGCCCTCCGCTTCGACCGCCTTGTCGCTGGCCAGATCCCCACGGGTTGGGATGCCAAGCGCTACGGCGTGCCGGAGGATATCATCTCCCAGGTGGATCCCGTCGCCCTCTTCGTGCTCGTCTCCGTTGCCGAGGCTCTCCTCTCTTCGGGTATCACCGACCCGTACGAGTTCTACAAGTATGTGCACGTTTCCGAGGTCGGCAACTGCATTGGCTCCGGCATGGGTGGCGCCGGTGCGCTGCGCGGCATGCATCGTGACCGCTACCTGGACAAGCCTCTGCAGAACGATATTCTGCAAGAGTCGTTCATCAACACTATGAGTGCGTGGGTGAACATGCTTCTGCTGTCTTCGTCGGGTCCGATCAAGACTCCGGTCGGCGCCTGCGCGACCGCCGTCGAGTCTGTGGACATTGGTTACGAGACCATCATGGAGGGCAAGGCCCGCGTCTGCGTTGTCGGTGGCTTTGATGACTTTGGCGAGGAGGGCTCGTACGAGTTCGCCAACATGAAGGCCACGAGCAACGCCGTCGACGAGTTCGCCCACGGCCGCACGCCTAAGGAGATGTCGCGGCCGACCACGACCACGCGCAACGGCTTCATGGAGTCCCAGGGCAGTGGTGTGCAGGTCATTATGACCGCGCAGCTGGCCCTCGACATGGGTGTCCCCATCTACGGCGTGCTGGCCATGACGACGACGGCGTCCGACAAGATTGGCCGGTCCGTGCCGGCGCCCGGCATGGGCGTCCTGACCTCGGCTCGCGAGCACGCTGGCGCGTTCCCGTCGCCGCTGCTCGACATCAAGTACCGCCGGCGCCAGATAGAGCTTCGCAAGAAGCAGATTGCGCAGTGGAAGGAGTCGGAGCTGGAGTTCCTGGCCGACGAGGTGGCTGCCATGAAGGCCCAGGGCGATGCGGCCTTTGACGAGAAGGCATACCTCGCCGACCGCGCCAACCACATCGAGAAGGAGGCTGTTCGCCAGGTGAAGGACGTTCTTCGCAGCCTGGGCAACAACTTCTGGAAGGGCGATCCCACCATCGCGCCGCTGCGCGGTGCCCTGGCCACGTGGGGCCTGACGATTGACGACCTCGACGTCGCCTCGTTCCACGGCACGTCGACCAAGGCCAACGACAAGAACGAGTCGTCCGTGATCTGCCAGCAGCTGTCGCATCTGGGCCGCACCAAGGGCAACGCCGTCCTTGGCATCTTCCAGAAGTACCTCACTGGCCATCCCAAGGGTGCTGCCGGTGCCTGGATGATGAACGGCTGTCTGCAGGTGCTCAACACGGGCCTCGTTCCCGGCAACCGCAACGCCGACAACGTCGACGAGGTGATGGAGACGTTCGACTACATTGTGTACCCGAGCCGCAGCCTGCAGACCGACGGCATCAAGGCCTTCTCCGTGACGTCGTTTGGTTTCGGCCAGAAGGGCGCCCAAGCCATTGGCATCCACCCCCGCTACCTGTATGCCACCCTGGACGAGGCGACGTTTGACGCGTACCGCGTCAAGGTCGAGGCGCGCCAGAAGAAGGCGTACCGCTTCTTCCACAACGGCATGATCAACAACTCGGTCTTCGTCGCCAAGACGCACGCGCCGTACACGGATGAGCAGCTGTCGTCGGTGCTGCTGAACCCCGACGCCCGTGTCAACAAGGACAAGAAGACGGCGGAGCTGACGTTCCCGTCCAACTTCATGCAGCTGTCGACCAAGACGGTGCCGGATGCCAAGGCCGCGACGACGCTCGAGAAGCTGCAGGTGCTCGCGCAGCAGATCCAGACGTCGAGCAACAAGGTCGGCATCGACTTGGAGGACATCACGGCGATCAACATTGAGAACGAGACGTTCCTCGAGCGCAACTTTACGGAGCGCGAGATTGCCTACTGCACATCGGCGGCCAACGTCCAGGCCGCCTTTGCTGGCCGGTGGTCGGCCAAGGAGGCCATCTTCAAGTCCCTGGGCGTCGCCAGCCGCGGCGGCGGTGCGCCGCTGAAGGAGATTGAGGTGCTCCGGGACGACACGGGCGCCCCGACGGTCCACCTGCATGGCGAGGCGGCGTCGGCGGCCAAGGCGGCCAACCTCAGAGAGGTGACCGTCTCCATCTCGCACGCCGACAGCCAGGCTGTGGCCATTGCTGTGTCGACGTTTGCTTAGGCAAAACGCAGAGCGTTGGTGAGGGAGGACGAAGGGACAGGGGTCTGTTAGGGGTCTGTTTGATGATTTCCAAAGACGGTTTTAGACTACATTGGGAGGTGTTTTTATTTGCTACGATGATGCTGTTTGAATTTTGCTTTCTACGATCCTACATCTGCTGCAAGATGAATTAATTATCAGGGGTATTGTTTCTCACCATAAAGTTTTAATTAGTTTGTACTTTGTGCTTTGTGTGGGTGCATTGCGTCTACCGTAATAGATGAATACATGCTTATCACCTTATATTTCTCAAGTATTATCATGATTTGGGTATTATCCTTCAAAACGACATACAAAAAATAGTCAAAAAGTGATTTTTTTTTAAAAAAAAAAAATTAATTTTTTTTTTTCTTCCAAAGTCGTCTTATCTGTTTCGAAACAAGTAGACACGTAACAGATAAATGAATTAAAATATAAAACACGAGTATATTACAATATTTATTCTGAACGTACGACTGCTCCCTTTCTTCTCAAATCCCTTACAATAATACTCTGTCTCCGTACCAGCCAGCTTCCCGTCTCCTCCTTAATACCTTACAGGTTTTCAAAACAAACATTGCCTGTGGAACAACCTTGTACGGCCATAGCCAAAAACAAGAGGCAAATTCTGGATGCCGCCTTTCGCCGAGCATCCTCGTCTCTCCAACGTAAGACAAGCAGCGTCCGTCGACGAAAGAAATGGGCGCAGAAAGACAAAAGGAATTGAAAGCAAAATGGAGCAAAAGGAAAAGAGGCGCAAGACTCGCAAGAGACAGGTCACAAGACGCAAAAAATGACAAGGAGAAACAAACGACAGTAAGACTGGACAGGCCGTTGTTTCTCTCTACCGCCCGCTGTGCAACACAATCGTCTCCAACGCGCGCAGCTTATAGTTTAGCGCAGAAGCAGGAAACGGCTCATGCTGATGCCCATATCGTGCGACGCACACTGCACCGGCGATCCTTTTCTTACCTGTTTTGCCTAGTGCCCTAGACCCCATCCTGTTTGTTTCTTGTCGCTGTTTACTTTGTCAGGAGATGCAGATTACCCGTTGTGATACTCTGTTTCCACCACAGCGTTTCTCCTCCCAATCCTTGAAATGGCTAACAAATAGGATTGTTGAATCGGATCCTGGATCCTTCTCGTGGAACAAGTCATTATCGCCATGCATTGTGCCCGCCGACTTGCCTACTTAGCCTCTGTTACGTTCTTCTCCCACGTCTCAACGCTTCACGAGCAAAAAAGGCAATATAGACAACGTCTGCCGATGTGGCAAAGAAATGCCTCCTTTGGCTGGGTTTCAGATAAGGATCCGTTTGGCAAGGACCAAAGAGAGTGGGCGGAGCGAGACGGAGCCAAGACAGTCGTGGGCAAATTCGATTCAAGTCATAAAGGATGATCGACGACCGACACATTCACCATCCACCGGTGGTCGACTTGGAAAGGATGAGATGATACTGAGACACGTCCCCCTCTTTCGTCCTCGTCGTCACGCTGCCGTTCCTCGGAGGTGCACATTGCTGCCAACCGGTTAGAGTTGCAAGGGCCGTTTGGGTTGACGCCGTATCCGATTCAAGGCAGGTGGGATGGATGGGTATGGGGGAGGAGAGAAACGCGATAAAGGAGGCAATCTCTGCTGCCCTCATTCGTTCTCTTGGGTTTCTGGCAATGCCGTGCTCATGTCTCCGCGTTGTGTATCGCCCATGCCCCATAAATCTACCCACTTCTCGTGGGTGAGTACGGGGAGGAAGGCATTGATATTTGGATAGAGAATCAAACTTTCCGTCCTTCGGCGGGTTCTTGGCCATCCATATTTTCCTCTCTCATGAGATGTCAGAGTTTGCGCCCCCCACGCAATGAAAGAAACGACGCCGTTGCCGATGGAAATAAAACTGCGTTGACCAAAGGACTTGAAAAGATGCACCACCCACGACCTTCCTGCAAGGAAGAGCAGGATTCGAGGAGTGAATGGGAGAGCTAGGCAATTAGACATCGAGTCTGAGTCAATTGCCTTTGATCGTCTGATCGACCGAGCTCTCCACCTCCATTCAACAGTCATTGGCGAGATGCTGCTTCTTGGAGCAGCCCCATTGCAGCAAAGCAACCCTCCTTTTGCCGCTTTCCCCTTCACCCCCTCATCTTGTTCCATCACTTCGTGCCCCATCGGCCATTCACGGTTCGGTAGCAGAAAG
This sequence comes from Sporothrix luriei, assembly GCA_021398005.1. NCBI lineage: Eukaryota > Fungi > Ascomycota > Sordariomycetes > Ophiostomatales > Ophiostomataceae > Sporothrix > Sporothrix luriei. Next base: position 99,765 of record WNLO01000007.1, read on the forward strand.
TGAGGCGAGGGGGTGGGTTGTCTAGTCCAATGCAGCGTGGTAAACGTCGTGGGGAAATCAGTATCAGAAAAGGGCGTGTCGACAACGAGACAGGCCAGTTAAGCACGTATTCAACAAGATTATGTGGAGTGGTTGGTGAGGTGTGGCATCCATACCGATATGAGACTGAATGAGAGATGGGCGTTGCCGGCTCATGGCCGCAGAGAATAGTGAGGCGGACGACGGCGTATCAAGGAGGATGCCACAGCCTTTGCTCATGTCGTGTCGATAAAGCACCGTACTGACTGAGGTCGCCGTGCGTCTATGATCAACGGAATGACGCCCCTGTAATAACTCCCCTGTAATACTTCCGTATCTCCACATCGTTCTTGTATCCTTTTTCCCTATATCAGTATTTTCTCTGCTATTATGATATGGTACCCTGAAATGCACTGGTATGTCCGTCTTTGATATGGCAACACGAAGAAGGTAATACTTCAACGGTAGGATCCACTAGGACATCACCCAACCTCAACAAATCATGGAAGCACAACTGTAGCCTAGCTGGCACTTGCTAGCATCGTATAGCCCGGCAGACTTGCAGCATGACACTGTTAATGTCAGTGAGAAGCTGGATAAAGGACGGGCCAGGTAACAAGTAACTCTCATTCAAGTTTTGTAGAAGCGTCGAGGAGACTAGGATACACAGGTGACGGATGGAGAAGTCATCTTGGCCTATCGGGCAGCAGCACATGGCCAGTCGTCTTGTTTCCTCGTCGCGTTTCGTTTTGAATTCCAGGAAACGGAACCGATGCACCTGTAAAGATGCCTAAGCACCAACACTCTGTTGAAGCCCTGAGCTGGCTCGCCGTGCAGTGGTCCAAGTACTGGAGACGGCCGTTCATTCCTGGAACATGGACATGAGACCCGGTGTCGGACTGTTGGTTGTCCTGAAGTCATCTATGGGTCGTCGACGCCTCTTGGTGCCGATGGATGGTCGATCGATTGTATCTCTGGACCGTGCGTGTGTCCATATCCGTGGTTTCACACGCAAATTCAACCTCTTGGACAAGGGGCCAACCTCTGTCCGTCAAGCCGGCAAACTTTTGGTTGATATCGATGTTGCCGTCTTTTCTAACGTTGGGCTCCATGGCGCCCTGCACAGTTCCTGCAATATCTGGGGAAGCGCAACTGCTATCGTCTTGGGCCTCATTGTGCATTATTGTAAAAGTGCGACGTGCTCCGTAAAATGGACACAACGGCTTGTATCCAGGAACAACATGCAACAAGACCCAACGCATAACAATCGACAGCCCCAGAAATAGCTGCTCAGGGCGCACGTGCTGGAGGTGTTGCGTTGTCTAGGCCCACGAGCCGTCAAGGAACAATGGGATATGAGCCCAACGCAAGGCTACGTTAGCCAATGAGCGTGTGCCAGCAGAGCAAAGCTCCATTGTTAACTTTGTAGGGGTCATGCCAAATCATCTAATTTTTAGTGCTAGTTGTGATCGTTTCCAGAGGTGCAGTGCACACGGAGAAGTTTCGTTTCTTTTCTGTCGATTCAGCCGTTGCCTGCGAATCCGGCAGCACAGGCACAATCATTGCCCAACGACCGTTGTTGATAGTGACAAACAGATATTTACCAACAAATATGGTAGTGCAGAATACGGGGGCAGAAAAAAGCGCAACTCTCAATTGTTCCTGGCAGGATTCATGCCCACTGCCTTTCACCCCACGGACATCCATGCTGAACTAGCGTCTCTCTTTTCTCAGAAAAGAAGCTTGATACACAAAGACGTCACGACAAAACACTTGCTTCGTCTGTATGCTCGTGTGATAACGCCCAGACTGAATCGCACTTGCAGCAGTCACGCTCGCAGTTCATTTCTGCGTCACCTGGGTTCGGCATCGAGCCAAAATGGCCTTTAAAATAGAACCTGTGGAGTGTTCCGGGAGTGAGTGAGGTCTTGCGTCCAAAACGGTACAGGAACCAATGGAGGACTCGCATTAATGGCCGTTGCTCGTGTAAAGTTCCGTATCCTTACTTTGGGCGCGACCTTGTTGCTCAGTGTGAACAGCAGCACATGATGGTGGCCTCTTAATCCACTTGGCTGAGCATCATTGGATGTCAGGACGAGGGGAAAGAAACGCCAGCAGCGAACAAAAATAGTGGACGAAACAAACGATGGAAGCACTCATGCAGCAGTGCGCGTCTCAGCCAATGGCTTTCGTTTCGTGCCAGGTAAAGCCTCAGGCATTTGTGTGGCTGTGAGCGATTGCACGGCGATTTGGGCATCCATTTGTGGAGAGTGACCTGTCTGCTCCTGTACAGACACACAGTGTTGCGAGAAAGCTTGTCCGTTCATGCAAGGACAACCAAATGTGACAATAAAGAAAACGACGAAAGGAAAAGGATGTGTAAAAAGGTGTATGTACCGTAAACAAGAACACAGACAACGTCATTGGGAGACCAAGTGAAAACGATGGTCATGGAAACTCGACAATGTAAGACTTACTTCGTACGTTGTGGAGAGTGAGCCCTTCGGGTGTTTCTTGGACGGCACATGTCAGACGAGCCGGCGCATGTCCTGGAAGGTGACTAGGGACTGCGAGTCCAAGTGAGCTACCAGCACCGACGACATGAGTGAGAGTTGAATGTGGTGCGGCCAGACCGCTGAGTTCAAACCGTATCGCAGAGGTCGAATGACAGCCTGGTTGACGGGCAGGCGGGCAGACGTGCCAAAGCCGCAAAGAAGCACTGCCTCTGGGCTGCTGGTCGTGTATGTAATACGCAGTAGGCAGTCGTATGAACGAAGGAATGGCTGTTTGGTCAGCATACTCTTGTACACTCGCGAGGATGTCTGCAGGACCTTTGGATTGGACAGGAAGGAAAGGGAGGGCGGGAAAAAACCTGGCGTGTCTGATTACAGCACCATATTCCTGCATCCAGCCGTTGGGGCTTCACGGTGGCACGGCCGCCGCGTGCAGAAAAAAGGGTTGCATTCACATTGCTTATGCTTCAATCGTTACTTTCTCACCAAAGGTGACATATCTGACATCGCGTCCGGGTACAGAAGGGCTGGCCCGAGGCTTGCGCTGGCGCCGAGGCCGTTGAAACCTTAACACTCGCTTTCTAGCGCTTCCGCATTCGCCCCTCGCCTCTCGCCTCGCCTTTGCTGTTGGGGATCTTCGACGTAGTTATTCTGCCGCAATTATGGTAAGATGATTACTTTCGGGTGTTGTGTCAAGCCGCGGCCAGCGAACATGTTCAGGCAGTCGGCTGCTAGCGAAGCAGCTCTGGGCACTAAAGAGAGTTGCTTTGCGTGTCTCAAAGGCGACAAGTGGTCACGGTTGTATCGGTAAATTGCCTCCGTGGCTGGGACGATGGAGGAAAGGAAGCAAAAAGGGCAAAGTAGCCAAAATATTGGAGCCAGAAAATCTGCGGGCAGCAATACCAAAAACCCCGCCCGTTGGAAAGTGGGCGTGCCTACCCCATGTGTGTTGCCTTATTAGCTGGCCCAACTTCCTGAAACGGAAGTGGCGATGTTCGTGACAGCGAGGAAAGTCACGACGAGTTTAGAAACGCGCGAGGCAGGCACCGTGTCTGTGATAATGGGAAAGAGCAGCCCTTGTACATTCCTTTCGAGCAAATGGGAAGGGCTGTGGTGAAAATTTTTCATAGTCATGCTTGGAAAGGAAGTTGCGAACGCCTCAGAACGAGGCGCTTTTCGGCCATCGCGACTTCCTGTTGGTTTCCCCGGTTCCTGTTCAGGAACCTCGCCGTTCGCCCCTTCCGGACGCAGCCGCCCGCTAAGTAACTATCGGCCACCAGTAGCGCTGTCGAAGTAACGGACATTCCCTTTTCGCCCATCTTTCTACTTCGTTAGCCTGGGTGCCTCTGCTAGTGGCTTGGGACGGGCGACAGCGAGACCACAAGCATTCGATGGTGGAGCCACCCGCAAACATATCGCCATCTCTGCTGGATTGGTATTCTTCTCTAGCGTGCGCATGCGTTTATTTATTTCATTCTCTTTTTCAAATAGGGTCGACGAAGGCCTGGGAGTCGACGTGTTAACGGGCTGTTAAGCCACCCTAGCCGACCGCTCCTGCCGCGCGCTGTACCTTTGCGCGGTATCAGGATGGCTTTAGTTTCCCTGGCTCTTTCCCTTTTCTTCTGTCACACATCTGCCTTCCTTCTGTCCCGATTCCATCCCCACGCCCTCTTTGGCTCGCTGTGATTTGTCCTTCCACCCCACACCCCCTACTTCTGGCTCTCACGCCCACCGCAACTTCCATGATGGACCGTTGCCTCGGATTGCTGGCCGATTTTGACCCGTTCACTCCTTCCTGACCTGCCTCGCCTGCCTGCATCTGCCTGGCACTGATGCAGGAACTGCAGAGGTCGTATGTTCCTTCCTCTGTTTCTCGCGCTTTCCGTTTCTTTCCCTCTTTCCTCATCCCGCGCGCGTGGATTGGCAGGCGCGATGCACCGCTGTACCTCGCGCGCCCCCCGTGCACCGTATGACCAGAAACATCGATAGTTTTATTTGTATACCTTCTCGCCGTGTTCTTTAATATATGCGCCCGTATCCGTGCTTCCCACCATTTTGTCGTCCTCGCTGTTCTCATGTCCTCGACTCCTCAAAACAGAACCTCACTCCTCCTACAAGCCCTCGTGCACCACTCCTCCTACAAGCCCTCGTGCACAAGTGAACCGCCCCCTCAAACGACCAACGTGGTTTGCTGCGGCGTCTTGTCACTGATATTATATATCGTGGACTTTCCACACAATCTGCTTCGGACGGCCGCCTTGTTCGCACTGTCACGACTCGCCCACAGCTAGCAATATCTCCTCTGCCCTGCTTGTCGAACCCCAGCTTGTTCTTCACCCTGTCTCATCTGTTGTCTACTGGCTTCTACAACAACTTGCCATTTCCCGAGACCCTCGTCCCAGCCCAATATTGCATCCGTCGACGCCCATCTGGATAAAACACTGCCTCTGCTGCACCGTTTGCGCATTTTCAGCCAACGGAACGCCTCACTTTTGTTTTGTTCCTACCTGAACACTTTCGTGTTCTACACTGCCCACCCGCCAAGTCCTGCCGTCCCCTTGCCGTCCTTGATTTTCATATCTTGCGATCTGGGTCTTGTCTATATAGTCGTTACCTGCCTCCGCATGTCACCGTCTCATCTCTCGCTGTTGTTTGAGTCAACTCTTACATCAACAGACCGACATCCACCTTGACAGCGCCTGCCTGTAAAATAGCACCATTACCAAACCCGACGACGTATCCCATCCCACTTACACTGACCTGGATAGCGCCGTCTCCAAGTTCTCATAACATATCGCATCTCACATACCATCCGTCATGCCGTCAATACGAACGTTCAACTCCGGTGACAGCACCGGCTCCTTCCCCAGCAGCAACCACGAGTCCAGCAAAGGCCGCCACAGCAGCGTGATCGATGCCGTCCCCTTCTCGTCGCAAAGCACCGCTCCCTCTTCAATGAGTGGCTCGCCTCGTCTGCCCGACAGTGAACGTATGCCTTCGTTGCCGGCGGTTTGCCATGACCCTCGAGAGGACTTGTCGCCATCGACAATGTGCTATCCTCGCGCGTCGGTGGATACGTACGTTTCGGGTGCCGATTCCGAAGAGGAACTGGATCAGCAGCTTCCCGAGAGCGCTCTGGACCTCACAGACGACGACGACGACGGCATCTCCAAAGAACATGACGGGTACCACGGCCTGAACCGATCCAATGACAGCATTCCGCCGCTTCCTGAGTATCGCCATGACATCGTCGACAGGAATGTGTGCCCCGCGACACCCCAAGAGTTTGCGCAACTCTTCCCGAGCCTCGACCGCATGTCTGTTCGGCACGACGAATTTACTGCTGACGGCAACATGAACCTGCGAGTCGACATTTCTGTCCCCATGGGCCGTCGACGTATTCTTACCTCATACCAGTTGTTCCACCTACGCATGTACGACCTAGCGAAGCGTGACTTTTCGCTGCGCCGCTACAGTCGTGACTCGGGCCGTGAGGTGTGCAACTCAAAACTCAAGTTCATTGACCCGTCTGAGAAGAAGCACAAAGTGGGCAAGGCCAGCCGGAAGTCGAGCTACGATGACAACTTGAAGCACTGGGGCTGCAGCAGCACCACGAGCAATACCAGCGGCGTTCATTCCAAGAATGGCAGCGCCGACTTCCGACCGGGCCTACAGCGTTCCGTGACAACTGCCCTGCGCTCGTTGGGCGCAATGGCGGCCATGCCATCGTTCCGGCGCTCCCACTCGACGGGCACCGACTACTACCAGCAGCGCCCGGCCACATCCCATTCACCATACGGAAGCAACCACGACAGCGAATACGCCGCGTCCTCGACACAGCCCTCGCTGTCCAGCTCTACACCGTCTCTCTTTGGACGGGAAAAGACCCGGTCTGTGCATTTCCCACCGCCGCCAAAACCAACAAACACCATCAAGCTTGAGTTCAGCAACTATGCCCGCGTCGACCTGGAACTGCGTGGCGGGCACAGCAACGGCCATGACAACACCCGGTACGAGTTTACGTGGTGGGGTCACAAATACACGTGGAAACGGGCCGTGGAGAAGCATCTCAACGTGGTGTCGTACCACTTGCTACGTGACGATAACGGCGAGAACCCCATTGCCCATATCGTGCCCGAGATGCGGTCGCCGAACCAGATCGATGCCGACGAGGTGGCTGGCGGCTGGATTCCGCCCTGCCACATGTGGATCGCCGATCCGTCCGTGCTCGAAGTCATGACTGACGTCGCAGAGTAAGGATCCCTCAGACCCCCCCCCCCCCTGTTTGTACTGTAAGACAACTCTCCTCAATACTAACGTTATCAGCGTCATTGTGTCAACCGGTCTCATTTCCCTGACAGATGACTGCATCCGCACGCGCTGGCAGCCGCGCAAGGCCCACGGTCTTGCTGTTCCTTTGATATCCCGCACACTCGACATGGACAACGTCAACCCGCGTGCCTTGATGCAGCATGTATTCCATCGCCGCAACAGCCACGGCAGTGGCAGCAGCGGCAATCATGGCAGTCCATACATGTCCAGCCCCTTGCGCAATGCACAGGCGACCTATTAAACTGCACATACAATGTCTACAGGTGGCTGAGGCAACGGCCGTATGTCCTTTTTTCTATTGGGCTCTCAGTTTCCTCTGTATTCTTTTTAATTCTTTTCTTTTCTTGTACTTCTTGTCTTTTTCCTTCTTCCTTTTTGTTTGGTGCTTTAGCGACACGGTTTGCCGCTTTCTCATCGGTTCTCTTCGTCTTCTGATTTTTTTTACCATCCTGTGGGGTTTATATCTTTCTTGTCGTTTTCTTCTCGGTTTCTCGCAGGCTAGCCATGGGAGTATAGGTATCACAGGCATTTTGCCTCTACATACAAAGGGCTACAGCTTGCGTCGTATATTGTGTTGTATTTGGAAAACCACGGGCAATATGATGAGTGCCCTACACCGCATCATTATTCGGAGTTCTTATTCGTATTTGTGCCGTTTCAGTCTTCATTTTGTTTCCACTCCGCTTTTATTTTGCTTCGGGCACACAAACATCTATTGACGATCAATTGCAATCGTTTTACTTTAAAAGATTCCACGATCCCCTTCTTCTGTTCGACTCTTATCATTATTTTATCAACGGGGATTCGTTGAGCATCTGGCAAGTAATGGCCAGATGAATGTGATATATGTATATGACGCTGTGGTCATAGCAGCTTATTGCTTATTGCTAATGTATACAAGAGGAAAGTAGTGGTGCACGGCAGACTCAATAAATGTTAAAAAACAAAAATTATAGGTAACGTGATAGAATCAAGTACTAAAACTGACATGCATAAGAAACAAGCAAGACTAAGACAAGAATGATAGTAGTAGCTAGAGGCAATGCGGTGAATAATAATGAAAGAAAAAAAAAAGCCAATGACAGCAAATAACAAATTTGAAAACAAAAACAGTGCCAAAACGACACAGCCTGGCGCATTCACGAAAATCAAGCCGACCGGTAGAAACGCCGGATGGTTCCCATGTCGGACCGGCCTGCCCCATCGTGCATCCCGTAGTCACCCCTAGTGCTGTGCTCGCCGATTTCTCGGATCCGGTTCGCATTGTCATCGGAATTGCTGCCTTGGCTGCGCAGCGCCGTCACTGGAAAGTACTAGTTGGCTGGTGCGGCACTGCGTCGAGAATGGTAGGCTACCAGAGCTGGATCGTGGGGCGTGATTTGTGTCCACGAAGATGTCCATTGTCGGTCGTCTGGACCCCGCAGTAAGGGCGAAGTCGGGAGTAGCAACGGCGGCATCGGCGGCGGTGGCGGCGGTGGTAATTGCAGCAAGGGCGGTGGGGCCGGAATGACGTAGGACGATGGGATCGTTGGCGTGGACAGCCGAGAACGGAGTGACCTCATGCTTGACCGGATGTTGAATGACCTGGAAGCAGTTCTGGCGCGGCTAGCCACTGCCATGGTCATGGCCCATTCACTCCCTCCCCCCAACCCTCGTCCTCCGCGGAGTCGGCCATGGGTTTCCTAGTTCTGGCCCTCCCAACCGATCCAGCTGCGCGGCATGATCCGCCAAATCTTGACCTCGCCGGACCGCAAGTCATCCAGCTTGTAACTCTCGAGCTTCACCTTTTTGCTCTCGCGACCCTGCTCCCACGCACGCACCTTCTTTTTGGTGCCGTCCCACTCACCCACAACGGCGACATGGTCGGGTTTGCCAACCTCCATGCTGTATTTGGCATGCATCGCGCCGTGCTTGCCCTGAAACTTGGCATTGCGTAGCGTGATGATATCTCCAGCGCGGATTTCGTCGTTTTGCAATGTGCTGGCGTTGGCCAAGTTGGAGTAGACGAGCGCGCCGAAGGCGCGCGTGCCAACCGGCAGCAGGGCGTCCCGGAAGGGCTTGATCAGCTCGAGAACGAGCGTCAGTGGCGTGCCGTCGCCCACAACGGTGTCTTTCTTGGCGAGGATGGAGTCGGCAATGTGTCGACCGAAGCGCTCGTACGACTGCTCCAGCTGGTCCTGGCGCAAGCTGCGCGGTGGTGGCTCGTGGCGCTGCTCCAGGTGAACGTCGGACGCGTCGGACGGGTCAAAGCGAACGGAGATGACCGTCTGCGAGTAGTCCACGTAAAGTACGTATAGGTCACGAGTGATCTCCACTTTGCCGCCCCGCTTGGCCGACTGCGACTCCTCGGACTCGAAGAAGATGTCCTTACGACCTTGCAGCTGCGGTGGTAGGCTATTTGGTTGCAGCCACCATCCAGAGTGGGGTGCCAGATCCAGATCGTTGGCGACGAAACCCGACTCCATCGACGGGCGGTTCACGTCCAGAGAACGACGCACACCGGAGACACCGCCACGAGGCATGTCCATGGACTGCCGCGTGCCGCGATTGCTGTGAAGGGGGGCAGCACTCGGCGCTGATGCACTTGGTGGGGGTGGCGGCGGCGGCCCGGGTGGGTGCTGTGCACCGGCACCGCTCCGAGATCCAGTGGCGGTCGAGGCTGACGCGCCAGATACGGAAAAGCTGAGGTCGGGCGTTGAGTACGAGTCATCCATAAACGATCCAGTGGCTGCCCCAGAAGTGAGGCCTGGCAGGGCTACACCGGGCGAGGTTGGCTGCGCAGAGTAGTTATACGGGTCGTAGTCATCACCATGGCGCGCTGTCTGGCTCGAAGTAGGTGGTGGGGGCGGTGGAGGTGGAGGGCCTCGAGGCACGTCCACGGACCGCCTCTTGTCACCAAGGGATGGGCGAGGAGGCGGCTGGCTGGACGGGACGCCGGGTGGTCCGCTGGGTGGTAGGCTGGGAGGCAAGCTGGGAGGCAAGCTGGGAGGCGGCGGTGGTTGGCTCGGAATCGGGGGCGGCGCTCTGGACGCACCCGGAACGGGCGGTGGGAAGGACGGCGTTTTCTCCAAAGTAGGTGACTTTAGAGAGGCATTGTCTTCGAGACTCGAATCGCGGGCGTGGGCCTTTAGAGAGTTCTTGTGGGACACAGGGTTGGCAATGTCCGTGTCGTAATCGCCCTCATACTCCGTGACCTCCTCCTCCTCCTCCTCCTCGTCATCGGGTCCGACCGGCTGCGGTCTGCTAGGTGACAACGGCGACCGCATATCGGCAGTAGACTGGCGGCTCAGAGAACTTGGGGGAGGCGGGGGCGGTGGCCGTGTCTGGACTGGCGGGGGCGGTGCTGGCGCAGTACCGGGGATTGGGGGCGGCAGGCGGCTGGCACGCTTGTTCTGTGGGGAGGTTGGGGAAGAAGGCGAACCAGCAGCTTCCGCAGCACGTTGGCCGCCACTCGTGGGTCGGGGCGACGTGGGGACTGCCGGTGCCTTGGGCGCGGAGGCAGGTGGAGGAGGAGGCGGTGGCAGGTGCGCAAGCTCGCCTCGGGGTGTCTCAAGTGGGTCGCGCTGGGCTTCGGACAGCTCGTCGTCCGAAGCAGAGCCCTCACTTTGCGAACGAATGACGGGTGCCGCCGCAGGTGGAGGAGGGGGTGGCACAGGACGGCCGCCTGGGATGGGTGGCGCCGCACCTCGGGTCGGGATTGATGGCGAACGCGACTCCTTGGTGATGGGCTCAGGTGCCTGTTCCTCTTCGTTTCCTTCGTCCACAGGCGCTTCCGCAGGTTTCTCTTCAGAGCGGCGGCCGATCATGCCAGGCAGCGCCAACATAGCGGGCACAGGTGGAGCGCGGGTGCTGGGTGATGCTGTCTCTTCGGCGGGTGCAGCTGGTGCTGCCGCCTTCTTCTTCTTCGGTCCCGGGGGAGGTGGCGCGCCAAACATGCCTTGCATGCCTTGCATACCCATCATGCCCATACCGCCGCTCATCTTAGCCATCCGTGCCCGCAGCTCTTCACGCCGGCGTGTCTCAGGGTCTGTCTCATCGTCGTCCTCTTCCTCATCCTGGACACCAGCCTCCTGCTCCTCGTCCTCGTCGTCCGCTGCCTTTGCGGCCGTGGGCTCAGGGGCGCGCTCCTCCCCTTCTTCCTCCTCGCCATCTTCTTCAGGCGCATTGGCGCGATGTTGTTCAACGGAGCGTCTCTCAGTTGGCACAATAATGGGAATTGTTCGAGATGGGCGTCTCGACTTTTCGTCGCTGTCGTCGCGTTCTGTGACCTCATCGTCCTGGCCTTCCGTTGTGTCACCAGCACCGGACATATCCGCGTCGTTACCATCAGCTTCAGTCCAGTCAGGATCCTTAGACGTCTTGCGGCGAGGAGGATGGGGTACGCGAGGTGGGTGAGAAGCCGCAGGCTCTTCGATGGAGCGGCGGCCAATCGTGTCGCTCGTGGATTTCCGCTCGGGGGCAGGGAGAGACGCTTCGTCGGCTGCACCAGCCGCACCAGCCGCACCACCAGCAACAGCACCGGCGGCACCGGCACCGGCAGCCGCACCCGCGGAGTCGTAACTCTCGATACGCTTCTTTGGGGGTCTCTTGGGCTTCTCCTTCTTGGCAGCGGCATCAGCGTGTCTTTGCGCCTGTTCTTGCTGCTCTTTCTGCAAACGGGCCATGCGCTCTTTCAAGCTCATCATGGGTTTGGGCTCGTCATCGTCACCCTCACCGCCACCAGCAGAAGCACCTGCAGCCGCTGCACCTGGAACAAGACCAGCCTTCTCAGCCGACTCCAAGTTCTCGGCCTCACGCTCCTTGATTTCCGGGTCTTCATCGCGACGGTAGATTTTGGCGGTTGGGACGTCTCGTGGCTGAGGGACAAAGGCATGACGGCTCGGGGGCGGTGCGACAAACGGCTTCTTGATGAAGTTGCTGCTGCCTGAGCCACTACCTAGGCCGCTAGGCTTGAACGGCGTGATGGGCGGCGCAGCAGGTTTGTTAAATGCCGCAATACGGTCGCGGAAGGAGTTGCCAGAGGGCTTGTCGGAGACAGGGGGCGGGGCAGGTTTCGAGGTAGCAGCAGGAGGTGGGCGGGCGGCTTCGGGGGCCTTGGAGGCAGCGACGGGGGAAACGGGCGACGTCGGCTCGGCGGCCTTTGGTGGAGGAGGTGCAGGCGCCACCACAGTCTTAGCAGACTTAGGCGGCTCCGGCTCCTCCTCTTCCTCTTCCTCATTTTCTTCTACATGTTGTGGAACCTCCTCAGGGGACGGGGGGGCAGGTGCAGCAGCGGCAACGGGGGCTGGAGGCGAGGCATGGGGAGGCGATGCGGCAGCAGGAACAGGTGCAGGATCTGGCACCGGAGCCGCCAGGGGAGAGGCCGGTTCGTCTGCAGCCGTGGCCACAGCAGCGGCGGGGATGGCGCCGGGCGAAACGGCCGCAGGAATCTCCGAGTCCCGCTTGGTGCGGGTGCGCGTAGGCCGCGGTGGCGCGACAGGCTCATACTTTTCGACAAAGTTCCGGGGAAAGAGGCCGCCGTTGCGGTTACCGGCGTCATCGATGTACTCGCCAACCAGCCATTCGGCGTCTTCCTCCTCCGTCACGGTGATGATCTGTCCGACAGGAAAGGTAAGGTCGTCATCATGGGCGGAGGAGTATTCATAGATTGCCTTGACTTTGTACATGTTGGGCGGTGAGTTTCGGGGGCAGAGCGCGTCCCTGTGAAGACGCGCTCAGCAGACAATGGGTGAGAGGCGGTTCGATTGTGTTTGTATGTCTTTTGGGCAGAGTTGTTCGCCGGTTTGCAGGGTTGAGGCGTGGGTGAGCCGTGGCTCGACTTGAAGCTGCGACCCCTCCTTTTCCGGAAACCGCGGGGATGCCTGTAGACCCAATAATTAGGGGGGTACGTAACCGCGACACAGCCGGTCGGGCGAGGAAAGAGCGCAAATGCGGCGGGAAGGTGCAATGGACGTCGATGACTCTGGGGACAAAAAAAAAACAGAGACAAGATAAAAAACGCAAGACGAGAGGGGAAATGGAAGGCAGAATGCGGTGTGGCTGTTGATGCCCAGCGGTCAGCGTTTCGTTCTTTCTGGGGGACTAATTTTCGGATGGCATCTGGCGCTGTCTGGTACTTTCTGTAGCGCTAATTGGGTAGGCAGCCGTTTGGAGATATGAGGCGCAGAGCCATGAATGACGCGGAGAGCGCAGAAAAAGCATGCATAAGCGTCTGATTGCCAGATACGAACAAGGACAATGCACAAAACCGCTTTGGCTGCATGCTCCTGTACCAAAGGAAGGGCAAAACGCAACGAAGGGGGGATGGTGCTGACCTGTTTGCGCGCTGCCTTGACGACTCGACTGCGGATTCTCAAACACGAACGGTCACGGTATGGAAGGCAGGCAGGGACACCAGCTTAGCCGCAATGCCGTGCTGTGCCGTTTCTGGAGGATGCTTTGCGTTTCTTGTGTGGTATGCTTAGATTTGCTGTGTGGTCAGTATTTGCCCGTAGGTCGAAGTAGCTCTTGTGCTGAAACGGGGAAGAGAGACGGCGTAGACTGTGAGGGGAGGGAGAGAATAGCAGCATGTACTTCATAAAAGCCAAGAAAGAGCTTTGTCTGAAAGACAATCTGCTGGAGAAACGTGCGAGGGGCAAGCTAGAAAGGAGAGGAGGCTTGGGGAGGGATCCTGCAGCGTGGCTGTGGCCGAGGTTGTGGTGGATCGACATACAGAAATGTTTCGGGGCGTGATGCAGTCCTGCACGACGACTCGTCCTGCCGTCGTGATCGTACTTGAGACGTTGGTGTGGACGGTGAGGCGGGTCTTTTTCGTTGCGAAGGAGGCTGAGACAGGGGAGAAGCCAATATATTATCATCAGGAGAGCAGATTGTTGCTCTGTAAGGTCGGCAAGAGACGGAGTAGGGGGGCACCTTCCTGGACCTACGGTAAAACAAGAAAGTAGGAGCGACTGGCCGACACGATGCGGTTCAGGGGATTAGGGCGCAAGGCGGGTGGGGCTAGACCTGGCAGTTGGCAGGCGAGCTGCCTGCTAGACAGCCGTTGCTACGTGAACTGGGATTGGCTCATATGGCTTTGGCCTCCCGGGATACCGTCATCGTTCAGGTGGCGACTGCCCTGTAATACGGGGGCGATGGCACTTCCTGTCAGTGCTGGGCGTCGTCACTGGCTCTTACGTATTGCACCCCACAATATTTTCTATACGCGGGGTCTGACCAACTCGTTTGTTGCATGCGAAAACGGCGTACGCTAAGTAAGCTGGGCCTTTTCTTCTGAGCGTCTCTGCAGCGACTTTTGGTGACAAATGGGCATGACCGTCCGCTTTCACAAATGCTCGCCATCACCACACTGCGACCTCCATTATGGCTGCCCCAGACCGGCCGTTAAAGAGCATTCTGAAAAAGCCGTCTGCTCCGGCACCCGACTTCGATGAACATGCCGACGGCGCGGAGGACGATGGCAGCGACGCCGTGACGCGACCCGCCACACACAGCCGCCGTCTGCGGACCGAGCAGGAGAACGCGGAGATTGCGAAGAAGCACGCCGCCATCCTTCAGCAGCGCCGTGAGCTCGAGTCGACCATTTTTCTCTCCATCGAGACGCTCACCGACCTGCCACGCGTGAGGGGCGCGGGGCTCTCAGCTGCCACGCCAGCGAACGAAGATGTCGAAACCTTTACAAGCCTCGTGCGCATCTTCCAGCCGTCCGACTACGACGACCTCATCGAGGAGCGCAACACATATGGCCACTGCGGATATGTGCTGTGCCCCAAGCCGCGGCAGACTTTTGCCGGCAACGGGACCTGGAAACTGGTCAACACAGGCCGCAAGGATTTTGGCATTGTCGCCAAGAAAGAGGTTGAAAAGTGGTGCTCGTCACAGTGCGCACGGCGGGCCCTGTACATCAAGGTGCAGCTCAACGAGACGGCGGCGTGGGAGAGAGCCGGCATCCCGGACATTCACATCGAGCTAATGGATGAGGGTACACCGAAGGGCAAGAAGGCCGCCGAAACGGGACCTGCAGAGGCGGCAGCGGCCAGCGACGCCCAGCTGGCGCAAGACCTGGCCCGGCTCAAACTTGGCGAGGAGCGCCGACTGGCACAAAATGCAAATGCACTGGCCATGGAGCGGGGCGACGTGGGACACGACATTGTTGCCGCTGCCCTGACTGACTTGGACGACAACAATAATGACCAGCCGCCGCGGATTGTGCCCCCCATGCCGACGGCTCTCGTTGATGTCAACATTGTCGAGAAGAAGGTGATCATGACGCCGACAGCACCGACACTGGAAACGGAAGACGGTTCCGGCAGTATGGGCGGTGATACTTCGCACATGGTCGTCGAAGGCCACAAGATTAGATTCCGCGATGATTATGCGGAACGGGGCAAGAACACAGCACAAGGATGTGCCATCTGATTTATATACGGAGTTTGGGTTGGAAAATAACGAAATCATACAAGGAGCAAATAGACAGTGAGATACCCGCAGGATACTGTCGAAAGACGGTCCAGATTCAATTCAAATGTTATTGTATTCGTATTCTGCGTTTGAATGTGAACGTTCCGTCCGACTTGACTGTTCCGAGTGTGTCGGGGCAAAGATTAGATGAAATGATGCGTTGTTTACAAGGACAAGTATGCATTACGGCGAAAACTTTAAAGTCACGACTATACGTGGTCAAATACGGTCTGGCAGCACAACGACAGCACAAGCATGCAGGAGAGGGAAATGAGAATTGGCGATCAAGCAAGACAAAAGCCTATCTGGAGCAAAGTGCCAGTATGACTTTCCGCGACACCTTGGGGTTTGTGCAACATGTTTCTTATTTTTTTCAAGTGTTTCGACGGCCAGACAGCTGGCTTTCGTCAATGCGGTCCGTACTTTCCATCTGTGCTTCCAGTTCATAACCCATCCCGGTATTCCCGATATCTGCGTCCTTTTGGTGCTTTGCTTCCGCGTTCTGATTCTCACCCATGGCGTCCCAAAGAAACGTGTTTTTTTGCTGCACAAATGTCGACGAAAGAAACAGGACAGGGGAGCGCCGCGGGTTCGAGGCGAGGAGGGCGCCAGGACGACAAAAAGTGAAAAGATGTCGGAGTCGGGGCCATTTCATAAAAGTAAAAGAACAGAAAAAGAGATCCGAGGACGCCAGGTTTTTGAAGTTTTTGGTATTGTAAATTTATATTTTTTTTTCGCCGTGTTATCTTCGCAGTCACCATGGTACCGCCCACCGCTTAGTCGCGGCGAGGAGGGCGGTCACCGAAACGGCGGCCACCGCGCTCAGCGGTCTGGACCTGGGTGACGGGGATGACGTTGACGGGGATGGCATCGAACTGCGTAATTGTTAGACGATGGGCCCAGCCTGCATTGCATTTCAACGATACTCGGATACGGGTTTGAACTTACGCCAAGGTGCTTCAGCAGGTCCTTGGTCTCGGTGTCGACGTCCAGCTGGCCGCTCTCCGAGTTCTGGGCAAAGTCGAGAGCCGAGACCTCGGGGACGTACTGGTCCTTGCGCTCGCGCTCCTCCTCCTGCAGCTTGAAGGAGATACCGCGGACGGGGCCTCGCTGAATGCGCTTCATCAGATGCGTGGTGTAGCCGGCAATCTTGTTGCGCAGGCGCTTCGAGGCAATGATGGCAATCTCATCGCAGACGCGCTTGTTGGTCTCGAAGTCCAGAGTCAGCTTGGGGTAGTACCGCTCAATGATGACCTTGGCGGACTTCTTGACGGTCTTGGTGCGAACGCGACCCATTTTGGCGGTTTGTGTGCGGTGAGAGGAGGGGGGAGGTGGTTGTTGGTGGTCGTGGTTGAGAGAAGGACGTTCGAGGTTGAAGGTGGGAAAGCCAAAATGAGCAGCCAAAATGCAGATGCAGTCAGTTGGGAACATTTTTTTTGGTTGGGCTCCACGCAGTGTACTGAGCCCTTAGCGTCGAAAATTTCTGGTGGGGGAGGGAAAAGGGTGTTAGGGTAAGGATGTGGGGCTACACGTGATTTTTCAAAGGCGAACGTTGCGTTAAAAGCGCTTGTCAAATGTAATAGAGCTCTGCACGTGCATTTGCATGTGACTATCCTCAAGGTTGCGTTAGAATGAAGCAGAACCAGATGCCGCATCTTGTAATCATTTGGAAGAACCCATACTCATCGGGATTTGGAATGGAATTTGAATTGAATGAAAACGCTATACTTGTTTTATCATTTGGTAATAGTACATGAGAGACATATGCTTCCCATCCTCCCATCCTCCCATCCTCCCAAGACATATACACACAGACTTCCTTCCAGTCCGCCTAGTTCAGGCCGTAGCTCTCGGCGCTGCTGATCGGAGAGTCGCCATGCTTCAGACCAAGCGGGCGAATGGGGCGGCCCAGGACAAAGCGACCGGACGCAGACCGTGGCTGGGCGTCGGTACGTGTGGACTCCAGACGCGAGGGCTGGCCATAGATGACCTCCTTGCCCTCGAGCTCGTCCCGGACAAGCGTGGCCTCGGGGTCTGCCTCGGCCACCTGGACCATCACGCGGCCCTGGGAGTTGACCTTGGCGGCGGCCACACGCACGGGGATCTTGAAGCCGCCGTAGACGGACGGGTCGATGATGCTCAGGCCGGGGATGGCGCGGTTGCTGCTGTAGGTAGGGTTGTGGCGGGTGTTGGCGTAGGCGGCCTCGCCAAAGGGGCTCTCCGTCACGAAGCCAGACACACCCAGCTTGGCGGTCCAGGTGCCGGTGGAGGTGCGCGGTTGGATGACGCGCGACTGCACCGGCGGGTGGAACTTTTGCGGGCCATAGACCGGGTGGTTGTCGAGGAAGGCGGCGGTGCGCAGGTAGGTCAGGCCCGCCGAGGGGTGCGACATGGGGGGGCCGTCCCGCGCCCATGGGTTGCCGGCGAAGCCGGTCGTGGGCGCGGCCGCGGACGACGACGTGCCGCTGGCCAGGTCGCTGAGACCGGTCAGTGGCGAGAGGAAGCCGCCGCTCAAGCTCGCTGTGGAGCGAGCCAGGTTCTGGTAAATCTTGCCCGTGGGCTCGACAGGTGCCAAGTCCAAGAATTTGCCCACCAGGCGGTAGAGCAGCGGGCGGTCGTGGCGCAGCACGCGCAGGTATTCGGTCAGCTGGTCGTCGGTGATGTCGGCGGCGGTGAGTGTCTGGGCGGCATCAGCGCCGCCACGGTCCATGGCGTCGGCGGCGGCTGTGGCGTTCTTGTCGGCCGCCAGCTGGGAGCGCAGAAACTCGCGGAACTCGGGGCGGCGCGTGCGGACCTTCTTCTTGAGGTAGGTCTGGAAATCACCTTCGGTGACACCAGCCAGCCACGGGCCGTCGAACTTCCAGCGCTTGTCTTCGGGGGTGTGGCGCTTCGCCGGGTCGATGGCGATGACATCGGCCTCCTCCTCGAAAACGGACTTGCCGGCTATGTGCTGTCTCTGCTCAGCGTCCGTCTGGGCGGTCAGGGGTATGTTGAGACTCTGCCACTTGCGAAGTATGGCGGTGTGGTCGTGGGCGAAGCCATAGTCGGTGACGCCCTCGATAGTGTCGTGCTCGTAGACGCGAATGGAACGAAACTTTCCGGCCATGTTCGGCATGCGCCGCTTCAGGCCCCAATCGCCCCGTCTGCGCGACGATCGGGGGCTTCGGATGGCCGGTAAGGTCGGGAACGGCTTGGTGGCTCTGTCCGAGTTCTGGGTCTGGACATCGGAGACGTCGCCTGGTGCTGGTGGAACGGGCTTGACTGGGAGGGAGAAGAGGCGGGAGGTGCGCAGCAGCGCCGCGCCCGGCGACACGGTTTTTGAAGCCATTGCAGCAGGGCGTGTGAAAGTCGGCGAGAACAGCTGCCGTCGTCTGCGCAAGGAAGCGGAGGGTGCAAGCAGTGCGTGGCAGCCGAGCGTGTTCAACGTGAAGCTTTTTGGCGGCAGCTACAAAAAATGGCGAGACGAAAAACACACCTAAGCATAAAGTGGGTCAGCAGCGAATTGAGCGCATTTTATTGGTGGATTATTCCGACCAATCACATGTCAGACAAAATGGGTGGCCTTCCACATCTCGGTTCGCATCAGGCGACGGCAAGCCGGAAAGAAAACGTTGAAAGACGAGAGGTATTTACGCATTGTATATTGGATACAGCGGTGGGCAATCTGCAGCATGTTCTGGAACGTTGTTCAGGACATAGTCCAGATAGAGTACTATTAAGGCCAAAATGGCTCGCATGCGCGCTTGGTTTCTACTAGGAAAGAACGATCTGTAATACCATGCAATTATGCCGCCTTCCCAATTGACAGTGTTTTGAGCACAGTTTCCCTTTGCTTCCCCCCTGAATCGGTTCGCACTCATTATTCTCCTCTCTTTTTGGTATAAACATCCACACGCCTACATTACGTTCGCTTCAACCGCGACAATTCCGAAGACACGACATCCTACCCTCCTCAGGTGCATATGGCCGGACGGTGTTTGTGCCGGCGTCGGTGTCGCCGCTGGCGGTGGTAGGCGATGGCCTTGGGGATGAGACACGGCAGATGTGGCAGTGTGCGACCGGGACTGCAGCTGTCGTCTTTGGCAAGCAGGGAAGCATTGCTGTTGTCGCTGCTGCTGCTGCTGCTGCCGTCGATGCCAATGCTGTGGTCCGACGCGGCGGCCACGGCCTCGATTTCGCGCGCGAACGACTCGATGACGTTGTTGATCACCTCCATGATGGCCGAGGCATCGCCCTGAGGGTCGACCAGCACGACGTCGCCTTTTGGGGCAGTGGATACTGAGGAGGGAGACGGCGCAGGTAAATGTGAAGCTGACGAGGACGAGGATGAGGAAGAAGAGGATGCCGAGGCGCTGCTTTCGATCGACTCTTGGGAACGGCGACGCAGGGTCCTCCGGTCATACGATCGCCCGGCCGGGGATCGTGAAGGCGACGACGCCGTCGTCGACATCGTCGGCGAGCCTACAACCAGCATCGCCTCTTGCACGTGCGGGAAGCTGAGCAGAAGCATCAGCTTGTTATACGGCTCCCAGGGCCGGATGATGTCGGTGCGCACATGGTCGATGGCCAGCGCCCGCACGTGCTCGGCGGTGTCCCGGACGTGGAGCGTGAAATCACGGGCGGTGTCGTCGTAGCCCATGAGGCCGTGCCGGGGCAGGTACAGGACGTCAAAGGCGGGCGAGAAATAGATGTAGTGGTCCCGGGGGTGGGAGCTGGTGCGGAAGGCACGGCGGTACCAGTCCTGGTGCAAGGCCTCGGCACGGGCCTCGCGGTTGACGTGCAGCAGAGCGGGCGGGCGGGCTGTGGTGCGGCAGCAGTCGTCGTCGGCGTCATACCAGACCTCGACAACACGGGGTTGGCGACTGAGGCGCCAGATGTTGACACGGAGCTCGGCCGGCAAGTCGCAGAATCGGTTGAAGGAGTGCATGGCGGCTAGTGTTGTGTTGAGGCGGTCATGCAGCGCGGTCGAAAATTCATGATGTGGTCGCGAGACCGGAAAGGAAGAGGAGTCCGACGGAGGGCAAAGTGGAAATTACAACAAAATTTCGGGACCAGGACCGGGACTGGGTATTTTACGGTGCTTGTGTGCGAGGAGCGTACTTGATGCGTCTGTGTTTGTCACGACCGTGGTGATGTAATGAAGGAACTGAGTCAGCTCAGCTGCAAAGGTGAGTAGACGATGCACGGCGAGAAAAGAGTCAAGTATACGTGACGAAAGAGAGGTCCAAAAAGAAAAGAAAGGTAAAAAAGTGTTCAATTGTCAAAAGCATTGGCAAATACAAGAAAGGAGAGGAGAGGAGAGGACAAAGAATGACATAGCCAGGGAAAAGTTCAAAGCAGCTGACGTCTGGTTCGCCGAGGCGAATTACTTTTGCCTTGGTCCTGCGCGACTAGTCTCCGTCGACCCCAGCCAACGACGGGAGCCAAAATAAGGGCATTAAGTGACTTGGCTTATTGGACTTGGCCAGACCACGACGACGACAAAGCTGCAGCTAGGAGCCTGACGGGCTGGGCATCGGGGAGTCGTCCGGGCGGTTCCGCACTGCGGAGGCAGACTCGACGACCTTGTGGCATGGAATTATGGGTGATGGTGCTGCAAGGCAGGGGTCCATGAAGTCTTCTCCGGGCGGAATCCATCGGTGCATCATATACTACGAAGCGCAAGGAACGAGCCGTTGTCGGCGGAAAAGAAAAAGGAGCGACCTGGGTCAAGCCCAAGGCCTTGCGGCACGAAAGTGCAGATAGAGTGCACGTCCGTAAGAGGGTGACCTTCCATAGGGTAGGGTGAAAGGTGAAGAATTAACTACGAGGAGGGTGGGTGTAAGGTAAGTAAATCGAAAATATAATGAGAAAGGAATAAAGAAATGGCGTTGGGATTAAGCAAAGGCATGAAGAAGAATATTACATGTGGCTATGCGAACGGACACCGGTATCAGCCGCCTGTGTGTGTAAGTGGCTTATACTTCGTAGGGGTGTAAGAGAGGGGGGATAGCAGAAGTAAGAGAAGAAATAAAGAGCGAAAGACACAAGAAAGGGAAAGAAAATCGAGAAAAAAAGGACATACTCAAGACTCAGTACGGCGCAGTTGTCTATCTTCCATCATCACATCCGAATGGACAAGAGAAGCAACAAATGGGAAACATGGCAAATTCTGCATTCATTCTGTTCGTACGGGGACAAGGTTGCGATTCCGTCATTCCCCTGGACGTTCTCGATCTCTTTTTTCTTCTTATTTTTTTCTCCCCGGTTCACTGCTCCTTTTTCCCTTTCCCACTCTTTGTCACAACCATTATTGCCTCTTTTGGAAAGCTGCCGGCG
Organism: Sporothrix luriei; assembly: GCA_021398005.1. Taxonomy (NCBI): domain Eukaryota; kingdom Fungi; phylum Ascomycota; class Sordariomycetes; order Ophiostomatales; family Ophiostomataceae; genus Sporothrix; species Sporothrix luriei. The sequence goes on from WNLO01000007.1 coordinate 121,406, forward strand.
TTCAGTGCAACCCTGGACCAACAATCGTATGACTTTTGTGTGCCAATGTAGCCAGGGTGTAAAAGGTTGAAAAGAAGAAACGGGAATGGCACTCATATTAGCCGACCCCAGCTTCAGCGGCGATGGCTCCAGGCCGCTCACTGCCTGAAAGGCCAGGCCGTGTGAACGTTGTAGCGCGCAAATAAAAGTGGAAAATCAGGTGCTTTTGATGTCGTGCAGAGGACATAGTCTCAATTGTTCTGGAAGGATTTTGGGTGAGTCTCCAGGGGACAGGAACTGAAAGCCCCCTAAGGCTTAGGGGATTTCGGGGCCATTAGCGGCCATAGAATCAGGCCCGCGCTAGCCTGTTCTGTGGGGATTGAGTGGCAGCCTCCCCTTCAGAAAAAAAAAAAAAAAAAAAAAAAAAAAAAAAAAAAAAAAGGTCAGGAACAACGGGCATCATAAGCCGACAAGGCTCCGTGCTACGCTGCCAATCGAGAGTGACACAACGCACGCCTCCTATCCCTCCCCCCCCTCTACTCTGCCCCCGTCCACGCCATTCCGCCCCTCACGGCCATGCTGGCGGCCCGCAGGATGGCGTCCACCCCGTCAGCCAAGGCCGCAGCCGTTTCTGCCACCTCTGCAGTTTCCGCAGCTTCTGCAGCCTCTGCAGCTCCGACAACCGCCTCTTCGACTCTTCCCACTCTGCCCGCCTCGGCCACCCACGGCGCGCTCACCTTCGAGCTTCTGGCGCGCTGCTCGACCACGCGGGCCCGGGCCTCCATCCTGACGCTGCCCCATGGCCCTGTCCAGCTGCCCGTCTTCATGCCCGTCGCCACGCAGGCCTCGCTCAAGGGCCTGACGCCTGCCCAGCTCGCCGACACGTCCTGCCGGCTCTGCCTCAACAACACCTACCACCTGGGCCTCAAGCCGGGCCAGGCGGTCCTGGATGCCGTCGGCGGCGCGCACGCGTTCCAGGGCTGGCAGCACAACCTGCTGACCGACAGCGGCGGCTTCCAGATGGTGTCCCTGCTGCAGCTGGCCACCGTCACCGAGGAGGGCGTGCGCTTCCTGTCGCCGCACGACGGCCAGCCGATGCTGCTGACGCCCGAGCACTCGATGGCCCTCCAGAACAGCATCGGCTCCGACATTGCCATGCAGCTCGACGACGTGCTGGTGACGACGTCGCCCGACGCCGCGCGCATGCAGGCCGCCATGGAGCGCAGCGTGCGCTGGCTGGACCGCTGCCTTGCCGCGCACCGCATCCCCGAGCGCCAGAACCTCTTCTGCATCATCCAGGGCGGCCTCGACGTGGCCATGCGCCGCACCTGCACGCATGCCATGCTGGCACGTGACACGCCCGGCATTGCCATTGGCGGCCTGTCGGGCGGCGAGGCCAAGGCCGACTACTGCCGCGTGGTCGCGGCCGTGACGGAGCTGCTGCCGCCGCTCAAGCCGCGCTACGTCATGGGCATCGGCTACCCCGAGGACCTGGTGGTCAGCGTGGCGCTCGGCGCGGACATGTTCGACTGCGTGTGGCCGACGCGGACGGCGCGCTTCGGCAACGCCATCACGCGACACGGCATGCTCAACATCAAGCACCAGCGCTACGCCACGGACTTTGGCCCCATCGAGGACGGCTGTGGGTGTCCATGCTGTCGGCCGGCCGCCGCCGAGGGCCCGGCGCACGGGGATGCAAACGGGGATGGAGGCGGGGGCCGTGTGTCGGAGAATGGGGACCCTAGTGGCGAACAAGCCAGCCGGCCCCGTCCGGCCATCACGCGCGCTTTTGTGCACCACAACGCCTCCAAGGAGACGGTGGCCGCGCACCTGCTGACGATGCACAATGTGTGGTACCAGCTGGCGCTGATGGCCAGTCTGCGCGAGGCCATTCTCCAAGACCGCTTCCCAGCGCGCGTGCGCGAGTTCTTTGCCGATCTGTACCCCAACGGGCCGGGCGACTACCCAGACTGGGCGGTTGACGCGCTGGCGAGCGTGAACTTGCATCTACGTGAGTAAATGTGGGAAAGAGGGAAAAGTTAAAACAAAACTGCGAAACGTGGGTGCATTTGCACCGAAAATACCACGGCATGGCTTGGCGTTTAGGTAGACTATTCCATTGAGGGAACATGTACATGAATTACGTCGTATGTCAAAATAGAATTAAATATTTCAATGATGGTATCGCTCGTTTGTTCAACATTAGATGCACCCCTTTCACCATTTCACCTATTCACCCTTTCAACCTTCCGTCCCGGCGCCCACAATGGACCGGCTTACAAAACAAACGGCAACACAACGGCCAGCCAGGCCGCCAGACCACTGCCTGCCTGCACCGCCTGCACCGGCCCGGCAGCACCATTCTTGGCCGCCGTCGGCGTCGGCGTCACCGTCACCGTGTGCTGCGCCTTGGTCGTGGTGGGCGACGTGTTGCTGTTGGCGTTGGGCGTGGCGCTGGACGCCGAGCCGCCGCCGCCAAACGTGGCCACGCCGCCACCAGTGGCGCTGGCGTCGCTGCCGCTGCCGCTGCCGCTGCTGCTGCCGCCCTGGAACAGCGCGCAAAACGACTCGGCCTGCACGTAGGTCTCGTAGTCCGCCGGGTCGGCCGTCTTGGCCCAGACGCCGCACTCGCTAATGTAGTCGTCGAGGGCCGTCGTGAACTTGCCGTTGACGTAGCACAGGCAGCTGGCGGCCTGGACATCGTCCATGGTCTCGAAGCCGCGGATCTTGGCGTCGCAGGACTCGTACAGCGACGCAAAGGACGTGCAGGCCGGCGGCTGGGCCGTCGCGGCACCGCCGCCGCCGCCAAAGGTCTGGACGGCACCCGAAAACGAGCTCGTCGACGACGGGAAGGTGTTGCCGCTGCCGGTCCGGGACGCGGCGCTGGGGGGCGTGGTCGACGCGGCCACGCCGTCGCAGCGGAAGCCCTCTTTGCTCACGGCCAAGCACAGGGACTCGGCGATGCTGACGACTTGCGCGTGTTAGCGGCGTCGACGAGAGAGAGAGATAGTGAGAGGGACAGTGAGAGAGAGGGCGTACCTGAATAGTCATCCGTGTAGAGGGGCGCCGAGGACACAATGTAGTTCTCGCAGCTGCTGTAGACCGGCGCCAGGAATGTCGCGTAATTACAGCAGTAGCACGAGGCGCTGTCGGTCACGGCGGCATTGCCCGGCAGGTTGGACGCGCAGTAGGTGACGACTTCGCCGACCGTCGCGCAGGCCTGATAGTCGGGGTCGATGGCGGCGAGCGCATGGGGACCCGCCAGGAGGTTGGCCGGAATGGCAAATTCGTATGCGGCGGCCAGGGAGGCTGCGCCGGCAAGGAAAACGAGGCGAGTCATGTTGAAATGGCGAGGTCGTGGGCGGTGGTGGCGATAGGGGAAGGCACGCTGCCGTAGACGTCGGTGGAAGGAAAGCACGGTCGGTACGAGACCACAACACAAACACGGAAAGAGCACGCCGGACGACGATCGCGAGAACAGAGAAATCAAGCAGAAACACAAATACGACGTACAGAAATCAACAACACTGGGTGCCCGCGTCGCTTTAAAGAAGGCTGCTTCCTATCATCTCCCTACCACTTCCCTACCACTTCCCCTTCCAGAAATCAATAAAACCACGCATCCACCTTGCCCAACCGCCGCATGGCCGGCAAGGAGGAGGGAAGGAATATGGGACCCGAGCTTGCTCTTCGCCTCTCTTTGGCAGCTCTTACAGCGGAGCGATCGGCCATGTTTCGTTTCCGTCCAACCTAAAATCGAAAAGCTTCTTCAGGTCCTGCAGCCAGGCTAGCCCGACTCGGGGCGAGCCCAGGGTCGAAGGTGGAGAAGCGTGGCTGCAGAGGGTGTGCCGCAGTGGAGGGTTGACAGTTGGCGCCGGACGACGGCTCGAGGCGGTCCTTTTGTTTCTCTGTGTTTGTTTGCTTCCCCCCGTCGCAGTTTTCGGTTTTCGTCCGGCCCCTGCCTGTAATCTTACGATCCTTGTCTGCTTGTCTGTCCTGTCAATTTTGTTTTTTAGACTCCTCTTTTCGTGAGATTCTCTTGGGTTTGTTTCTTAATGATTCGAATGGTTCGGCAAGCGGAATACTTGTTCCTCCGTAAGAGAGGCAGGCGACCATCCGCTCTCCATTATCCTCCGCTCATACACGACGAAAGCGCGTTGGCGACTCCAGGAAGCTCCAACAAAAGCCATTTGCGATCATTATGTGTCTGAGACGAAGATGGAAAGAAATCTGCATATCTGTAGACTTAGCATGTCGTCAACTTTTGCATTTCTCAAAAGCCAAGAGGCGATCGACGTGGCCAGATCGAACGGTCCCTCAGGCCCAACGACCTTTGAGGCTCTCGTGGTCTTGGCTGCGTCAAGCCGGCTGGGCAAGCCAAGACCAGACGTGGCCAAGGATTAAACGCGACAGAGGTCTGGTCCTTTCTAGCTGAGATCGAATGAGGACGGGATTATAGGGAGTATTATGCCGTCGTTCGTGGTCCAATATTTCAGCCCCAGCCACACCAAAGTCCACGGGCGACGCACATGTGCCTCCAGACCTTTCATCGAGAATCCAAACGATTTCCTTGTCCTGCCGGAGCCTCCTGCTTGAACAGTCTGTGGTCTCTTTTGTGTCTACTTTTGATTTCAACCTTGAGCCTTGTTAATCGATCTACTTCATACTTGTTGCTCCCACATGAATCTTCTCATCGAAATACATGACAACCACAGCCTGAGCAGGCTGCCCACTCTCGTCTGGCCAAGGCTACCTCGCTAATGCAGTCGCTTCTTTTCACACTCCACACCCACGTCTTCGCCCACCTGCACGATAATGCTTGCTTCGCCACTGCTCACGTTCCGATCGACCTCTCTACGTAGCGCTCCATACCATATTCGAGCTAGGTTAAGCATATGTATGACATACTCTGTATTGTTAACGGTAGTTGCTCGAGTTTCCTGGGATTGGCTTCCTTACTGCCCTCTATTAAACTTCCGCAGGTCAATATATGTCGTGATATACTTTGTACATCGATCGTTCTGTAAATCTTTGAGGCTCAATTCTTTGCACAGAAGGAAGCGGCAAACTGAGGGAGTTGACAACCACAAAAGAACGTACGTGCGTGCGCCAAAGGAACGTCGTATTGGTGTGACTTATTACATCGTATGGTTTCCTCAACTTGGAAGCTCAGCGTCACATTTACGTCGTAGTAACAGCATTGCACCACACTCGTTAGGCTGTCTCGATGCAGTCAATATGAGGGTCAATATGGCCAAGGCTTTTTGATACAAGAGACAACAGACAAAATCTTGGGCTTGCAAACCCTCCGTCCATCCTCCTTTCTTCGAGCATTGCCACGGTCACCCATCACTCGCGTGGGACGAGTGGCCTTGGCAACGCCCAGCCATACTACGGTGCGGCCTCCTCCTCGACATACAACTACAACTACACCCGCCAACCAGCACCACCAACCACAACCGTCTCGTCCCCGCGTCACTTCTCGTCCCTGCCACCTACGACCACAGCTGCCACCGCGACCACCGCCACGACGTCTCGTGGAATGCCATTTATGCTTTTTGGCATATGTTTCGCGTCATTCTGTCTATCATTATTCAAATCACCCCCCAGAGAGGCCACCGGAATGCAAAAGCCCCTCCTCGTGCTCCCATTCCGTGATCGCGTTCTCTTCAATATCGAACATCATGCATGACTCGCAGAGTTCCGCTCTTTCCCTCTGTTTATTGATCGGCTTGGTGCCATTGCCAGCTGTTCCTTCCCTATACGGGCTGTTTACAGCGGTTGAGTATGCAAATATTCCCTGAAAGCCATACAGCCACGTGACAACACGCCAGTGCCAAGAGGCTGTAGACGCGTCGATCTAGGGAAGGCGCGTGTGTGGGGTGGCCAGGTCGCTCTTGACGTACATCGTAGTTGTTTTCTTCCCCTTTTGGTGTGTCGCCCCCTTTTCGCAACTTTGTTTTATTTCGGCTGATGTAGGACAGGGGAGCCGTTTTCTGTTTGGCGCCCGCGCTCTTTTTGTTTTCGCCACAACAAACAACGCCAAACGGTCGAGCAAACAACTGGTCCGGGAATTCTGACGTCGCTCCGTGCTAAGATCCCAATCTGCACACTAAAGCCAACACGCATGGACAACGGTCGAATGCCCCCTTTCCACTGCATCGTGACGTCGACATCCACTTCGCTGCAGAGGCAGCTTATATCCACACACAACGACCGATAGCACGCGACGCACGGCGTATCACGACGACGCTTACCCGCCATGTCCTTGGTCCACGCGACGCCGCAGCGCCGGCAGTCGACCACGTTCGGTGGCGGAGCCGGCGCAAATGCCACCGGCAACAACATCACCAACAACCCTCCGAATAGCCTCAATACAAACAACCCCATCAACCACGCCAACACTAACAACGTCGACGAACCTCTCTCTCAATCCCTTCGACAGCTGTCCCTCTCCACGGGCACGCCCATAAAGTCCAAGTCGCCGTCGCCCCTGTCTCGCACCAACTCCACGGCCAACGGTGCATCTGCTGGCAGCCCGCGCTCTCCTAGTGTCGCTGGTAACCGCCGCCATAGCACCACGCCGCGCAGTCCCCTGCCCAACGGCCGTGAGTCGCGCGCCGGCACGCCTGGTCTGCTGCGCAAGGCCTCCTTGAACTCGCTCCACAGTGGCAGCAGCATCAACGGCGGCAGCCCCAACAAGGGCCTCGCACGGCGCACGAGCGCCTCGAACCTCAAATCCGCCTCGCCCGGAACACCGCTTCGGTCGCCCTTGCTCGGCAGCGGCAGCAGCGGCCATGGCTTCGAGACGCTCCGTGAAGAGCAGCAGCGCCAGCGGCCTCCCCGCCCGCCGCCGCCCACCGCGGCCGACATCGCCCGCAGCCACTTCCAGGCCGAACTGGCCCGCCACAACAGCCCCGACGACGATCTGCGCCACAGCTCGCACACCGTCGTCATCCTGCACGATGCCTGCTACGGCCACCGCTTTGCCCGCCCGCGCACCTCCCGCGCCAACCTCAGCACCATTGTCGAGCGCCCCGAGCGCATCCAGGCCTGTGCCGTCGGCGTGTCCGCAGCCTACGTGCGTCTCGGCGGCCGCCACGCCGACGCCGACTACATGCCACACCCCCGGCTCGACCCCTCCTCGATTCCCGCATCTGCCGTGCCCTTCTGCATCCACAAGACCGCCCGTGCTCTGCCCCTGCAGTCGCCCGCCGTCACCAACGTCCACGGCACCAAGTGGATGGAGGAGCTCAAGATCATGTGCGATGCCGCCGAGGCCAAACTCGCCCTCAACGGCAAAGAACTGCAGCGCCCCGACATGGACCGGGGCCCGCCTCACCACCACGCCGTGCCCGCCCGCCTACACGAGGGTGACCTGTATCTCTGCTCGGAGTCGCTGCAGGCTTTGGAGGGCGCCCTGGGCGGCGTGTGCGAGGCGGTCGACACGGTGTTTGACCCGGCCTCGCAGAACCGCCGCGCTTTCGTGGCCATCCGGCCGCCGGGCCACCATTGCTCGGCCGACTGGCCCTCGGGCTTCTGCTGGATCAACAATGTCCACGTCGGCATCATGCACGCCATGCTGTCCCACGGCCTGACCCACGCTGCCATTGTGGACATTGACCTGCACCATGGCGACGGCTCCCAGGCCATTGCGTGGCAGCACAACGCCCGCAGTGCCTCGGCCACCAAGAACGCCGCCGCCTGGAAAAAGACGTCCATTGGCTATTTCAGCCTGCACGACATCAACTCGTTCCCTTGCGAATCGGGCGACGACGACAAGGTGCGGAATGCCAGCCTGTGCATTGAGAATGCCCATGGCCAGACGGTCTGGAACATCCACCTCGAGCCCTGGAAGTCCGAGGCCGCCTTCTGGGCGCTCTACGCCGACAAGTACGCCGCCCTGCTCCACAAGCTGCGCGCCTTTTTCCGCAACCAGGCTGCGCAGCGTGGCGAGGGCAGCAGCGACCGAAGTGCCATCTTTATTTCGGCTGGCTTCGACGCCAGCGAATGGGAGACGTCTAGCATGCAGCGCCACAAGGTGAACGTGCCCACCGAGTTTTACGCCCGCTTCACCCGTGACGTTGTCCAGATCGCCAACGACGAGTGTGCCGGCCGCGTCGTCAGTGTCCTCGAGGGCGGCTACAGCGATCGCGCGCTCTTCTCCGGCGTCCTCGGCCACTTGAGCGGCCTGGCCGGCTCCGATCCCATCACCACGCGCGACGAGGCCTTCCAGTCTGGCCTGGGGTACGAAATGGGCAGCCGCCTTGGAGCTCTGTACATCAACGAGAATGCCACCAGGGAAGAGGATGCCACACCATCGATCTCCGCAGCTACATCTGGTGCACCATACGACCCTGCATGGTGGGCCTCTGCCGAGCTCGACCTGATCGAGGCCGCCATTGCGCCGCCACCGCCTCCGCCTGAGCCCAAACCCGACCGGCCACCACACCCGTCCACCACCTACTCCTCACCCACCGCCTCGTCCCAGGCCAAGGTCGTCGTCCACACGCCGAAGGTGCGCCGCAGCATGTCCGGCCTGTCCTCTTCGTACGGCGCCGGGGGCCTGGCCTCTTCGCCCTCGTCACGCCCGCCCTCGCCGCCACCGCCACCGCCCCCAGAAGTGCCTTGGACTACGGCCATGCACGAGCTCAGCAAGCTGCTTATTCCTACTGGTGAGTGCACGACTACAAGCTGCACCGTCGAGGACCTCTCGGCCGAGGCGACGCGCGCGCGCCGCGACCGCCAGATCCAGCTGGGCACCATTGACGTTGCCGTGCCCGCTGCCGCGTCCTACTCGACGCCAGCGACGCCTAGCGGGCCCACGCGTGTGTCGATGCGGGAGCGCAAGCAGGTCAAGCCTTTCGGCTCGTCTGCGGCCTCTACGACCTCCTCAACCGCAACGTCAACCGCAATCAAAGAAGAAGACCCTGAGCTCGACCGCAAGAACCGTCGCAAGACGGTTGGTGATGCGGTCTCAGCCACCGCGACGCCCGTGGCTTCTACAAGTGCCCGTGGCGCCAGGCCCAAGACGACCGGTCGGCGCCTCAGCGCGGCCTCAACCGTCGTTCCCAAGGACGACTTTGATCTTCCTCCCGTGCCAGCCGTACCGGATGTTTCTACGGTGCCGACGTCTGTGTCTGCCCGCCCTGCCACCTCCCACGGCAGTAGCACAATGGCCACACGGCCCGACTCGTCCACGAGCGGGGTCCCACTCTCTGTACGGAAAGCACGGGCAACCACCGCGACAACAGGCAAGACGCCACGCAAAAAGGCGGCCGCTTCAGCTGCAGGGCCTTCTGCAACAACAGCAAAACCGACGTACAGCCGCAAGACGAGCACCAGCAGCACCAATACCACCACGACCACGTCCACGGCACCGACCAACGATGAGCTCGACAAACTGACGAGCGGCATGCGCAAGATCAAGATCAACGTTGTGACGACGGCGCAAAAGGAGGCTCGGGAGAAGGCGAAGCGCGATGCAGCACAGACGGAGAAAACGGGGAAACAGGCCTCGTCGTCGCAGACCACATCGCAAGCCGCGTCTTCCCGCGAGTCCTCGGCCGACCTGCACCTGCGGGCCCCCGCGGCCTCGACGCCGCTGCACAAAAAGGTCGTCGACACGGCCTCGGCATCGACGGCAGCGCCGCCTAGCACGCCGCTCGCCCAGACCATTGGCGCCGCGCCGACACTGCGCCTGACCGAGGCGGCTGAGTCGGCCGGGCCCTCCCTCTCCCTCTCCGTGGATACGGCCATGGCCGGCTCCTCCATTGCCGGCTCCGACGACCACTCGCCGCTGCTGACGCCGAGCACGGAGGGCGGTCTTGGCAGCGACCCAATGGCCAGCGTCCCCGGTGGGTCTATACTTCCGGCGCCGGCACCGGCTGTCTTTATTCCTTACCAGCCCGACGGCACACCCCAGCCATCGCGCGTGCCTTCGCTGTCGGCTGCCGCAGCGCCGCTCCAGTGGCTGCCGCCCAACGAAGTCCACACGCCTGTGGCCGTGGCAGCAACGCCGTCGCCCATGAAGCGCGCCGACCTGCCCGTGTTCACGGCCACGTCTGCGATCCCCTTCTTTGGTGGCGGTGGAGGCGGCGGCGGCGGTGCCGCGTTGTCGTCGTCGTCGCGGCCGAGCTCGGCCGGCCTGTCGGTGGCGTCGACTTCGAATTCCGCCTCCCGGCCGGCTACGTCGTCTGGCCCTCTACCACCGGCATCGCCCACAATGCGGCCACGCTCGCCGACAAAACTCCCGCGCTCGCCGACCAAGTCGCCTCGGAAGCTGCAGAAGTAAGGCGAATGCTGTCCTCCGCAGAGGGAGCACGGATATAAAGTATTTTGCAAACATTTTGCATTTTTTGTTTATTGCAAGGTGGAGAGGCGTACAAAAGAGGGCAGGCCGGGGCAGGCGTCTCATTTCTTTACTGTTTGGTTTATTGTTTGTGTTCTTCTCCTGTCCTCTTAGTCTGTCGTTTGCTTCCGCAGCCTCGTTCTGTGCTTCTGTGCCGTCTCTGTTTCGAGACAATACCCATCTGGTCTGTATGTACTGTTGTAATTATTCCTCTTTTCACTCTTTAACTCTTACGATTTTATTTCCTCGTTTAGTTCCTCGTTTACTTTCAAGGCCAGACATTGGAACACGGGACAATGTAATTGCAAAACGAATCTCGCGTCACAGGGAGACAACATTAGGCATGCAAAGGAAGCCCGAAAAAAACCTTGCTTGACGCGTAATTGCTAGACACTATCACAATACGATCATAGGCACAGCCGTTCCGGTGTCTAAACCACCGGCATAAAAAAGTACCACCCAAGCCAGGAGGAAGAATGCTCGCCTCGATTCCAGGTCACGCCTCGATTGCAGCAGCCATTTAGTTTGAACGTTGTTCGACCTAGTGTGGGGCAGCTTTGGCGATGCCCGCGAAACAGGCCGAGCCCAGCCGCTCTGCGAGCACAACGCTACGCCGTTTCGTTACATGGCGTCGTCATCGATTTCTGGGCGACGGGACCATTCTCTCCGTGATTATGCTGCCATTGTGTTGCCATTTTGATGCCAATTTGTCTCCATTTGTCTCCATTTTGTTCCCATTCTGTTGCGACGCTTTGCTTTCATTCTGTTTCGACCCTCTGCTTGCTCTAGATCAATCAGACGATTCCAATTGTGTCGTTAAACTCTCCGACAGAGTGACGTCCCACACGTAAATCGCCGCCTCTTTGCGCCGTCCCCATCTTCATGGTTCCCACTTGTAGATTATTTCGCCCCTTGAAGCTTGCTCTTGCCCATCCTAGCCTGCCACTGGTCACTTCCGTTTGCTGATCGGCGCTTTTGGCAGTCACCCGCCCTCTCCAGCTGCCTGCTCTACTGCTCCTTCCCCGCGTTTGATCCCGGCCGTGCCTGCCGTCATAGCTTACGACTATCGCCTTGCTTGCCTTCCTTTTTCGTCGCCTCGTCCACTACCATATCTCCTTGGCTCCTTCCTCTCTCTCGACCTGGATTCCTTCTCCATTGAAACACAATTGACTCTCTGTTCTTTCCTCGTTTGCATCCATCACCAAACATCGTCAATATCTCACGTTTTTGGCATCTCTTCACAACCGCCGTCATGGACCGTCTCAACCCCTTCTCCCGGCGGGAGAGCCGCACCCGCAGCGAGCTCGCCACCTACCGTGTGCTGACGCTCGCCTCCTGGGCGCTCTCCGTCGCCGTCTCCGTCTACTACTCCGTCCGCTCGCCTCATGGCTGGGGCCACAACGCCCACCGCATCGCCCGGCAGAACCATCTGCACCCGTCGGCCTTCTCGCTCAACATGGTTATTGTCTACGTCTATTTCGTCAGCCTCTTCGTCTCCCAGGCCGGCTACCTCGGCCACCTCTTTGCGTCGGCGCACCAGTCCGAGCGGGTCAACGCGGCCGTGGCCGTGGGCTCGCATTTCATCGTCAACAACGTCTTCCACTCCGTGTTTGTGCTGCTCTTTGTCAGCGGCCACTTCTTCTGGGCCGAGGTCGTGCTGCTGCTCAACTTTGTCAACCTCACGAGCCTGTACTTCCGCCACCCGTCGGCCTCGCACCCGCGCGGCCTCGTGCACACGCCGACCGTGGCCGGCCCGCTGGCCTGGACGTTTGTCGCCATCTACTGGAACGGCGCCATCATGGTGCCGCATGCCCACAGCCTGGCCATGCGCATCCTGGCCAACGTGTTTGTGTGGGCCATCCTGGCGTACGGGCTCTTCTACATCATGGTCTACGCCGACTACTCCATGGGCTTTGCCCTGTCCGTCCTGGCCGCCGCGCTGGGCGCAGGCCAGTTTTTGCGCCAGTTCATTGCTCTTCAGTGGATCTTTGCCTTTATCGTCATGAGCGTCCTGTTCCTCGCGACCGTCGCCGTGGCATTGCCCGTGTGGACCGGCAGAGAGCAGTCTGTGCTGGTCATCCCGCGCAACTCGGAGCGCGCTCCTCTGCTGGACGAGCCGCAGTAAATATGCCTCCGCCAGACGGACGGAAATAAAACTGAGTAACGATACGGTTGGCCTACGACACAGCTGTTTCATGGGACGCAATACGACAGAAAACTGCCGTCCGCACTATACCATCCTTGACAAAAATCTTCACCTCACCAAGTGAACAAAAGTACGAATAAAAAACGGTTACACTTATCACGAACACCTTCACCCATACTTCAACGCATCTCACGATATGTCGCAACATCTCACATCACCTCACAACAATTGCATAGCCAGGGTCTCACTGCACTTCTTTGTCCTTTCTGCCCCGCGTTGATCCATACCCCTGGCTCATAACTGGAAACCCATCAAATTGTCATTGTTTCCCCCCTGTTTTTGCGTGCTTTTTATTTGCTATTTCGGCAATTTGGTAACATTTTAAAGTTGTCCACATAGTGTGGAGTTGTATAAATAAAAACCACATTTCAGGAAACCATGTTATCGTGCCAGGACACCAGAGTATTTGTGACGTATTAAATGCGGTTGTGCTCAGTATTGGTCCGTTCATGCGCTAATCCTGCCAGTTTTGTAGGCTTACATAATCGTCCACGTGTCGTTCGTTTCATTTTCAACCTCGCTTTTGAATTCATTCACACTCCGACTCTGTCACTTGATCCATCTTCAGCTCAAGGCTCATATACGACAACCCACGCAATGCCTCCGACGGCCACTGCCCGGACAGCGTCCCGTGTGCTGCCGTTTGGCGTGCCGCAGCTGCACGTCGGCACCGACATTTGCCACATCGCCCGTGTCTATGCCATTCTGAAGAAGGCCAGGCCCGCAACGCCTTTGTCGTCGTCGCCACCACCGCCCACCCAGACGACAGCATCACGCTTCATCCGGCGCGTATTGACGCCAAGCGAGGTGGATGCCCTAGGTCCATCGCCGTCACCGTCACCGTCACCGTCGTCGACGACAATGTCTGCGCACTCTGTGGTGGCCTTGCTAGCGAGGGGTGCGTCTGTTTCAGACCTTGCTGCTGAGACCTCCGAGGCCTCCGTCGAGACCTCGCCGCTCTGGCGGGCGGCGCAGTATCTGGCCAGCCGGTTTGCGGCCAAGGAGGCTGCCATCAAGGCACACCCGCACCTGCCGGGGCTGACGCTGCAGGACGTGCGGATTGCACGACGGCCAGCATCGCAGCAAACGGGCGGCATCGGCAACACAGGCGACGACGTCGTGCGGCGGCGGAACGCCAACAGTGGGCCACCGCTGGCGTATGTCCGTGTCTACGCTCTGGAACGGGACGCCGGCATCGTCGAGCAAGAGGCCCGCATCAGCATCAGCCACGACGGTGAATATGCCACGGCCGTTTGTTTGGGTGTTGAGCATCCATTATGATACACGTCCCTACTGCACCCTGTACCGACTACAATCTACTACCACCTGTCACGTATACCCACCCATATAGAATGCATGTGTCTTTAAAAGTCCTTTTAAGCAATAACAAACAAAACTACACGCTCCCGGGATATCTTTCGGCGTTCCTTTAACCTAAAGTCAACGCAGTCCAACTCCGCACCACCTCCTCACACAATCCAGACTAATGATATGTTTTATTGTTTTTGGTATCGCCCTGGCACAAAGACTCTGTGCGTGTTCATCGGTCCAATGTAGCCAAGTAAAGTAAACAAAAAGAGAAAGGAAAAGAAAGCCAGAAATTAAGAGAACAGGGAATAATAAGAAAAAGACAATTAAAAACGGTGTCTGTTGCGGAGGACGTGCCGTATCCAAATGTACACCGATGACAGCACCGTCACTAGGGCGACTCAGTACTTAGTAGAGGACGCGCTCCGTGTAGATCGGGGGTCGCATGTCGTCCACGTCCCATACAATCTTGCCCTTCTCAGACAAAGTGACACCAGCATCCGTGATATTGATGTAGGGCTGCGTGTGGGCGATCTCCTGCTTCGAAACACGGGCAGGATCCTCGGGGATCCACAGCAATGGAGGCTCGCTACGCACAGACGGCGGAACGTAGGCATTGCGCTCAACCTCTGGGGTGTACATGTTCCCAAAGTTCACGTTGTTGGCGTGGTCCGGAACCAGCTCACGCATGGACTCGTAGTTGGAAAACAACCAAGGCTTGAGGAAACGGAGAAGGATGTTGCCCTTGGGAGGAGGGCCGGTCAAAGCACCCGTGTGACCATGGATGCCAACATCCGCGTTAGCACCGTGAGCAACGTTGGCAACGTTGGCACCGTTGGCAACGTTGGCACCGTTGGCACCGTTGGCACCGTTGGCACCGTTGGCACCGTTGGCACCGTTGGCACCGTTGGCACCGTTGGCACCGTGGGCACCGTGAGCACCGTGAGCACCATTGGCACCGATAGGAGCCTCGGCGTCACCATACTTCTCGTACTCTGCGCCATCCTGAATCGAAGCCGGCTTCACCACTGTGTTGGTCGCCGCAGGGCGGTTCTGAGCGACATTCGCGCCCGCACCCCGGACACCGGCGGGGGCAATCTCGGCCAGGATAGGGCCGTTACCAGCAACGCCAACAGGAGCAACACGGCCGTCAGGAGCGGCATTACCGGCAGGAGCGACATTAGCAGCAACGTCGGCAGGCACGTTTTCAACATCGCCAATGCGGCGGGCCTCCTCCTCGGCCAACAGGCTCTGAGGCATGTTGTACAGGAGAGGGTCGAGGGCCTTCACCAAGCTAATGTGGAACAGCACGGTGAACACCAGGAAGACAACCTGCAGGGCGAGCTGAATCGGGGCAACGGAAGCACCGAAAAGACCAATCATGCAAATCTCCGACAGGTAGACGCCCGTCATGAGCTGCTTCAGGGCACGCGGATAGATGAGACCGCGTGTGTCGATCTGCGTGTCCGTGACGAACAGGACGTTGTAGCGGTAGGCGAAGTAGAAGAAGAGCATGCCCAGGAACGCCCAGCCGAGCACCAGGGGCGCAATCGCCGAGTACGTGATGGCAATGACAGCGATGTTGGTGTAGACCGGGAGCGTGCTGCCCCACGAGATGGTGCTGAGGCTGGCCCACTTCTGGTACATGCCGCGAGGCGTGCCCGTGAGGTACTTGTACATGAGGTGGAAGATGAAGAAGCCCACAACCTGCGAGATGACGCTGGCCGCGACCGTCAGGCCCTGGACGATGAAGTACGACATGTAGAAGTTGGACGCCTTGGGCAGGTTGGTGGCCAGCAGGCTGGTGGCGGAGCTGGGGTCTTTGGCAATCTGCTTGCCAACGGCCGAGGCGGACGAGGCGAGCGTCGTGACGAGGAACACCTGGACAACCTGGAAGGCAAAGTAGGCGTTTTGGGTAAACAGCTCGACGCGGGCGGTGGAGGGCTCGCCGGCCAGACGGGCGCACAGACGCATGATAACGGGCACGAGCGACATGAGAATGGACAGAGCGACCGAGGGCAGCAGACCGGTGATGAAGCCCATGATGACCTGGGGCACCTTCTTCAACCAGGTGAGGAACGAGATGGTCTCGAGGTAGTTGACGTTGCTGATCACACCGACGACGGCGACAGGGATGGCCCAGAAGATAATGAGCGCCGCAATGAAGGCGATGACGGCATAACGACGGATGACCAACTGCCACCAGGGGATGTTGAGCGAAGACCAGATGACGTCCGAGGGCGTGATGCCGATGAAGCGCGCCATGTGCAGACCCTCGTGGTGGGCCAGGGACTGGTAGGCGTTCTCGGCCGCGGCCTGGTTGTCAAACTCGACGAAAATGGCAGAGGCAGGCTTGGGCCGACCTTCGTGGTACTCGGCCTGCTCACGAACAATCAGGGGCGAGAGGCGCTCAATCTCGGACCGGCAGTAGTCAATGGAGTCGACCTTCTTACCAAGAAGACCCAGGAGACCGGTGCGGTGGGTAGGGCGCTTCTTACGTGGGAGCCAGCGGGCCGCAAGACTGCCAGACTCGCCCTCCACAGGCGCACCGGCGACGTTGTCCTTAATCTCGGGGGCGTTGCCCTTCGCACGGGCCTTCTGGCGCTCCTTGTTGGCGGCCTTGATGAGCTTGACCTCGGCCTTCTCGAGGCGGAAGGCGGCCTTGTCGCGGTCCTTGACATGCTCATCGAGCTGCTTGGTGTCGCGGTTGATCCAGACGTTGCGCACGTGGGCGCCAAACACCTTGCGCACGCGGCGCTCGTCGCAGAGAGCCTCGGGCACGCAGGTGAACAGCACGGTGCGCGAGGACATGCGCTGCGAGTAGACAGGGCTGAGCAGGAAGGCCTGACGCAGGTTGATGTAGAAGACGAATTCGCGGAAGATCAGGTACATGATGAAAATGTAGTAGACCCACGAGACGAACAGGTGCGCAAAGTAGCGGTAGCGCTTCTTGAAGGTGCTGCTGTCGACGTTGGAGTAGGACAGCATGTCCAGCTGCTTCTCGCCGTTGCCACCGGTGGCGTTGACGGGGAACAGGATGGGCCAGGTGATGAGGCAGCCCACGAAGGTGACGATGACCGTCATGCGCAGGAAGCGGAGAAACAGGTACGCATCCAGGGACTGGTGCTGCAGGGCGTACACATCGGGCAGGTGGAAGTAATTGGAGAACCAGTTCAGGAAGCCATTGGGGAGCTTAGGTGTGCGCTCTCTGTGAAACGAGTGAGGATGGTTAGCAAGTGCACGGGGTAGGGGCAAAGACCACAGCTGCCACGCCGTTGCTGGTCTGAGAATGCGACGAAGGCATCGTGAGAATAAGAACATACTCCTCCTTGAGAGAGCCAAGATAGGTACGCGGCGCATACCAGCGAGGCTGGCTACGACGGAGCACCAAGAAGATGAGGAAGTAAATGGCCGAGACCACGGCCACGGGACCAATGGTCAGGTAAAGGCCTGCAATGAAGCTCCGGTTAGCAAATGCTTCTCCCAGTCCAGACGAGGCTGCAACCTCCAATCTGGAAGTGCTCGGCCAGGAGAAAAGCCTTACCCTGCAGCGACGAAGACTGCGGCGTGCCGCTGGAGTCGCTCATGGCTGCGACGAATCCGGGAGGCTGCCCAGACGCAGACAAGAGTGAGAGTGGTAAAGCGAGGAGCAAGGCTCTCACGTAGCTATGCAGAGACTACGTCGTATTTGGCGAATGAATGCCGTGTAATGGCGATGTTGGTCGAAGTTTGTTGTTGGTGTCGATGTACCACGATCTGATGCCAAGATCGAGGGGACAGACGGGATAAGAACAAAATAAAAGGAACCAAAACGGACCAAAAAGAACCAAAAAGGAAAAAGGAAAAGGGAAAAGGGAGAGAGGAAAAGAAGAGTCTCCGGGGGCGTGAGGGAGGGGGACAAAACGAGGCGGTGGGATAGATAAATAAGGGAGTCGGATTGGGAAATGGGAGCTCTAGACAAGTGCAGCTACCGTCATGCAGCAGAGCATCCAGTTAGCGAGAATGGCCAGAAGAAAGTAGAAAAAAATAAGAGACAGAAATGATTAGGCCAAGGGAAGAAAAGTCAAGAAAACCGGGAACAGCGCGCAAGTGGTACGCTGGCGGGCCCAAGCCGGGTGTCAATCGAGATGCGTAACAGGGGTGTGGATTGGGGTTCTTGACGGTGGGTGGTGTGGATGAATGGAGACATGCAGACGTGGGAATGCCAGACGAGGGGGGCCAACGAGAGGAAAAAGAAAAAGGACAAGTGAGTGGACGGGATGTGTGACGACTAGATGCCTTTGTGGTTTGGATCGGCAAAACAACAGGAGAAACAACAACGGAGGGAGATTGACGGGCAACAAAACCAGAAAGAGCGACGGGCGTCTGTTGACCGTGAAACGACAGAGACGATGCTCGGTCATGCCTTCCTGTGGAAGGATACACGTACATTACGTCGCAGACGCACGCACGACATGGCAGGTGCAATCGCTGATGCCAGGACCGGCAGGAACAAGAGGACCAGGAGGGGCAAGTGCGATATCTTGCTCTCGCTGCGACGATTTTCAAATTTGCCCGCTGTTTCTCGTCCGTCTTTTTCCATTCACTACGTTTTCAGCTCCCTGCAGCCTGGGCCGCCCCCATTACGAAATGAGTTAACGCGACGCGCAAAGCTTGGGGTGCGTGGGAGAGTGGATAGATGGTCAGATGGCCTGTGCTTTGCTGGCCGAGAAGTTCTGGGTCCAGACACCATTGAAAAGCACGTTGCTGGGGCCAGGGAGATGAAGAAGGGGAGGCCACGATGAACTACATATTATGTCCACAAGACAACAAAACGGAAGGCGC
Organism: Sporothrix luriei; assembly: GCA_021398005.1. Classification (NCBI taxonomy): domain Eukaryota; kingdom Fungi; phylum Ascomycota; class Sordariomycetes; order Ophiostomatales; family Ophiostomataceae; genus Sporothrix; species Sporothrix luriei. The sequence goes on from WNLO01000007.1 coordinate 140,074, forward strand.
GACAGAGTCGGACAGGCATTGCCTGGCCAATGTCAAGATCTTGAAGGAGAGACGAGAAGGAACGACTCGGGATCACTGGTTTCCGATATCAGTACTGCACTGCAGCTCGCACAACGCCTCATCTACGGAGTGTGGTTTGTAGAGGCATGTCTCGGCTCGTCGTCTGTTTTTTAGTTACTCGTTTCTTTGCATGTGCAACCCCAACAGCAGCTCCTCGTCGCGCAACCTTAGCGCAGCCTTGAGAGGCGAGGCACAAGTGGTCCCTGGCCTGGCCGTCGTTGCTTTGCTGTCTGGCTCGGTCGCGCCTGCTTTATTTTGGGACGTATCTTACTTGGCATGTTTGTCATGTGTCACCCGCAAAAAGAGCCTCTGTTCTTGCCACCAACGTGATGTTTTGCGCTGGGCCGCTCTGCTCCTGCTGTCCTCCGTGGAGCGGACATACGAGGTAATACCATTTCGAGGAAAGAGGCGAGACGGCATGGCCAGATCATCGGAACAAGAAAGAGCATCAGGGCTAAAAATTTTCAGTGCAACATGATGAATTGAGAAAGGGCGGCCCAGCAAGCTGAATATCGTCTTGTGGCGCGGGAAAGAGCGACTCAGGTGCAAGTGTAAAAGTCGCCCCAGTAGGCTGGAAAAACGGAGAGCGCGACGGCAGGAACGACACGCAAGAGGGTGTTTACAGGGGACTTGGCAGGCGCGATGGCAGGCAATGACGAAATAGAGGGAAACGCAAAAGCAGTTCGCAACCCATGTCGAGCTGAACGGCAGACGGCAAAAGACCTGGGAACGAGGAGAAGCCCGACACCAGCAGACAAGGCGCTGCTCTCCAGAGAGTTGGTGAAAAGCGGGTCGTGATGAGCTCAGTTGCCAAACCAGGACCGATTTGGTCAAGGCTGTTATGCCTGTGGGTTGTTTTGGGCCCAAGTTGAGTGGGTCGGCAAGGACGAGGAGGGGTGTGGGAAGGAGCGAATCGATCACAAATATGGGGCTGGCAAATTACATGGGCAGAAAAAGAAGGCAATAAAAAAAACTAGAGAAAATCAATGACTAGAAAAGTCAATGGCAATGATGAGGCCACACCAGAGACATGGGGCGCGCAATATTGCAGATGCATGTGCTGTGTTGTCTCTGCAGTCGATGCAGCCAAAACAGCCACCCCGAATGAGAACAGAGCGTGGCGCCGGCAGCTTGTGTTAAGTTGTGAAAGGCACACAAGTCATGTTCATGATTGGTGATAAGAGGCAAGCAAGAGATTGGGTAACTGGCGCAGTGTTTGGTTGCAGGACGACAGCCATGTATGCAGACCACTGATTGACTCCAGGAAGCGATCGCTGATGTTACAGCCGGGAAGAGGTCCAAGGAACCAAAAGCAACACTACGTCGTACTTGCTTTCAGTCTCGTCTCAGCTCGTTTTTATGGGTTTATCTTGATTTGCGGTTCGTTTTCTAGGCCTGTCTCGACCTGTCTATGAACAGACAGGCACACACACGGCTGCGACTCTGCAAAGTTACATTGAGGTCTTATCGCCAAGCCAGTGGGAATTCCCTGTTCCGTGCGTGCGTGCGTGCGTTAGGGATTCCTTCGAGATTCCGAATCAGCTGAGGCACAGTAACGAACGACGTCATGATATCAGGCGCTGTGGCGTGCAGACAGTTCGCCAAGGCTGTGCGCAAAACGACAAAGAGGGAAACTTGAAAAAGACAACGCGTACGAAAACAAAACAAAAACAAGCGGTTACGGAGTAACACATCGTTTTCTGTTTCTCAGCGTCAAACAAAACTCAGCAGTCGATGCAAATGAGGTAGACACAAGGAACGCCGAACAGAGCGTAAAACGAAAAACGAAAAAGAAAAGAGATACAACATACGATCCTCGGTGATTTGTGACTTCCACAGCAATTGAGGAGACCGAAAGATACCATGACTGCATGGGGGCCGCAGACAGGGAAAGGCCTTCCAGGTCTGGGCCTCGTCATGCCTACGGAACATTTTCCATAGCGCGGACAAGGGCGGAGTGGAGCAGCCCAGAGCCCAGATTGGTGCCGAGATTGGACGAGCGACGATCGACAGTGGCGCCGTTTTTTGTCTTGCAAATCGGTGGGCGGTAGGAAGTATGTACCTCTGAGAGACATATGACATGAAAAACATCAGTACGTCGTACGTTCGGGGTACAACAGCGCAACAAAGACACGCCGATGATCGAACGTTGGCGCAGGATGGTCGAGACATTGAGCACGAGCTGGCAGAGGCTGTCGACCAAAATGATGATGGACAGATGTGCGTGGATTTACTGGCCGAATAAAGTACTAAACACAGACAGCAAGGCGTGGACACTGCAGCGAGGCACAACAATAACATCAAGAACACAGGCAGATGAACAGACACACATCAGGGGGAAAACATGTCTACTTCGGACTCCGTAGGGTATCAGAGCGCTACAAGGATGGCGACGCTTCGTCATCCGTGAAGGTTCTACTAGCTTGAGCCGAAATTTCAGACACAACACGCCGTCGCGACATAAACAGACTTCAGCTGTGCGACATGGGGGCGTTTAATTACAGTCCGCCCGTTCTCGGCCAGAGATAGCCGTCAATGGTATTGGCAGATACGGCCACAAGGTTGTGCCGTCGTAGGGCTCGTGAGGTGAGGCTCGTGCGGATTTTCTTACCACGGTACTTTTAACTGCGGATATATTATGGTTAACTTCCTGCGCCCAGAGTCCTTTTCAGGTTTAATATTATTTTATCGTCAGTTGGCTTTCGGTATTTTCAACTGTAGATTCGCGAGTGATGTGTAATACTCGCACATCGCCAATGCTGCTGGCCTAGCCGTGTTAGTTGTTTATCGGCATGGATTGCACCTTTCACGAATATCTTGGTTACTGGTTTTTCGGTTTCTTTGTCTCCACGCAGATCGTAGTCGCCGCGGCGTGCTTTGTGCCTGCTTTCTGCCCCCCTTTACGGAAATAATAGTCACTGAGCTTTTACAGCTCTTTGATTCAACAGCGATGGTATGCGGCTTTCATATTCCATTCCATCCAGCAGAGAAAACAAGGCAAAGCTTACGGCACTAATAGGGCTCTACACATAGGCCAAGAATGCGACAACATGCGCACTACGTCCTATTGGCGTGAACACCTTCAAACTCTTTCGCTTGTGTACCTGCCCATGTATGTACATGCGGAGTCGGCGTTGACGAACCCTCAAAAGGCCTCGCACGGCGCATGTGCAGGTCCCCTGGTGGTGCCTGGTGGTGAGTAAGCACCAAAGGGTCCGTTGCTACGATGCCGTTCTTCTTCCACGAAAGCGCAGGAAGACAGGGTGACTGGGCCTTTACGTACCTCTGCTAGTCGGAGCGGTCTAGTGCCGGCACGTTATCCGGTGAAGGACAGGAACACGGTCTTAATAAAGGGGAGACCAAAGACGTAGGAGAAGAAAGAAAGAAGAGGGAAACATGAACAAAGAAAACAAGCAAGGGAGAGTGGTAAGTGATAGAAGCAACGGAGGCAGTCGACAGTCTCGTCGCTTGCGTTGGAATTTGACGCAAATGTGCATGTGCATCGGCACGCCGCGAGACATATGTTGAGAGAACAAAGCATGCTCGGTGCAGAATACTAGAGTGGCTGGTATGCAAACACATCTTGAGGCAGGCATCGCGGCCGTGATCGGAATGGACGCAGATGAGGGCCGTGGTGGCATTGTTGCAACCCTCAAAACGCGCGCAATGCGGCTGATGAGGGGGAACATGCATGCAATTGTCGAGGAGTCGCCATAGCGTGATGCTATTCGGACTTGTTGCCTGGCTGCGATGCGATGGATGCGATGTTGCGACGCCATTCGGTCGTCTTTGAGTGTCCCACGTATAAAACGGTATCAATAGCATAAAACTATGTGCGCATACCTCGTTATTCGTACAGGCGAGGAGAATGATTGCATAATGAATTTGGAGGCTTCTAAACATAAGTCGCAAGGGGCACGGTTATGGTGCATCCTGACGATGTTGAATGTCTGTTGGTTGTTGGTGCGATTTCCTAATGCGGACATGCAGCAGCAAACTGCCCTCAAAAGGGTCCCCGCCGACATCAAGGGGCTTCAAAGAACTGCTGTTCGCCGCAAACAAACATAAGAGGCGTCAAGAACAAAGGAGGCTGTATGCGTGGTGATGAATACGGACATGGAAGCAAAGATGGCCTTCCACGCAAACGCAGCATGGTAGAGGTATGTAAACGACACGGCTGTCGTAGACGTGAAAAATCAACACATCGCACTTTGCAGCTTCATTTGACATCCAATACAGACAACACTCCCTATCACGCACCAGCATGGCACACGTTTACGCCCACAACTTTGACCCCAGTGTCCACCGCGCCGGCTACATCCCGGGGACCGACTTTGCGCTGCCGTATCTCTCGCGCTTTTCGATGGCACACGACGACGAGGCGGTCATGCTGCGCCACGTCAACTGCAGCCTGCTGTCGACACCCGGGGTGCCGCCGACCCTGATCGCGCTCAAGCAGCACGCACAGTCGCTCGCCTATCTGATTGCGATGCTCAACCCGCACGGCGGCGACGACGAAGCTGTGGAAGTGCTCGTCAAGAGGGCCAAGAGGGCCACGAGGGCCAAGCGACAGAAGACGGGCCACGTTGGCAGCGACGACGATACCGGCGTCACAGACGGCAGTCTTCTCCGCGATCTCGTGTCAGACACTGCCGACACGTCGACGGACAACCCGTTTGACTGGCTCGACCTCAGCCGGCCGTACACCAACGATGCCGATCCGGCACACCACCGGCCGCTGATCGACCTCGTCAACGAGGTCAAGGCGCGGCACGATGTGCTGGACACGACATACCACTGCCCGCTGACGACGTACGAGCCGCGCAACGGCGGGCGGTATACGCGGGACCGCAACAAGGGCAAGGACCAAGAAGGCGCGCACGGCTGGGACGATGAAGGCTTCGATGAGCAGCGGCCCTATGCGTCGTACCACGGCTTGCTGCTGCACGCCAACATGTGTCTGGAGCGGCTGGACCACGAGTACGCCACCACGGGCGGGCTGTTGTCGCTGCTGCCGGCGCGGCGGATGAATGGCGTGAGCGGGGACAACGATGAGGAAGGCGACGAAGACGACGGCGAAGACGACGACGACGAAGAGCCTGAGCTACAGGCCGCCCGCAACACCCTCGTCGGCCAGTGGATCGTCTTTTCGCAGAACCTCGTCGGCCGCACGTACGAGCTAGAGGCTGCCTATGCCAACGCCGTGCACGCGCTCCGTGGACGCAACACGGCGGCCGCCACGGATGCCACGGCCGACAAGTGGCGCATGATCCACGCCGGCGAAGACGTCTGGGCCGACGTGCACAGCAAACTGGACGCGTCAGCCACGGCAGACGCTGCGTGGACGGCGCAGCGCCGCACACAGGGCGTGGTCGGCGGCGAACAAGCGGTCGATGCAGCGTCGTCGTCATCCGACCGCGTCGTGTACGTCGACATCAATACGCGCTTCTACCGGACGGACGTCGGCGGCACACACGCGCGCGGCGCCATCTATGTGTGTCCCGTCGGTGCACCGAGCGTCGTCGATGCAGGCGCGGGGGACGTCTCCGGCCGCGGCCCGTCGGCAGCGGCGGCCGACGATGCCGACAAGCGCGCCGAGCGGCACGCGGCCCAAGTGCGCCACCACTCGGCCTCGGCTCTCGAGCAGCGCTACGACCGCCGCCTCCAGGAAGCCGGGCGCATTGCCCGTACCAACCAGCGCCTAGCCGAGCAGGCGCTCCAGCATACGCAGATGCTGCTGGAGCTGCGTCGTGACCAGGAACGCACGCTGGCACAAAACGCGGAGCTGCAGAGGACGGCGGACGCGGCCAGGCAGCGCCTGAAAACGGCCGAGGCGGAGCTGGCGCGGCTCAAGGCCATGAGACGCAGGTGAGGCGTACGAGTGCGTGACCTCTCTGTCGAATGGCGCCACGTGCCGCTCACGTTGCCATGGCGGTGGACGGCGGACCAGAGAGAAGGAAAATAAGGAAATGCCCAACTAAAGGAGAGATGAGAAAAGCTCGGACGGGGCGCATCCTGGCTAATTTCCACATTGCTCCACAGACTGGCACCGAGGAGGCAAGGGGCACAAAATAGGAACCGGAAGCAGAAGTAGAAACAGAACAGAAAGTAGAAAACGTCAGATGAAGACCACGGCCCCAGAGCCCCAAGACGATTGCTAATCACCAGAAATGAACAGATTCGTCCAACGGTGCTTTGGTGACAAGGGTGGCTGTGTAGCACATGCATGCAGCCGAAATCACATCGCGCCTCGTCACCTGTGCTCTGTTGTTTGTGGACGGCGTACGATATAGTTTTGCCACTTTTGCTAGATTTCTTCGGCTCTTCCTGTTCGCTTCCTCTCTTCACCTTGGCAACTGGGAAAGCCAAGGCCCTGCAAAGACCAGAGGGAGTAGTCACACCGTGGCATCGCTGTCGTCGGGCAGTGCCAAGGCGCGGAACCGGTCAGAAGCGGGGGTTGGTTGGGTTTCGTTTTGTTTTTCAGCTCACATCAGCTGTCTCTCTTCGTCTTTCTGCTTCCACAAATTATTGGTTTTGCGGTGTATTGTACCGAGCCAACTTCCTGTCACAGCTCTTATCTACATCGTAGCTAGTCGGATACTTACACTGGGAGCTGTTTGGGCTTTTCTGTTGTTGTTTTTTCCCCTTTTGTCGTGCGTCTTTTCTCAATATCTCTTGTTTTCCTTTTCTTTTTTTTTTTTTCTTGAATCAATGTTTTCCCTTTTTCATTACGTCATACACAAACAGAGCAGAACCATCGAAAACTACAATACGCCGCCATCGTTGTAGGTGAAACTTAAGCTTGGTCGATATTGCTTCGCCTTTTGTGATGATATATATCTCTATTTTCTGTATTTCTTCATCTACGTCGTATTGGTTCTTTCATTTATTTTTTATTTTTATATTTTATTTTACACTATGTCCTACCTCGATCGCAACTGCCCGCTAATCGCAAAGCACTGTCCCATCCATCCGTGCTATGTTATTGGCCCGTTTGGAACCCCACCTTCCGTCGCCCTAGCAACAACGCATCAAAACAATATGTGTGTCTCCGCTTCGCAGCTTCTCCCTATCCGCACTTTCCCTCGTTGTTGTTGCAGGACCAGCAATAGCCGCGCCCCACTTCTCGTCTTCTTCCTTGCGTGTTTTCGGCGCGCCTTCTGTTCTTGGCGCAACGCAGACGGCTCGTGCGCATACCCATCAACGTAACCTTGCAACCGTGGTAGAGAAGGCACGATCCTCAAGCTCTGGCCATCGACCCGTCCCTTTCTGTCTGAGCGCAACTACCCCTGTACGCCGGATATCGTAACACTTTCCTCTGCTCCAGCTCTGCGCCCCCCGCGCTCGACTCGACCTCACTTCACTCCCTGCATCTACACATCTCTGTGTGTCTCGGCCTGTTGTCTGACCTCCTCACCCAGCGCCTTGCCGTCTGCTCCGCTCTCTTCCTACCCCCTCTGTCATTATTAACCCTGCTGTCCAGATTCGACAGTTCAGGCAAGACAGACTCTCGATACCACAAGCCAATTCTATTTGCCTCCTTTTCTCGTTTTCTTCTTCTTTGTCGTTTTGTTGCCGCCTACAATTACATCTCCATACCTCCTCTCTCTTCCCGTCACTCTTGCTGCCTCGCACTTGTCGTCGCCTACCCTCTCTCCTCAGCTCTTCAAGCAGCCAACCAATGCGCCGCTGAACTCGACAACCAGTGTCCGACAAGGAGGGTCGCGAGGCGGGGTCGAGTCTCTTGTCGACGTTGAAGTCGCAGAAAGCATGGGTGTTTGGTGATCTCGGAGCAGCAGAGAGACGGCCAACTACAGCAGCACGCGCACAAGCGACAGCAAAGCACCGACCACTGCGCCATGTAGCGGTCCGTCAACAGCTGCATCCATCCAGGTTTTGTGCTTTGTTTGTGTCACTCCAGTCCTTACTGGCTTTAATTTTATTTTTATTCTTTTCGTTTCTCCCGCCGACAGCCCGTGGTCTTACGCAGAAAGCACGCTCCGTCCTGCCGGGCGCCGTTGAGCACGGAGCGGCCAATACGGTTGTCTGGCGCCCAGTTCACAAACTCGATCCACAGACAATGGCAGCCGCACTGGATGGCCGACCATTTGGCCTCCTCCGTGGCCACCGCCAGGCAATGGCCGTTGCTCCTCAAACAATTCTTTTTGCAGCCCTCGTCCGGCTACTGCCCCGTGTCGCAGCTGAATCCTCATCCCCCTCAACCCCGGCCGTCTTCCCCTATACGCCGACCTCCATCCTCGTCCCGAGCGCCAACTCGACCGTTGTTTATCTCTTCTCTGCCTCCGACAGCGGTCAAGTCGACTTCCTTTCTCTCAACATCTCCTCCACTCTCTCGTCTTCCTCGGCAGGCGGCATAGAAACACTCACCGCAGGGGCTCCATTCCTCGCGAATAAAGGACAACAAAACACGGCAGCAACGTTTACACCCGCCGTTCGCTCTGATGGCTCCATCTTCGTGTACGCCGGCGATTGCTCTTCGAGCCGCTCCGACTCGGCCACCGTCTGGACCTACAACACCTCGTCGTCGGCTGCACAATGGACGAGCAGCTCAATACCTCTAACTTCCACCCAGTCCGGGCCATGGTTTCTCGGCAGCGGCACCGGCTTCTCGAACCAGGTCGCACCGACCATGTCCAACTCTACCTTTTACTTGTACGGCGGCATGTGCCCGACGACAGGGGCTGCCGGTTCCTCCACCGATGCCTCCAACTGGCAGAGCGGCGCCTCCTATTCCAACAAAATGCTGAAGCTCGTGCCGTCCGGCGACACATATACGCCATCCTTTGTATCGAGCAAAGGACCCCCAATCGCCGAAGCGGGCTTCACGTTCACAAAACTGCCGGCATCCCAATCAAACCGGTCAGGCATCGTGACCCAGCAGGTGAACAGCGTCGTGCTTGGCGGCCACACCGAGACGGCGTTTGTCAACATGAGCACTGCCGCAATCTGGAGCCTACCCGAAGAGGCATGGTCCTTTGTGTCCATTGCCAACCCGTCGTCGGCCGCGCCCGGCAGCTCAGAGCTGACAGTCGTACGAAAAGACAGCACATCCTCCACAGCGGCTGCACCGGACAGCCGCTCGGGACACTCAGCCGTTCTAAGCGAGGACGGCAGCTCATTGGTCATCCTCGGTGGCTGGGTTGGGGACGTTACCCAGGCCGCAGAGCCCCAACTGGCCGTTCTCGAGATGGGACCCGACTACGGACAGTGGCAGTGGTCCATACCGTCGACGCAGCCTCCAGGCTCGGGCATGTACGGCCACGGTGCTGCCCTCCTTCCCGGCAACGTCATGGTCGTCTACGGCGGCTATGACATTAGCAGCTCATCCACCTCACCAGCAAAATTGATCAGGAGAGGCTCTCCGTCGGGCGGAAACGGTCTCATGTTTTACAACCTGACGAGTCTCTCCTGGTCCGAGAACTACACCTATCCGGGCCATGGCGCGTCAGCTGCCGCGCCCAGGTCATACACCTCGTCCTCTAAGATCGCTCTGGGTCTGGGTCTTGGCCTCGGTATCCCTCTTGCCATTCTCATTCTTGTCTTGGTCGTACACAGCTGTCGACGCCGCAGCCGCCAGCGCCGTCGGCGAGATGAAGCCGTTCGTGCTCTCGCCCAAGACCATCAGCAGTTCCTGCATGGCCACGATGAAATGCCGGAGAAGAACGGTGGCGTCCTTCCATTCGGCTGGGACAGCGGACGGGAAGGAATGGGCTTCTACACCGGCGGCCACGATCCCTATGTGGGCCGCCGCTCTCTTGGGTTTGAGAGCGTTCGGAGAGACAACCAAAATCCTGCATTCCCCATCTACCAGTCGCCCAACTTGCATGGCGACGACCCCAGCATGTCAGGTGCGGCCTTTACCAGTGGGCGCACGCCGGCACGCAATGTCGCGCGTGGCCTGTATCAACCAACAACAATCAACGATTACGAGTCGTTCCTAGCGCTAAGTAACAACGGAGGTGCTGCTGCGGGCAACAGCACGAACGGAATCCACCCCATCTACGAGGCCGATGAGGAAGACGACGACAACGGCACCGAGACAGGCAAGCAACGTGCCGGGGCACAGACCGCCGAGTCAACCGGCCGGTCCATCAGCCCCGAGACCGAGGAGCTGACTGACCCTTTCCTCACGCCCAGTACACAATCTGTGCACGCTGGCTCCAACAACCCCATGCGGTCGTCGTACGCCGGCGCTCTTGGGCCCAACACCATCAACCTCAACCCGTTCGTGCGCAACACGCCCAGCCCCGATCGGGCTATGTACGGCGGTGGGGACCTGGGCGTCGTGGATCCCCCCGGTGCTAGTGCGGGTCCCTCGAATACAGGCCAGGATCGTGATGTCCAGGAATGGGTGACAGGCCTCGAAATTGAAGATCTGCTCTTCGCACCGCCTGCTCACGGTGCTGGCGCAGCCATTGCTGCCTCGATTTCGCCCGCGCCAGGCCAGACACAGCCACGTGGGCGGGTGTCACCAATCAACACCAGCCGCCGTTTGAGCCTGCGGTCCAAGCACAGTAACGGCGGCAGCCCTACGCGGAGCGGCTTCTTGGGTTCGGCAGCTGCGGCGGCTGCAGGAGCTGTTGCGGGCGTGGCAGGCGCATGGGGAAGCGGTGAAGACGAGGCCCGTACAGGGAGCAACCTGTCCGATAAGAGTGTCTTCAGCTTCCTGTCGCGGACGACAAGTTCGCGCGGCCACGGACCCCACAGTGGCGTTCTCGGGGTCTTGAACACAAAGGTGTCCAACAGCGACTCGAGTTCTGCAAGCTTCAACACAGCGCAGTCCGGCTTCCGCAGCCTTCGCAACGAGGGTCCGGAATTGCTGTACGGAAAGGGGCATCAGAACGGAAGCAGCGCCGCGGGCAGCTTGGACGCCGGTGATGGAAGCCTCAACAACAATATTGGCCGTGCGGGGGCTAGTACGCCCACGACTTATACTCTGAACGCCCCTCCCGTGCTCCCGCCGCTTGGGTTCGGGGGAGGTTCCCATGAGTACAGTGGTGCTGCTGGCGTGTTGGCTTCTGGCGCGGCTGTTGGCGGTGCTTACCATCATCTTCATGCCGGCGAAGACGACGAGAACGATGCGCTCCCAGGCAGCCCCAGCAAGCTCAAGGGTCGGCGCACCTGGATGGGCAGCATCATGCGCATATTCAGCTCGGGCTCTGCCGCCAATGCCAACGTGGACCCCAACCCCTCTCTGGACGCCGCCAATAGCACCAGTGAGGGAACCGGTGCCCAGCAAGGCCCCAACTACCGTGACATGGCCCACGCCACGCTACTGCGACGAAAACAGGGCCGGTCTGACTGGGAGGCCGACGAGCTGCGTGAGGAGGAGAACACAGCAGTCGGGGCACTCCGCAGCGGAGGTCGGACCGCAAGTATGGGATCTGTGCCTGGCTACAGCCACAGCGCCGGCCAGGGGAGTGGTGCGGGAGCAGGTGGACGGTCTGCGTCCGGCACCATTGCGGCGGGCCGGCGCGACGGCAGCGGCAAGTCGGACGAGTGGGATGTAGAAAAGGCCGCGCAAAACCGCGTCGTCCAGGTCATGTTTACCATGCCCCGCGGCGAACAGCTGCGTGTTGTCAACGCCGAGGTAGAGCGCGAAGACGATGAAGCCGACGTTGGCGGCGTCGGCCCATCCGTCGACCCTCACGACTACAGCATCAACACCGATCATAACCACGACGACGTTGCTGACGACGATGACAGTGCGGGTGGCCTTTCGGCGCCCCCTCCTCCTCCTGTCTTACAGCGGGCGTATCAGTCCTACCGGTCGCACTCTCCGCTTGCGACGAAAAGCGCGGCCAAGGCCTCGGCCAACGAGTCATACCGCGCGCTGCCGGCGCCCCCCCATCTCGCGTCACCCATACCATCGGATATTATTGACCAGCAGGACGAACAGCTACGGCAGCTACACGAGGCCTTGGCCGAATCCAAGCGCCTGTTGTCGACCAAAGCTATTGAGCCGTGGATGCCAGATGCCCACGATGACGACTACGACGACTATGAGGGCGATTCCCTGACCTTTGATGAGGAAGACGTGCACGAAGATGAAGCGCAGGCTGTCTCGGTCGACCGAGGGAAGGTTGTAGACGTGGGTTGGACGGATGCAGGGAACGTGCCGTCACCCCTTAACACGGCCTCGGCGTCAGAGAAACGCAGCCGCACCGCCGCGGAGCGCAACAAGGCTGCCGAGGAGCGGGAGACGTTGGCTACAGCGGCAGCGTTGGCGCGCGTGTTGATGAGCAGGCCAGAAACTGGCACGGCTTCAGAGCCAGCGCCAGCAAAGGCACCCGCACCCGCACCCCCGCCACCTAAAGCGACCGTGCCGACGATACCGACGATGCCAACCCGACGAGCCACGGCCGCTGCGCCACCCGCTTCGCCTACCCGCTCACCTGCTGTTCCGACGACGCCCGTCAAACCACTGACGCCCGTCCGCTCGCTAGGGTCGACGTACAAGACGCCCACCAAAGCCATCTCCAATGACTCGCTGTCAAGCAAAGCGTCCTTGGCGTCACGACGGTCGGGCCGGCGAGGGACGCTGGGCGGCGACACATTGCTGGGCTCTCCGGCGGCGACCGAAGTGGCCAGCGCCATCAAGAAGCCGCCCGGATTTGTGTTGGACATGGTGGACAAGATTGAGTTGACGGGGTCGCCCAAGTCGGGGCACAGCCGTCTTGATGCGTAACGAGGAAGGTGACCATGACTAGTATGCGAAGGACGATATGGGATTGGATTTAGGGTGTATCTAGGGAACATGGTGGAGATATGGGCGTTTGCATTTTTTTTTGTATTATATATCATTTCACAATAATAAACAATTTTGGATATTAGTTGTTGCGTTGTTAGTTGATTTATTTTGAGGAATATTATTATAAGCTCGAGCCTTTCTCTATCATATTTTAGTTAAAAATTAAAGTAGCAGCGAAGTTTAACAAGTCAGATGCGTCAATGAGTGTTGTAACGATAAACAACAAGAGTAATCACGTATATGTACTTTCCCCACTGGCCATTGTAACCAACACATCTAATGATGCAAATTACGAGCTGCTGTGCTAGCAATGCTCTGCCTGCTGGCCTTGAATGTTAAAGTCTTCTAACCGTGAACGCCATGAAAATGCAACAAAGCACCTCCTATGTATACAAGACATAAACGAAGCCACTCTCCTCAATAGTCCTCAAACTCAAAGAAGGCGTTCCGCCGCAGGATGGCGTCAATGAGGCGCCGGCCCGGGAAATCGGCCATGACCACGCCGACGGGCGTGTACGGACGACCAGACTGCATCGGGCCGCCCGCCTCCCAGTCCTCGGCCAGGTCGTCGCCGCGCTCCAGCCACCGGCCCGTGCGGTCGTTGAGGCCCGCGACCGAGTGGTTCCGGGGCCCGGCGGCCGCGTCAATGGGCGACACGCCGACGCTCGCGCTGAGGTGGGAGAGGAAGAGCGGCATGGCGGCCCGGGTGGCCGCGTCGGGCGCGGTCGCGTTCTTCGCAGCAAACTGCAGGTTGGCGCGCACGGCGTCCCACTTGGCGTCGAGGGCGGCGAGGTCGGGCGTCTGCCAGTAGTCTTCGATTTCCAGGCGGCGGGACGACAGCTCCCAGGGGACGCCGAACCAGGGGATGGTGCCGGGGGGCGCGGCCAGGTAGCTGACGGGGAAGTAGGGGAACTCCTGCAGCACGAGGATCTTGCCGCGCAGCGCGCCGACGGAGGGGATGGGGCCGCCGTCGGCGGAGGCGTTGAAGCGGTAGAGATGCTGGGCGAGGCCGGGGGCGGTGCGCGGGTCGTGCAGGCGGTAGTTGTCAAAGGCGGCGAGAAAGGGCGCTGAGGCGGCGGCGCCATCGATACCAAGCCCAAGCTGGCCGGCGGCGTCCTTGGCCGGGCCGGGCGGGTCGGACACGGAGCCGTTGAGGGGCGGGGCCTCCTCCTTGAGGCGCATAATGACAATCTCGGACGGGTGGGCCGCGAGAAAGGCAAAGACGGCCTGCGCGACGTCGGCAAACTCGTAGCCCGTGTAGACGGAGGCGTGGTATATGCCGAGGGGGTCGGCGGTGTGGGGGGGCGACGGCGGCGTCGGCTGGACCTGCACACGCGCCCGCACGTCGAGGTAGCGCACGCCGGCCGCCAGCTGGTCCGCCACCGCAGCATTCTGGCAGCGGTAGCCGAGCAGGTCGACACGGTGGGTCATGGTGTCGTGGGTGCCTGGGATGGCGAGGCGGGCCAGCGACCAGTCGTCCGGCGCGGCGGCCATCCAGTCGGCATACCGCGACGCGTTGGCGCCCGTCAAGGCGGCGGCGATGTCGAAGGAGAAGGGGGAGGCGTGGCTGTCCTCGGGGCTCGTGCTGATGGGGGCCAGCGGGTCGTAGGGACTGGCACCAACAGGCCATGCCGACGTTGCCGCCGATGCTGTCAATGCTGACGATGCGACCCCCTTGGCCGTCTCGACGGGCTGGGCTTCCTGGGCTTCGGCCGCCGTGTGGGCCTGGACAAAAGGCACGTTGCCATTCGACGGCCGCTCGAGCACCGGGATGGGGTCAAACACGTCAAACCATATCGTCAGGATAAATGCAAGCAGCAGCACCAGGGGCACCGACAGAAAGGCGCAGCGGGTGTTGCTGCGGTTGGTCGTGATGCACGGCACCAACGGCCGCTTGCCCGGTCGGGGCGCCGGATGGCGGCGTGGGAAAAGGGTCATGGTGGCCGGGGGAGGGGGGGGCTAAGACAGAAGTACGGCTGGTAGCCAAGGGGTAAAGGAATGTAATGACCACAATGCGCTTTAACGCAGAGTCGAGTGTAAAACAGCTTGCGGCGCAACCATTTTCGAGATGATTTCGAGATGCGATGCTGGCTGCGGCATACGAGGAAACGGGCACAACGCGGTGCTGGAAGGCAACGAAGGGCAACAAGAGAAGGCGAATCAATGATAGAGGTGGAAGAAACGACTCCCCCTCTTCTTCTGCCGCTCGGACGTGCTGGGTGATGGCTCGTCGTCGTCGATGCTGCCGTGTTTGACGTCGAGCGTCAGACGAAATCACGTGCTCACATCGAATTCGACGACACCTGGAGAACGTGCCCGGAAGAAAGTTGCCATTGGCTCGCTAGAAATTATCACGTGATAGATCACATGCACACGCAACTCAAGGTTTATTCGTACTTTCTACTTCGTCAGGACATTTCCCAACAGTGGATGATCGCCTTCAGCCCGCTGGTTTCGCCCATGCGGCCCACCCCTCGGGCCTCGATCGACACTACCGGCCCGGTTTTTACACTTTCACAGCACTCTTTTGTTTAATGACGGAACGATTTTAGCTGTTTCGGTCTCCCTTTTCCCCCCTTGATCGCGTGTTCCGGCGATTTGGCCGACGAGGTGATCGACCGTCCATGGAGGCTAGGGTGATGCTCAGGGCTGGTGCTTTTAACTGCTGGCTGCTGTGCAGTGACAGCGTGGGCAACGAGCAGGACAAAGTATGCCGGCGAGGGCAAATGCCGTCCTGCCCTTTGACCTGACCGGGCTTCCGTCGAGGAGGAAGACGGGACGGAGTTTTCAGTGAGCTAGGATCCCTCCTGTTTTTGTGTTGCCACTACGTGGCGAGGCGACGACTTTTTTCTTCCTTTTTGTCTGGCTGCTTCTGGGATTGCTTAGCGTGAAGCGTTTTGGCTGTTCCTGTTTTTCTTTTCCACTTTCCAAGGCCAAGCCAAGCCCGGTCGAGCCAGTTCTCCTTTGTTCCTCTCCTTTCCTGTCTCCTGTTTTTGGCTTTGGAACACGCCTCTTACAAGCTTGGCCGAGAGAAACGAAACTCTTAGTCAACAAAACAAAAGGTTGCGCAATGTCCGTCAAACCAAGTTGTCCAGATTCCAGATGCCGGGCGGACAGTTTTGCAAGGCCCGCCCTCCCACTGACGGAACAATGACAACGTCAAAGAGGCGAGGAAAGGGATATCGGCGGCTGGACGACAAACCGAGACACGGAGGCGTGTACATTGTAAGTTTACATCACTTTAGCTCGCGTGTCTCATGTACAAAAGTAAACACATGTGAAATACTTTGTTGAGTGAGTCAAGGGGGGGGAAGGCTAATTAAGGTTGGTGGCGGATCGTGCTCAGGCAGAAGCCATCAAAGAAGAAAGAAGAACGTCCCGACAGTGGTGCCCGATTCCGTACTCCTCCGTACGCCGTACTCCACACATCGACACCCCTTGCGTCTACCGAGTCAGCGACGTCTTGTGGCGTGCCAAGGGCCTTTGTGAGCTGAGAAACTATGAAAAGGATGGCCTAACGTATCGACAACAGGTCTATGTCGTCGTCTAAGACGAAGACGTCTCTTACGTGGGAGGTGACCGGAGATGACGTGCGGACGGCGGTACTTTTTCGGCGTCTATTTCGCCACAATACAAGGGCCTGGTGACGCGAACGTGTAAAACACTCGGGCTATGACAGTGTCTTGGATCGATTGTGTGGCTTTGTGTTGTGTTTTGTTCTTTTTTTACTTTATTTTTATTTTTATTTTGATTGTTGACTTTCCACCGCTTTGGTTGACCACCGCAGTCGATTGTATTGTCCTTTATTTAAGGCTGCGGTCGGTCGGTTGAGCTACCCACAACAATTTTATTAATAGGATTGCCCAAGCGTCTAGCTTTGGCCTTTTTTTGTCGTCTGTTCCTGGAGTTTGCCCGGTTTACTCGTATGTCACTGCGTTGGCTCGTTCGCTAGCGTTCTTTTCGTAAAGTGCTACCATTTGGCCTCGTCTTCTCTCAAGACTGTCAGAACATTCGGATGAACTGCAGGGGCTTCACGACAGGCACTCGTCATCACGAGGAGGGCATCGTGGAAGTGGAGGTCGTCTCGGATGTCGAGGCCGTTAGTCCAGGTTGTTGGCATCCGTCCAGTCTTTCTGTACCATCTCGATCGTCTCCTCCATATTCTTTCTCTCTTCTTCTTCTCCATTTTGTTTTGGTCGTCCCACTGGACCCCGAATTTGACGTCGAGTCCAAGCGGATCTGTCCACCTGCATGGCTACTGTACGGCGCCGTCGGGCCATTACATCGTGTGATGCCAAGGCTGCGGGCGGTTGTCGTGACGGGGCACGCAGGTCCTCGAATACGAGGTCGGTGCCGCGAGGAGGGGGTTGGTGGTGGAATGCGTGCATGATACGAGCTGCGGAAGGATGGGTTGGGTATTATGTCGTGGAATCAAACAACATCTGCAGAAAATCCCCACGAACCAAATCGATCATGAGCCGTGATAAAAACTACCGTTGGCGATCAATGGCTTGTATCAAAAGACGCGGAGAATACCATTGCTACGTTTAGAGCTATGAGATCACCAACCTGTGACCAGACTGATTATTGACAAATATTTTATGCTCATAATACTGGTATCTGTAACGGTGACACCAGCTTTCCGGACATGCGTCTGCGAGCTCCTGATAATGTAAGCCACTGTTTCGTCTATGCATGTGCATGCGCCGTTCCAGTCTGGTTTCGAATCGATTTGTGTCCTTGTTTTGCGAATTTCCTCTTATCCTGCCGCTTTTGCACCAGCCTCCTCATTGCCACCCATCGCATGCAGCCTGCAAGACGATAAACGAGGGACGCCAGCCTGCAAGGATGGCTCCACGCCCGCATGCAAAGCATCGGGTTTCTGCCTACATTTTACCCACCTATCTGACGTTCTGACATCCTGACATCCTGCACCGTCTTTTTGCCGCGTTCTTGTTGTCCAGTTTATCGACTTCTCCTCCTCGGCCGTGCTCCGGAATATCATCATGTCGTAGTTTGAGGACCGGGAGGGAGATCTGCCAGTTTATGCCTAAAAACTGGCGGAGAACGACTTGCGATCGGTCTTGACATGGACATATTTGTCGACATGGGATTTATACGATGTGCGTGTTTTTCTATGACCTCCAATAACCAGGCGTGCCTCGCTGTGTAATTACTGGCACAATGTTCTCACGAGTCTGTCAATACGAGACTCTGAAGAGTAAAAAAAGAGGTTGGGAATCGGATCTGCCTGTATTTGATTCTGTTCTCTGGACAACAAGATAAGACAGGCTTCTACGTCGTAGAAATCAAAAGGCAATTGGACGACAAAACGACCCCCTGGCCAGCTCCAAGACATTGCTTTATTACGGGGGTACTTGTCTCCAGGGCCCGGAAGTGATTGCAGGAAGTCATGTGCAAATTACGTCTGTGGAAGAACCCAGTAGAACGCCACTGCGACTGTGATGATGCATCAACTGTACTTGTACGGAGTAATACGACGTACTCATGCACACTTTGGTAATTATAGAGGTCATTCTTTTGCGAATCTTTGGCGAGAAATGAGGATGGTCGTTTTGCGCCACAAATACAACAGAAAAAGCCCTGGCCCCCCGCCACCGGACAACA
The DNA here is from genome assembly GCA_021398005.1 of Sporothrix luriei. NCBI lineage: Eukaryota > Fungi > Ascomycota > Sordariomycetes > Ophiostomatales > Ophiostomataceae > Sporothrix > Sporothrix luriei. The sequence continues at coordinate 158,534 of WNLO01000007.1, forward strand.
ATGTAAGATTTCATTCGTTGTCTCGCTGCGTTGTCTGCTGTCTGTATTCGTCTTTTTGGGCCAGCCCAGGCCGCACAGATCACCCCAGCATCCTTCCTCGTTGCCGTGTTCCCACATTTGCTGCCCCCGTCAGGTTGCAACGTAAAAAGCGAGAGGCTGGAATCTGAGATGGGGACAGATGTACGGAGTACGGAGTACGGTGAGCGTCCGAGTACAAACAAACGACAACGGATCACGGAATACCCGAACGACGGACACATATGGTCGTAGTAATCGACGGCCGCTGCGCTCAAATGAGGGTTTACCCGGTTCCTTGATCGCCGCCAAGCATGGTGTGAGTGACGGATGTGAGTTGAGAACAAAGAAACAAAGGGTCGACTTAGCAATGCAACGACAATCAAAGAAACCAAAGAATCGTCGATTTTCCTAAAATGAAAAAGAACGCCCCAACAAGGTCAGAGGCAAGGTGCGCGTATGGCGAGCGGGCAGCAATGCTCTTGATAATGTTCATGAACAAGCGAGGCGATGAAGCACTCAAGTTTGCTGGACCAGACTTGCAGGGGTGCTTCTGGGTGGCGTGGTGGCCGCGCTCGAGCGGGAAAAAGGCTTTATTGGCCTTATCTCAATCCTGCACGTCGACGACATCGACTTGCCATGGCGTCGCATCGGTGTGTGCTGCCGCCGAGATACTTGCAATGCATGTCGTAACACGCCGTACTCTGTACAGAGTACATACATCTGTTTCTTCATGTGAGAATGCTCGCCCGGGACCAACGAAACGGAACGCAATCGAGATGCCATGCCGAAGGGATGCCCGAATCCTGCTTTGGGAACGTCCATCCTCCTCGGATGCAGAACAAAAGCCCTGTTTTGCCTTGCCGCCAGTCCATATTGCATATTGTATTGCATAGTGTATTGCATATTGTACGGCGGCATCATACCGGCTTTGGGATGCTGGACGAAGTATCTTTCATGGGTTTGGCGTCTTCGATTGATTAGGTGACAACTAATTCCCCATCTGGAAGATTGTGTACTTTTGTACGGAGTACGTCTATTTTATTATTTTATTGCCCCGAGTTCTCCTCTTCCTCGCCTCCACACCGTACTTCCATCGGCTTGGCGTGGAGATTGCAAGTGGGAATCGGGGACGGTCGTCTTTTCAACAAGTGGACAACAGGACTGAAAACGACCCCCGAAACGGCGGACGCACATGCCGAAACGGCCGTTTCCAGACGATGGAATCTTTCACGGCGTATCGTACGACGCAGGCGTGGTACGTACAAATTGTCGCAAAGATTGATCCTTTCTGGAATATCAAAAGAACAGACGACAAAAGGGAACACGACCTAGCCGGGATGTTGCCTGAATGGTTGCCAATCCACAATTTAATGTGCGAGTGTGGTTTTGAATAGTTTGATATGTCGAATCTCTTTCCCCACGCGCCTCGTTATCGCATGCTCTATGTCCTCGCACTCCCTGACGATAAAAATTCCAGCTGTATTGCGTGCCGGCCTGTCCCATGGCAGCCTGCCACGATGACACCATTGTCCGACCAGGCCAGGCCGGCCGGCCCAAACCTTGAGCCGTCCACACCGAGTCAGGCCGTGGCGAGATAGCAGCGACCCCTGCTCCCTCGACGAGCTGAACGGGTGCCGGCCACGACCTCGACCGCCAAGTGCACTATTGAACAATGCATACTCCATATGCGCTGGCAACAGCAGCGTGCATGCAAACTAAGCCAGGAGTCCAAGGAGGCTGGGCAAGAATGTTGACACGGCGGCGTCTGCAAACCAGTCCTTTTCGATCTGGGGTTCAACTCGTGCAGGCCACTGTCCGTGGAGGTGGTTCATGGTTCACTCTCCCTTGCTGTAGAACGACAGATCGGCCAGTGCCCACAGCACTAGCTACGTCGTACTGGATGCACGATCGAGAACGTGTGACGACATGTAATGAAGTAATCGTGTTGGGGTGATTGCTATGCTGCCGCTTTTGGTTTCCGTTTGTCCCTCACATTGTTGGAGAATGCTTCTGTCTTATCGTTTCTTTGCGACAGGCCCTTTGGCTCAACGTGTCTGCAGTGACCACTGCGGCACTCACTGCGTTGCCAAATATATCTGCAGCATGATCTGGGGAGCAGTTGCCCAGCAGAGTGCTCTGGCGTGCCGCATCCCTTTTGCCGCCGAATCTCGAGAGAAACAGTCCGAAGCGCTTCGCCCTACGAGGACAGCCGCCGAAACGAATTCAAATCTGTCAAATCTGCATCTGCGTCTGCTTCTGATTAGCGCTCTGCCCTCACGATCGAGACCGAGAGTCACCGCCACAGGATCCCTGCCATCTCGGCGAAGGCGGCGGGTTTGCCTACGGGGCGTGGCGCGCATTCGATTTCCCTTCTCGAATTCGACTGGACGTCACTCACATGTTCAAAGGCCGTGCTGGGCCGGACAGTGCACTCCCTGTTTTCTGGGTCCGTCTCCCTCATGTTGCCTTTCCTGTCTAGGGCTCTCCTCTTTGTCCTTCGTCGTTCGGCGTTTTCGTATGAGCTGGCTTGGCCCCCGGTCTGACTGAGTTGGCCGAGCCGCTGGATAACTCGCTGGCCCGTTTCCTGTTTGCGCTTCTGCGGGAAAAAGGAGAACAGTGAGCTGAGCAAGCCGGAGTGCGCTTGTTAAGTGTGTGTGTGTGGGCTGGTGTGGGTTCGTGTCGGCGCGGCGGTTTTGGCTTGGTGCACAAACCTCTCTCGTATGGGGTGTGGGTGGAGGCCATTCGTGCCTTCTGTTGTGAAGGGCAAAAAAGGTTGCTTCCGTTTTGGCTCTGCTTCTGGGAGGCCCTGCTACAATACCTAATTACGGTTCGTGGCAGGTGCTGCCCTGCTGCCCTGCCATTGTTTCTCGGGGTGTTTCCGTTCAAGTGTGTTCTCTGTCATTCCGTTTTCCAATTTCAGATCGTCGCCCTGCGAGTGAGAGACACATGCCTAGGCGGCTGGTTGCCACAGGGCACTCACAGTGGCCTTTGTGCGTCCTCTTTCGTTCCTGCCCGGCTTGCACCTGTGCTCCTGCCTTTGTTTCGCGATTCCTTGCTGCCTGCTTTCGCTCTTGGACTGACAAAGGAAGGCGCAGGGGGCACGAGGACATCTGTAAATATGGCAAGAAAAAGGAAAGAGAGACTGGCTGGCATGACGAGGTCACCGCCACTGGATCACGTCTTCATGGCTTCCAGCGCCTCTGCATTCCTGCCTGTTGCCTCATGTCTGCTCCTGCTTTCGCTCCGCGGTTGCTCGTTTCGCTTCCATCGCTCTTTCCCGCGCGCTTGGGGTTTTCTTCTCTCTCACGAACTGCCTCATAATTTGTTTTGGCCCAGCTCTGTGTCGATTGCTATCGTCGCTTGCGTTCGAGCCACCAATCCCCTCTGTATTACGAGGACCTGACGTGTGCTCTCTCCACTTACTGCTTTTGTCCCCCGTATTCGTACCTTCCCATCCATACTCACTGCTTTCCGTTCTGCCACCACCGCCGTCTTTCCCTCTTTCGCTCTTTCCCTCCACCCCTGTCCCACCCCTGCCCACTTTTACCTACGAAGCAGCCGTCGTTCTTTTTCCATATTCCTTGGAAACCCTCTCTCAGGTGGATTTCTTCGCTCTTCGTCCTTTTGTGCCCTCCTCTGCCCTCCTCGTTCTTTCATAAACACTCCCAGCTGCCCCCTATCTCTCTCCCCCAGTCTCTTGTCCCTTCGTTTCCACCTTTATTCCATCCTCGAGCCTCTTTTTTTGTGTCCTTTCCCCTTCCTTCTGGACCTTGAAATCACACAATCTCGATTTCTCGATTTCTCGATTTTCGACATTCAAGTCTCCTTTTTCTTTTTCTACTCCTTATTTCTGGTCTGTCCTCTCTTTTGCATTCACCTGAGCATCGCCATCACGTACCTCATCCTCCTCGGCTCGACCTCAGCTGGTGTTTATCCGCCTCTCTCAGCTCAGCACAACGCAACAAACGACTCAGACTCATCTCGCTTTCGCCTTCGTTTTCCTTTCTTTTGCTTCGGCCTGCATTCTTCACTTTGCATCTCTGACCGCTCACCCACCGGGATAAAGAAAGCATTCACTTGCCTTTGTTTATCGCTTCCGAGGACGGTTAGCCCCCGACATCAGCATTCCAAGCGATTCACTCCGGACCGCCCAATTCCGAATCTCCTAAAGTCTCGAGGGTTCCCCCGGAAGCCACGAAAGCAAACGGACGTTACAACCCCATCCTTCTTCTCTCGTGTGCTCGCTCTTGTCCTCCTTTGCTCCTCTCTGATCGACTCGCCTCCCCTCACCTCCCGCACCGACAACAGCGAACTTCGACGACCGACCTCGCGAACAACTCGTGTGGATTTTCTATTTAAGTATAGGACGGAATAGGAAAGAAATCACAGGACCTGTTTGAAGACCCGGCGACGATTGCCTCCCGTTTACGACTTCTTTCGGCTCTGCAATGGCAGTAGCGGAGTGCAGCTCTCAGTTCTAGCGTTTCTCTCACACGATTCGGCATCGTCAAAACAGGCATCGTCGCCCGTTTTCCGAAACCTTTGCTTGGCCACACATCTCACAACTCCAGCTGGTCGTCTTCCGGTACGTTGCCTTCGTCCCGCTTCGTATGCCGTCATGTTCATTTGCACCTGGCAACCTGGTGGACCGTTTTTCTAACTCTGGCATATAGTATCTTCGGCTGGCATCCCGTCTTTTGCGCCTCCCTCGTCAACGACACTATGGCTCCCTCATACCACGCCAGCCTTTATGGGCTGCTGTTTACCTCGACACTACTCGCAAGAAGCTATGCCACTCCTTCGGTTCCAATTGCATACTGCGCCAAAGTCAACACAGGCTCTACACCTACAAGTACGTCCAATCGCGTCTCCTAGCAAACGTGACATGCCTACTAACATGCCTCTTCTTTTAGACACCAGTATATATCAGTCCGATGGTCTCTGCTACAACTTCTGTGTCGCTCAGTACGCCTTTGCCGTTGTCCAGGGCAATGACTGTTGGTGTTCTGATTACACCCCGACCAAGAGCTCGCAGGTCTCCGTCTCCGAATGTAACCAGGCATGTGCCGGCTGGCCTTCCGACCTCTGCGGTGGCGACAACCTCTACGGCTATATGGCCCTGAACAAGGCTCCCTCCGGTACTGCTGGAGCCAGCAGCGGCAGCTCTGCTGCTCCCACTTCTTCCTCGGTAAGTTGCAATCATTGAACACGCTGAAATGCACGTTTTGCGTTTACGATGAGAAGAATCGAACTCCGTTCGGCCTCTTCCTCGCAACGACGAACACGGTGTGCCCATGTTTATGCTGTCACCTTATGTTCCACCAATGTCTGCTTTCTTGACTCCTCTTCGCCGCTGTGCCTATGCCTTGACTCCCACGTCCATTCTTGCCTGCCTGCCTGCTTGACTGCCATTGCCACTGCTATAAGTATATTGTCTCCTTTTCAACACTGCAACACTTCAGTATTTCTCAACGTTCTACAACACTCCAGCACCAAGTACCCCATATATACATTTTCAAAGCAGCGTCGTTTTACACACAGCCTCTCGACCAGCTTTGGGACGGACTGCACTCTGTTTTGCAATAATGGAATGGAACACGTCGACTGAACTATTATTCATGACAACCAGACACCAACCACATCAACGCACTCGGCCTCATCATCATCAACAAGAGGATCATCTTCAACATCAAATACTGTACGGAATCACCTCCCTTTTGTTTATTCTTTGCCGGATGCGTTTTTCCTTCCTCCGTTGTTTTAGTGAGGAAGACAGAAAAATGCCGACTGCAAGATTGATCGAAAGAGACGCAGACATGACTGGCACGGCAAAATGGCACTTGCATGCGTGACCGTGACGTTGATGCATGACAACAGCCGTTGAGGCCAATTGACGCGACTTCATGCATATACATATCGCGTGCAATATACGTACGTCTGCTTGAAAGAGACATTTACTGACACGTGTTTTGTAGAAAACAAGCGCTGGTACCCCTACCGTGCAGACTGTTACTACGGGCGGTGTGGTCCAGACCGTCACCGTGACGCCTTCGCCCAGCTCCGGTGACAACGCATCCGTCTCTTCTGGCAGCAAGGGCCTCAGCGCCGGTGCTGCTGCCGGCATCGCCGTGGGTGTTGTTGCTATTGCCGTACTTGCCGGCGTGGTGGCTTTCCTTGTCTGGCGCCGCAAACGTCAGCAGAAGGAGCCCGAAGACGCTCTTTTCGTTGGCAGCAACACCAAGACGCCGTCACCTCGCGGCACATCTCCCAACACCTCAAACAGCCCCAAGGTTAGCGAGGTGTCGTCCGCACCTGCTTTCGCCCGGAAAGCGGGCGAGGGCCAGTGGGAGAGTGATCAGTCCGGCCGCCGTCGGAGCACTTTGATGCCCATCGACCCGCGTATCGATCCGGCGTACAGCGGCATCTATGCTCGCACCGACAACAAAAGCCGTGATAGCGTCAATTCTCTGCGGGACGACCACGACTACTCTCGCAGAGTCCACCAACCTGGCCGGGTGCTGAGAGCGACCAACCCGGACCCTGACGTGGAGCCATGATTCAAACGCTACCCGCACTTGTTTCGTTTCTGTTTTTTGGTATTAGCGGCGATTCCCTTTCGACCAACATATTTTTCGACAACGGGATTCCTCAGCTGTTCTATTCACTAGATCTTTTCCTTCCTTACGACGTACACGAATTTTTATCCGCGGCTAAGCAGACGCTCTTGCTCTGCTTAGCCACATTACATCTACGGCTACTACACTTGCCGCGATCATTTTGGCTTACTCTGTCCTCACTTATCTCTTTTATTTTCCTGCTTTGCATTTTCCACAAGATACCAGGAAATAGGCGTTTTGTTTTGGGTCTCGGAAGATATTTTTGTTCCACAGGGGAGGCAAAACCATCCCACACATTCTTTACGACGGAGTGGACGCATGCAACCGACAAAAAGCGAGTGTTTTGTCACGTGTGCAATGGGAGGATGCACACTTAGGTAACCTGTAATCTGACAAAAGCTGATATTCTACGACTCTCATTAGAGTCCAAAATATATCATCAATGGCAAGAGCATTTCCCAACTTTCGATAACTCGCCTAGCATGCGGGACACTATGAGCGTATTGTCGTGAATAGTTGAACACGTTGCCCTTGTCCTTTGACGGCAAACCTACGAGAGGATGAATAGAGCATTGTGTTCTGCATTTGGCGTCATCCGGCCTTTCGGGCGGATGCTTTCCACCGACTGGGCCTCCGTGCCAAGACTTTCCGACGCGTGATCCAGCCGCACCCAAAAAACTCCGAAACAAGCACTCATAGTTTAAAGCAATGCTTTGCGAAGCGTCGTGTTGGGGCCCCTCACGGAGAGCAAGTGTCCCGGGCGGCGCCGTGGAATGCAGCTTGAGTAGCGTCCGTTCTGTTGTTTTTATTTTCATTCCCCCCCTTCCCCCCCACGTTGATGGCAAAATAGCTCCGCGACTGGCATGCTGCTTTTTTCAATAGCTAAGATTGCAATAAAACATCGAGAAATGGAATCCACCAAAGACCGTTTGGTTCTACGTAATTTATAAGCAGTGGCACAGATACAAATTAAGTGGCATGTGACCAGACACTGCCAAGCTGTGATGGCTGTACGTTGCCTTTTTTGTTGTTTGTTGTGATGGTGTTTCAGGCATACAGAGGTACACGAGGAATGGCCGGCGAGTCAACAAGAGTCAACAATATACAGTACGGAGACATCAAAACTTGGTGTTTTTGTGTCAGTTCTAGATTTCTTATTTCGTCCTGGTCTTCAAGAGACGATGTCAATATGATTTGGACGACCGGGCCCGGCCAGCTCAGCCCGTTTCCCATGGTTGTCACTGTATCTTGATACAACCCTAAGAACTGCCTTTGTCGACTGTAAGGTCTCTGATATTTCAAGCAAGCTGAATGCGGGAAAACATGCCCACCGGTTAGCATATGTTTCTGGCATAACAAGTTGTCCCATGAAGGATCACGTAGCGGGAAGCACGAAGTACGAGGTAAACTCCTGTCTATCACCATTTTCATTCCTCGCCCGCTGGAAATTGCCAGCTTTCTTTCTCTTATTGATTATCGTACGGCGTGCACGCGTGTCTGTCTCCTGCTTATTTCTTGGCGGTTTTTAAACTTTCTGTCACAGTTCCTGATTCCTCGTCTCTACATATGCATATCTCATTGTTTGACTGGCTTAGGAATCCGGACCATAAGACACACAACACACGAACCAGGCTTTCCTTTTGCATCACAGGTCATCCAGACGGCGTAAACGATGGGAGGACCTTACTGCGACGGTGCCACAGGTGGAGGGGAAGCACCATCGTTTTAGAGTCTCCTTGTCTGCGGAGGTACGTCGTACAGATCGCTGGTATGGTAGACAGCAATCCGCGATGCGTGTCTTGCAGCACAAAGTCGCACGCGGCAAAAAGAACGCGTAAGTTGGGGCAAGACAAGTGACCGAGACGCTGGTGGCGCCGGGGTGCGTCTGGCTTTTCTGTTTGGGGAAACCCAGTGTATCAAGAGGTGTGCTTGATGTCGTTCCATATATGGCTTCTGTGTGCGTCTGTAACGGAGTGTGTTCAGTCTGTGACTGTCTTCCGATCCCTTCATGATTTGGTTCTAACCAGAAACTGTGGTGCGGCCACCTATATTTGTTTCGAACTCTGTCCGTTGACCGTTTTGAAAAAGCAGTCACCGAAACGGAGCGATATACGATCTTGACGTAATAATAGTGAAACTGCCATATCTAGGCTTTTCGTTTTGTTTTTCTCACCACGGTAGACACACGAGCTGACAAAACACCCTGCTCTGGTCTGCATTGGCATCGTATCTTCTACATCGCACATTTGTGCCATGATGGCTTCTATTTGTTGCTCTGTAATGCGAAATAGAATAGATGCTTTACGCCGTAACTTGTTCCCACTCACAACAACGCAACGCAGCCATACCTGCCCCGTCCTACATACACCGTACTCAATAGCACACAGCACGGAATACTCCGTACACTTGTATGGCGTACAACGGGAGCCAATGCGTCATTGAAAGTAATAAGAGCGTGCTGCATGGCCAGAACCTCGTAGATCCGATATTTCTGTTTTGAAACTTCGTCCCTATGATCCACCACCTCGACTTTCTGTTCTCTGTGCACCGTTTTGCAAGATGATCTACGAGGCGCCTTGCCTGTGCCATGTTTGGTCAGCGGTTGTCAAGTGGTGGTTTAAGGAGTGTTACCGGGTTATGTCATCACCAGCGCGTATCCAAATTTCCCCGATTGTAAGACGTATTACGTAGTACGTCGTTCTTCCCACGCTGACCTGTTCCTCCGGCCCTCTTAAAGTATAAATTACGTGCCATTTATTCTGATGTTTTTCCGCCGGTTTCGGGTATCTACGATGTGCACTCTCCGGACAGCGACGCATCCTGGCATTGTATCAGAAGAATATTGTTTATCATCCTTGTGCAGACACGTCTCGGGCTGCTCGGCTCCCACGATGCCCACTTTTCAAAATTGAGTGGTCGACCGCAACGCTTCCGCGGTCCGCGGCACCCTGTAATTACGGAGTAGAAACAGTCGAAGGCCTCTGGAAAGAAATCGACATCCAGCGTACGGCGTAGCTACCATCTCACAAAAGCCTTGAATGGTGGCCTTGCGTTGTTGACCCGTTGGGTCGCTTTTGCCTTCCCTGGAAGTATTCATTTTGAACGGCTCCTTCCTCGCCCGCAGCCACAGCCCAACTGCACACTCGTCTTGAAACGACAGTCGTCGGGAGAAACGATTTACGAGAACCAGTTGTTCATATTTCGTCCTCTTCTCCTCCAACAGAAGGACTAGGCTTGCGGTGTATCGAGAGAGAACGCGAGATGCGCGGCCAGGGGCTTGCCGCAAGACAAGGCTCAGCCTCACGCTACCGCTCCTTGGCAGTTGTCGACATGCATTCTAAAGGTTGACGTGGCCTAGGCTTTGCACTTGCATCTGCCGATTCGAACATCGCGCTATTCCATACGAGGTATTACAAACCTACGTCGTAGATGTGCTGGATACTGCGACACGAAAGACATCCTCCCAATGTCCGCCTGAGCGCTTGTCCGTCATCTTGAGGAAATCGCGAAAACCACCCTCTTTGGGGAAAGAGCGGGAGCATGCGTTGACAACGCTGCGCTCCTTCCTCGAGAGTGGGCTTTCGGTGAGCAGGATTCATGAATGGAGCTTCGCTCCTTCCACTGCCACATTGCGATATTTGCATGCTCCTTCTACAAAGTGCCTCTTTCCCGTTTAGTTCAATGCCCTTCTCCGCTGTGCGCCGCTCTTTCCATTCGGTAAAATGGGCGACGAAGGACGTGCAATTTAAAAGCGCTGGTAAGACGCATCTTACGGCCCTTCCTGCAGACAAGGAAGGATGGCTTGCGCCTTACTGGCAGCGGAATATTAAGTGCTTTCGTAGGGCTCGCGAGGACAGCGCAGACTGTACGTCGAATACGAGTCGCGGAGGCAAGTGCGAAGAGGGCATTGAGCCATATCCCACCTCTCCGTTGCCGCTTCCTCTTCGGGTCATCTTCGCAAATTGTCATCCGTTTCAGGCTTAATCGCGGCTTCCTCTTCTGCTAGGCATCGACTGTTGCTCTTGCCCAAAACCTCGCACGCCGTTCTCTTGTCTCCTTTTCTCGTGAGAAGGTCCCTCCCTCTTTTTTGCCTCCTTTCACAAGCATCGACCATCGGCCTCCATCACGAGTTCTTGTCTCGCACCGTCGCTTTCGCCTCGCCCGTTCCCTCATTGTGCCCGTCGCTTGTTGCCGCCGTCTTTGGCTAGGTCTGGTTGGTCTGGCTGGTCTGGTTGGATCCAGACCCAGCCACACTGTAGCCGGCACAGCACCAGCCTGCTGCCTCACACTCTCACCAGATTATTATTAGCATCAGCGGAGTGCTAAACAGCTAAGGCGTTTTTGTTTTCGTGCCTCTACCGCACAAGCTTTTCTGCCACACTTCGCGCCCGCTAGCGCCTCTTCTCGACCAAGACTAGTTCTCCAGCAAACTCTACCGCGTCAGATACCTTGTTTCAGATGCGCTATCAGCAGGCGGCCGCCGCTTGTCTTTGCCTTTTGTCTGTGCCTCTCGGGGCTATCACACGCCATTTTTCTTCAGTCCCTTCCTTGCCTTCTGGCCCTGGTCCAAACCGGTTGCCAAGATCGACCAAAAAAGGGGTCCCTGGAGCTGTTTTTGCCCACTTCCTATTGCCTCTAGCGCCTGTCAACTCCACGGCCATTACGACACATTTCTTCAGAGGAGAGTCGATGCGCTTTCCCGTCTCGCATTTGCGTATCCGCAGTTTGTTTCTGGTATTCGCGTTTCTCTCTCGCACCCGTCTTTTCTGTCTTGTCTTCCCTCGTCTTACTCGGCGCCGATTATTCTTCTACATCGTATATTTTCCTATTTACACGACACGACTCTCTCATTCCATGGTCGCATTCCAACGTCTGACCAACCTCCAACCTACGCCAAATCGAGATTGTGACGTTTCACTTCCTCCCTCATTCTTTCTTTGAAGGTCAACGGACACTCGCAACGGCGACGAACCCCCTCCTACGTCTCAGCCTACGATATCGATTCGACACCAACGACCTCACGTGCACGGCACCGTTTGTTCCTGTCTGGCTGGGCCATACAACGAGACTGTGCACGACTGGACCCTGACCGGAACCGCGACCACGTCCGAAGAACACGCCCTGCGGCTTGACGCCTCTCTACTCACCTCCCGCCGTCTCCGGCCTCCTGTTCGCCAGACGGCGACGTGTCCGACGCAATGAATTTAACGTGTAACACGACGTTGGACGATCTTCGGAGTACGACCGACTCTTGGCCACTGAACCTATTTCAGTGTTTCTCCCTTCCGACCACGCGCTGTCTTGCTAACCCCGTCTCACAGTCCTGCCCACGTCCGAGCTGAAGGTCGCCGGCCCGCTGACCTTCCACGACCTCGCTCTCATTATCGCTGCTGCCTCGACCCTGGTTGCTGTCTGCATGAGCCTGTATCTTATTTGGATGCACGCCCTGCACTACACCAAGCCCAATGAGCAGAGACAGTACGTCCCCTGCCGGCCATTCTTTTTTTACTGAACTTTTTCTTCACCGTGATTGTCTCCGGTTAACAAAACATCTCCAGCATCATTCGCATTCTCTTCATGGTTCCTGTTTACGCCGCCGCCTCGCTCCTGTCTCTTCGCTTTTACTGGCACGCCATCTACTTCCAAGTTATCAGCGACTGCTACGAAGCCTTTGCTATATCGTCCTTCTTTGCGCTGCTCTGCTCGTATGTGCGACCCGAACTTCACGACCAGAAAAACTACTTCCGCGACCTCCGGGCCATCAAGGATTGGGTGGCCCCCATCAACTGGTTCAGAAAGTGCTGTGGCGGCCAGCGCGGGCCCTGGCGCACGCCGACCAGCGGCCTGACCTGGTTTAACATCATCTGGATCGGCATCTACCAATACTGCTTTATTCGCGTCACCATGACTGTCACCGCCGTCGTCACGCAATACTTTGGCCGCTACTGTGAGAGCTCCAACAGCCCCGTCTTCAGCCATGTCTGGGTAGGTTTCCCGTCTTCCCACTCTGGTGCGACTCACAGGTACCTTGTCGTTTCCGACAGATTCCCTAACAGTTTAGATTCTCGTGATCGAGTCCCTCGCCGTCACGATTGCCATGTACTTTGTCATTCAGTTCTACGTCCAGATGCGCGCGCCTCTGGCTGAGCACCAGCCGTTCAAGAAGGTTCTGGCTATCAAACTCGTCATTTTCCTGTCTTTCTGGCAGTCGACTGCCATTTCGCTGGGCACCTCGACCCTCAAGATCGTGCACGCCAACGCCGTCATCGCCTACCCCGATATTGTCGTCGGTATCCCGTCGTTGTTGTTGTGCTTTGAGATGGCCTGCTTTGCCATCTTTCACATATGGGCCTTCCCGTACCGTCCCTATAAGGACGGTGCGCGCCCCACGTTCTACCCCGTGGCTGACCCAGATGGCCCCGACTCCTCGCCCAAGCCCAACGAGCACTTTCCGCGCAGCGGCGGCTTTTTGGGCCTGCGCGCCATTTTTCACGCGCTCAACGTCTGGGACGTCATCAAGGCCTTTGGTCGTGGCATCCGCTGGCTGTTTGTCGGCGTGCGCCACCGCCGTGAAGACGTCAGCTACCAGACGCCGCTCAAGTCGTCCGAGATGGACCTGGATGACCTGTCGCCGCAAAAGTTCAACAGCCGCAGCAACAGCGGCGGGCATGGGGTGATGATGGGTGACGGTGTCGACACGGGTTACCACTCCAGTTTTGGCGGTATGAAGAGTACCGAACATTTGCCAATTGCTACACAATTTCGCCGAAGTCGTTTTGACATGCTGACAAACGAAGGAGAGAGTGGACCTGGTGTATCATCACAAGGCGGTGACATTGGTGTGGCCGTGACTCAGGGTGGTGGCAGCAACATCAGCGGCGGCGGCGGCGGTGGTGGTGCCAACGGTCGGCGGCAGGCCAGTGATGAGGCTGCCGGACTGATCGCCTACGCACAGCCAATGTCGTCCACAACCGTCGGCCACGACCACGACGATGGCAGTCCGGAGCGGTATCGCGACCAAGACAACCTGCGCCGTGGCAACGCGGCTGTTCCAAGCCGAGGCGGCGTCTACAATGACGATGTTTATGGGGCCGACGAGTCGAGCACCGCGTATGGCGGTGGCTACGACGGCCGTGGCCGCGCGCCTGCACCACGGCCTCTTGTGCAGCCATACCAGCAACAGCAACAGCAACAACGCCAGACGCACGGTGGCCCCGGATACCCCGAAGAGACACAGTGGGGTGAAGCAAGATGAAAAAAAAACACGAACATCGCGGGCACATGTCGTCTTTTTTTACATTGCTAGATGGCGGGGCGGATAATGACTGATGATCTTTGGTTTTGTTCTTGTTTTTATATCTTTTTTTTCATACGTTGCTCTACAGAAGGCGTCCAGGAAATAGTTGTGTCTCATCCTACCACCAGTTCACACTTTCCCGTTAGTACTGTCTCATTTTGATACCGGTAACGGCGTTATATATTCACCGGGCCTGGCGTTTTTGTCTTCTTTACCGTTACCCAACCCCGTTCTACGGCACACGCATGGCGATGTGTCCTCGTTTCGAGTTATCTTCGTCTATTTCTTACGGTGTTTGCGCAGACTATCGTTGTTCCGGTTCTATATAAATGGACCATTGGCATAATATTACAGGTTTTATAAGGGAAAAGAATTCGACTGGAAAGCCCAATAAGGGTAGCATGCAGGACTTTTGTCTTGTGGGCAAGGACAATAGGAACGAATCTACGGAGCAGTATGTAACCTTACTACTTTATAATGTTACGACGGCTCAAACTGTGATTTAAGTGAATTTATAATAAAAAGCAAAAAAACACTACGGCTGTTTGTGAAATGTCAGCAATGTAGGTTAAAGTTGAGATAGATAGTCCTCCTGAACGCTATTTCGCATGCTTTGCTATTTGCTGGAGACAAGAAACCCGAGACTCGCAAAAGTAAATTGGAAAGATTGAAAACAAAGAAATGAACAAAGACCCCTTTCCCTTTTTGGTAACGCAGTAGGTGTATAATGATACATTGCAACCTTGCAAAAAGCAATCCCGAGTGAACCTGTGAAAGATTATAAAAGACAGTAGGGAAGATAAATAGGAAAAGACACGAAGCCGAGAGATATCGACAAATAGACAAATAGACAAATAGACAAATAGACAGATGGACAACTGGCTCCGCCAACCAAGGAAAAGCTTCGCACACTCAAAAGACACCCGCTCGTTTCCACCTTAGTCGGCTCTACCGCCGCCGCTTCTTGTCCCGGTCGTTGGGCAAGAGGCCCGCACCTTCGTCGCTGCGCCGCTTGCGGCCACGGTGGTCATCGCGGCCTCCGCGGCCGCCACCGCTTCCACCATCCCCGCGGAAGTCATGTCCGCCACCACCGCCACTGCGGCGTGAATCCCGCCCGGGGCCCATGGGCTCGCGGTTCGGATCCCCACTGCCGCCGCCGACACCGTTGTTACTGCCGCGAAGCGGGCCATTGCCACCAAACAAGTCACCGCGGTTGGAGGGCCGACGGGAGTTGGAGCCGCCAAAGGCGTTGTGCTGGTGTTGCTGTGGCTGTTGTTGCGGCATAAGGGGGAGGCCAGGGGGCGGCCCTGGAGGCGGCGGCGGCGGCGGGTGAGGCAGACCATGGTGTTGCTGCTGTGGTTGCTGCTGCTGCTGACCACTGCGGTCACCACGATGACCACCACCACCGCCAGGACTGCGCTCACGGCTGCCACGGCGCGAGCTGCGACGGTCACCGCCGCGCTCGTGACGGTCACCACGCTCGCCCCGGTCGTTCCGGTCGCTGCGACGGTCACTGCCGCCAACGCCACCGACACCGCCGCTGCGTAGGGGATCGTTGCGCTCAAAGGCAGGCGACGGAGGGGGCATGCCGCCCGTCAGAACCTGCGCGTCGGAACCCGCCATGTGGCCACGGCTGCTCATGTTGCTGGTGCGCCGTCCGCCGCTCCCTGGTCCGCCGGCGATGGCATCCTGGATGCCCTTCATCATGCGTTCGCGCTCACCGCCGCGCGACCGCAAGCGATCGCCGCCGCTGCTGTTGTCGCGGCTCAACGAAGAGGGTGTGCCTGCGTTGCTACCGCCATCGAGGCCACCACGGATCTCGCGGCCAACGCTGCTGCTGTTGTTGTTGGTGTTGTCAGAGGCAGGTGTTTGGGGTAGGCTGTGGCTATCAGAGGGTTGTCCGCGCGGCTGATGTTGCTGTTGTTGTCCGGAGCGGTCGGGCGTATCGCTATGTGCTGGAGCTCCGGATGACGGCCCGCCGACGGAAGGAGGAGGAAGCCGGGGAGGCGGTGTGCCACGCGTGTTCGCATTGTTATTGAACTGGCGCATGCGGTCGCCCGACACAGGCGTCGCGTTGACCGACGTCGAGGGGGCGGAGGGAGGAGCAGGGGGGAGTCCCGAACCCAGGCTGCTGCGGCCACCAGCACCAGAACCACCGTCGAGCGGGCCGCCGCGTCCTCTTCTAGCGGAGCGGGATGGGCCAGACGGCGGCAGGTTCTGCTGGTTGTCGCCGGCGTTCGAGCTCTGAGAGGGCATTTGTTGTTGTTGGGAGGATCGGCCACCATCGCGAGGGCCGTCCAGGGATTGGTCTCGAGGATCGCGGCCATCGCGTCCATCGCGGCCATCACGGCCCCGGCTGCCACGAGGGCCTAGTGGAAGGCTGTTGCTATCGACGATGGATGGAACAGCGTTCAGACGGCCGTAGCTGAG
This sequence comes from Sporothrix luriei, assembly GCA_021398005.1. Lineage (NCBI taxonomy): Eukaryota > Fungi > Ascomycota > Sordariomycetes > Ophiostomatales > Ophiostomataceae > Sporothrix > Sporothrix luriei. The sequence continues at coordinate 174,896 of WNLO01000007.1, forward strand.
GTCTTGCGGCGGGCGGTTCCTATCGCCACGCTCGCCCCGCTCGCCACGCTCGCCTCGTTCGCTACGTTCGCTGCGTTCGCTGCGCTCGCCGCGGTCCCGGTCCCGGTCGCGGTCGCGGTCTCTGTCCCCACGCTCGCTGCCACGTTCTCCTCGCTCCCCCCGGTCACGATCGCCACGATCACTGCGCTCGGCTCTATCGCTGCGCTCGCCACGATCACTGCCCCGTTCTCCGCCACGGCTGCTCCTCTCACCACGCGCATCACGTTCTGAGCGCTCGCCACGTTCGGCACGGGACTCACGGCCTGGCTCAGCTGCTGCTGCTGCTGCTGCTGCCTCTCTCGGCTGGCTGGGCGCCCCGGCAGGCGCAGTCCGGCCATGGCGATCGTCGCGGTCCCGCTCCCTATCACGGTCGCGCTCGCGGTCCCGGTTGTCCCGGCCATCCCTGCCTTCACGACCATCACGGCCATCGCGGCCGTCACGGCCGTCACGGCCGTCACGACCCTCCCGGTCCCCATCACGACCACGTCCTCGGTCGTTAGCCGAGGCGGGTTCGCCGGCGGAGGGCGGCCCGCGGCGGTCGGACACACGAGGCGACTGTGTGCGTCCCCCGCTGGGCGTCGCTGCACCGGCACCTGATCCGGGTCGCGTCCGGTCTCTGCTGTCGTCGTGAATCAGGCGCGCGCGTTCGGGGTTGATGGCCACCTCAGGCGCCGCCGCGTCGGGTCGTTTTTGGGGCGTCGACGACGCAGGCCCCGTGGGTGGCGCGTTGGTCGTGGGCGGTGTCGCTTCGGGAGGCTCGCGCACGTCGCGCGCATCGCGGGCGCCACGACCGTCACGGCCGTCACGGGTATCGCGAGAGTCACGGTTGTCGCGCGGATCCCCGCCCCGCCGTGTCGGCGTATTGTCCATGCGGCTACGGCCGCCGTGTTCACCGGGCATGTTGCCGGCAAAATCACGACCGCCCGGGGGACGGTCGGGACGGCCACTGCTGTTATCCTGGGCTCGAGCATTCCGACCATCGCGGCCGTGGTCGCGCGGATCGCGCACATCTCGTGGTTCTCTGGGGCCGCGGGGATCGGTCGGTGGCGTGGCGGCAGCTGTCTGCTGTTGCTGGAGGTTGTTGCCCGCGTTGCTGTTGTTGTTGTTATTCTCCGTGTGATGCTGTGCTGAAGGGCCGCGAGGCGACGAACCGTCCCGCCGGTCCTGGTTCCGGATCGGGCCAAAGCGATCGCCCTGCGCAAAGCGACCGCCGCCAACAGAAAAGTCAGGACGGTTGGGCAGGCTGTGCGCGTGCGGAAGCGAGGTCAGCGCAGACGGCTGCTTAGGCAGCTGCGCGTGAGCGTCGCCGCCCGGCCCCCGAGAGGCGTTGGGTGTGCGGCTGCCTTGCAGGTGGCCGGCGGCTCCGGGTCGGGGGGTGGACGGTTTGCTGCCGATACCACCACCACCACCACCACCACCACCACCGCCCGTTCCTGACGACGCGGAGGGTGCGGTCGACGAGGCACGCTTGACACCGTTGGCCCCACCGGCCCCGGCATCCTTCAGCTCGCCGTCCTCGGCATCAGCACCGCCGAGGCGAAGCTGCGGCCGGAACTCGGGCGCATCGGGCCGAAGGCCGTTCTCGCCATGGGACGCGGGTTTGGACTTGTCGTCGCCGGCGGACGACGACTTGGTTGACACGTTGGAGCGGAAGGCCTGCACCATGACCCACTTGGACTTGCGGCGCAGTAGCTCCGAGTAGATGGCGCGGGCGGTGACGGACAAGTCGATGCGCTGGCTGGCCTCTGGCGTGGTGTTGTTCGTGGCGGACTCGCGCGCCGCAATGCGCTGGAGCTGGTCGGCGAACTGGCGGCCCATAAAGTCGACGGCCGGGAAGGCGTCCATGACGGCCTTGAGCACGCTGATGGCGTTGCGGATGTGGGCCCACTCGAGATTTTCCAGGCAGTCCTTCAGCGCCATGTTGAGGTTCTTATGCCAACTGTACAGAAGGTCGCGGAACTCGGTGTGTTCAATGTACGCCGGGCCGTCGTCGTGGGCCTTGTGGTCTTTGTCCTTGTCCTTGTCCTTGGCGCCCTCGTCCTTGGCGCCCTCGGTGCTCTCGGTGCTCTCAGATGGCGTAGCAGCAGGCTTTGCCTTTGCAGCCGCCTTGGTGTTCTTGACGAAGCCAAGGTAGGTGCGCCGCCCGTTCTTGGTCTGGCCCAGGCCCTCGCGCTCGTATGCATTCTTGTCGCCGTGCCAGCGCGCCAGGTCTGCCAGAATCAGCTTGAGGAAACGGCCGACACGCTCGGCCTCGCGCACCGTGCTCGTAAAGATGAGGTCGCGCAGCCGGTTGGTGCTGAACAGCCGCTGATACAAGGTGGCCAGCTGGAAGTGCGGCACGCGGTTCTCGTGCAGGAAGCGGACGAAGCGGAAGGCGTACTCGGCGTCGGCCACAGACAGCAGGATGCGCGGCACGAGGCACTGCTCGAGCAGAATGTCGGCCAGCGCCGAGGCCGACGCTGCGGTGACGGTCGGTGATCCGTTGTTGGGGAACCACGTCTGCGCGTGCACCAGCAGGTGGCGCTTGGTGTCGCGGTTGCGGGTGCCCAGGGCGAGCATCTCCTCGGCGATGGCCTGGCGCTCCTTGAGGCGGGCCTCGGCCTCCTCGTTGCGCCGCATCATGGCGACGCGGGGGTTCTCCGTGCCCTGCACCGCACGCGCGTTCTTGAGCGCCGAGCTCTCTTTCCGCAGCCGGTCGATCTCTGCATCGTAGCGCGCACGCGGAACGACAATGTCGCCCTGCTGCAGGGTCCAGAAGGTGACAAAGAATGCGGGGCTGATGCGCTTGAGAATCCGCTCTGGAAGGGTCTCGGCGATGAACGCGACGAGCGGTTGCAGAGCGCCCATCAGCGCGGGCGAGGGCGCGACAGTCTCCGTCTCCGTCTCCGTTTCCGGCTCAGGCTCGGCCGGCGCATCGACGTCCATGTCCGTGCCATTGCTATTCGACCCGGAGGGCTTGACATCGGCCTTGTCGTCGCCGTTCTCCATGGCCACATCGTCCGCAGCCGCATGCGCGTTCGGCTTGGCGCTGGATGTGTCGTCTGCGGCTGTGGGCATCGTCGGAACAGGAAGAGCGGCCATGGCCGCGTGGAAGTCGAGACCGGGGCGGCCGATCAAAAAGGCCAGGTTGGCGTCGAGGCCAAAGTCGTTCATGAGCGCGGGAATGGCGGGCACAAGCGCGTCGAACTGGGCCGGCGTCAGGATGTTGCGCAGCAGGTCGAGGTACTGCGTCAAAATCTCCTGGCTGTCGTCGACGAGCGTCGCCAGATACTTGATGTGGGCCTGCTTCGCCGCCGGCGCATAAATGGCCGCCTGGCGGTGCTGGGCGATGTTGATGAGGAGGCGGCCCACGAGGCCGGCGTCGACCAGCGTCTTGACGAGGCGCTGGGCGCTGCGGCGCTGCTGGGCGCCCTTGGCGCTGGTGTCGCTGTCGTCCCGCACGTCGCCCATAGCGAGCAGGGTGAGGCGACGCAGCGCCGGGCCGCCCGTCATGCCCTGGATCTTGGCCTCCGTCCAGTCCGAGTCGGCCGCGAGGCCGCCCATGGACACAATGAGGTCGCGCAGGATGATCAGGTCGCCCGGGTCGCCGGCGGCCGAGAGACGGCGCGTGACGTACTGCACGACGGGCTTGACGTCCATGTGGGGGTACGCGGCAAAGACCAGGCCGGCAAAGCGCGACAGCGCCTGCAGCCACTTGCTGGCGACGAGGACGGACGAGGCGTTGTGCCGGCTGCGGCGGCGGCCGCCGATGGAGCCCATCAGCGACCAGACGAGGACGTCGTAGCCCAGGTCGGTGAAGTAGCGCGCGCAGGCGACAAAGACGTCGATGAGGTTGTCGTACGCCTCGAGCTCGCCGAGGGCCACCTTGAAGACGACGGCCGGCGACGTCAGGGCGGCCTTGGCGAGCGAGCGGCCCATGAGCGAGCTGTTTTCGCGCGAGATGCGGCGCATGATGCGCAGGGCCTCGCGCTTGGTGCGGGCAAAGGCCTTTTGCATGACGGGCTGGCGCGCGACGGACCCCTCAAACCACTCGGTGTAGAGCTCGTAGCGCTGGCGCAGCGCGTACGTGCGCAGCAGCTGCCAGACGGCGTCGACGCAGGCCGGGTTGGCCGGCAGCAGGCTGAGGGCGGGGACGAGCAGGCGCTGCAGCAGGTCGTACCAGCGCTGGCGGTTGGCGGGCGACGGGTTGTCGTGCAGGTCCTTGGCGCCAATGGCGGCGAGGCTGATGACGAGCTCCGGCTCCTGGCCAATGTTGGGGCCGGAGACGCCGAGGAAGCTGTCGCAGAGGACAAAGACGTCGTCGACGGTCTGGCAGACGGGGACGTTGTCGAGCCACTCGTCAAAGTAGTAGCGGTAGGGCTGGCCGTCGGCCACGTCGAGCTTGTCGGCAAAGGGCCACCGGAAGGGGCGGCGGATGGTCTGCTCGCCGCGCTTGACGTAGCCCTTCATGGTGCCGCTCTGGTCGTACTCGGCAATCTTCTTGGCGGGGGCGTCGGTGATGATCGAGGCGGCGCCGTCGGCGGCGGCGGCAGGGACAGGGCGAGCCTCGGCCGCGACCTTGTGCAGGGACTGGAGCAGGATGCGGTGGATGAGCGGCAGCAGGTTCTCGCCGTAGAGTTCCATGATCCACGGGTAGCGGCCCAGAATGAAGAGGGCCTCGGGGATGGCGCCGATCAGGAGCAGCTGGTCGAGAATCTGGATCTTCATATCGGTCGGCGCGGGGAGCGCTGGTGGTGCGTCGGCGGGCGCCTCCGCGGACGCGGTTGGCGCTGCGGTTGCCTCGGCGGCCGCGGCGGCCGGCTTGTTCAGCTCGAGGGCTGGTGCGGCGGGCGGGTCGTCGTCTTCCAGGACCGTCTCCAGAAGCGCGGCGTCGGCCGAGCCGTAGCGCTCGCTCTCCTCCTTCTTGGCCAGCTCGTCCTCGCGGCGGCGGCGGACGGCGTCCATGTCGTCGTCGGCGGGCCAGAGGTGGGGGTAGAGGTCGCAGAAGGAGATGAAGCCGATCTTGATGAGGAGAGCGGCCAGGTAGAGGAGGTTGGCAGGCAGGATGTCGTCCGCATTGCGGGCGTCGGAGCTGTAGAAGCGCAGCTTGAAGCCGAGAATCTGGGCGGCGACGCGGTTGCCGGGCGGCGGCATTGTTTTGGTCGTCTTGATCCACTGCAGCTCGTTGTCGGAAAAGTTGGAGATGTCCGTCGTCTCGGCGTCGGCGGTGTTTGTATCCACGTTGGCGTCAGCGTCGCCGTCGTCGTCGCCGTCGTCACCAAGCAGCATGTCGTCGGCGCCATCGGCTTTTCCGTTGGCGGTTGCGGCCTCGACCAGTCTCTGCAGCCGTGGATCGGCAACCTCGCGACCGCCAAGCTGGTAAAAGGCGTAGATGTGCACTTTGCGCGCCACGTCCCAAAAGGCAATGTCGCGCGCGCGGCGCGCTTCAGCAACAACGGCCGCCTCTTCGCTGTCGACTTCGTCTGCGGCCACGGCAGCAGCAGCAGTCGCTGCGCCAAGGCGAGACATCTGTTCCGCAAGCTCGGGCTGGGCCCAGCGCGGCAGGCCGCCAAAGAAGGAGCTGCGCGGGTGGCCGGGGTGGTCACGGGGCCACCAGGAGCTGATGCGCAGGAACTTGACAAAGAACCGAAACTGCTTGACGATGGTGGCGGCAAAGACGTCGAGGGTGGTGTCGAGCACGCGGCCGACGTCGAGATCAAAGGTGCCGATAAGACCCTTGACCTTTTCGAACGTGGCCCGGGCCGTGTCAAAGGACGGGTCCTGCTGGGCGACGGCGTTGTTGTAGAGCTCGGTGACGAGCTTGGAGAAGCCCTCGGTCTCCTCGCGCAGCAGGTTGTAGCTCTGCTGGCGGTAGAGCAGGTTGGTAGAGAAGCGGATGGTCATGCGGTGGAAGGTGTCGCGCAGCAGGCCGAGGCGCATGAGGAACTCGTGGTCGAGGATCTGGCGCATGAGCGCGGCGGGCACGCCCGTGGCACCCATAAACGCGCGCAGCAGCGGCAGATGGGCCGGGACAGCGGCCGCGTCGTCGACTTCGACAAACACAGACACGGTGTCGAGGAAGAGGATGGACGGGCTGAAGGCGGCCGCGGCGCTGGCGGCTGCTGTTGCCGTGCTGTCGTCGCCGAGGACCTGCTTCACGACGGCACCTAGCTCGGCCGGGGCACGCCGCCGGTCCACGACGGACAGCAGGGTCTCCTGGAACAGCGTCGAGAGCGCCACCTCGTCCTCGTCGGCGCGGGCCCGCTCGCCGGCATCGACAATCTCCTGGCGGCCTGTGCCGGTCGTCCATGTCGAGACTCGGTCGTCCGTCAGGATGGCGTAAACGTGCGGGAGAGACGGTCGTGCAGGCGGCGGGGGTGCTGGCGGTTCGGACGGCGTTGCAGGTGTGCTGTTCCGCGGCAACGGGCGCGCGATGGCGACGGGCGAGGCTGTGGCCGACGGCGTGGTGGATGCCGTGCCGTTTGTGGGTGGACGAGCAGAGCTGCTGTCTTGTGACGGGCCTTGCGACCCAAAACGCTCGTTTCGTCTGTTGCGGTCAACAAGGTCGGCACGGTCAGCGCCCCCTCGTCCGCCGCCCACAATGCCACCACCACGGCCGCCACTGCTTCCCCGTCGGCCCCGTATGCTGCCGTCGTTGCCCCCGTCGTTGCGGTCGTGCTGTCCGAGATGTGTCTGTTCCGGGCGATGCGGCGACGGCCGGACACCGCCGTTGTCGGCGGCGCCGCCACGCTTCCGCTTAAGAGGCATCAAGCGTTCTTGGCATGGGTGTTAATGTTCAGATGTTCAGGTGATCAAGTGTCCGAAGGATGCATGTGTATGGATGTTTATGGGAGGAGACGAGAGACGAGAAAGTGTCGGCTCTGGAAGAGAACGTACGCACGTCGGAGAAGGAAGGCGGTTGGAGAGATTCGACGGGCAAATCGGCGTCGAAGGGCCCTCGAGGGCTGGTCAGGTCGGTTGACGAGTCGACAGTTGTGTCATGCGTGCGTGATGAGCGTTGTGATGGAGACAAGACCATGGGCCGATAAACGGGAGTCGCTTGTTGAGACGGCGAGAAAGCGTCTTATGTGCTGGCAGATAACACTGCGCGGGCGACAACGTCACGCAGGAGGTATCGAGCAGGCGTGCAGAAAAAGACGTGCAGACGAAGAAATGAATTAAATGACGATTCGAGACGTGGAGACGCGGAGTCGTGGACGACAAAAAACGAAAAGGAAAAGAAGGGGACGCAAAAGTGCAAAATAAAGGAAAGGACACACAGCGGTGCGTGGAAATGGCACCGTCGCTGGCGAGTGCCTGTTTGCAGTCTCTGTCAATCCTCTCTCAAGCGAAGAGCAAGAGGCGAGAGACTCAGGAGTGGTGGGGTCGGCAAACGAGGTGGTGGAGGGATGAGGCAAAAGTGAGATGCAGTGGTGAAGCTATTTGGCCTCGTTTTTTGCTCCTCACGACACATTCGCGTCGAGCTTTCCTGAAAGGCTCCACTGTGTGCACTGGGCACGTTTGAGAGAAGGAGCACTCTGGGGCGGTGTGGCTTGAATAGTGCACCGCCACAGATGCGAGGCACCGCGAAAGGCTCCGGTTCGGTCGATATAAAAGTGGGGCCATTGGCGTGGGGTGGTTTGATCATGGATCACAGCAGCAGTGCCGCCAGCGTCAATGTAGGGTCGTACGAAAGAGATCTTACGTAGGAGAGTGTAGAAAAAGACGCAATGTTGCGTGGTGTATGGGGGCACAGAACTACAATTGGCGATGAGGGACGACGTCCACGACAAAAAACATGGGGGAGACTTCACGACTTGTATCAGTACTTTTATACTGGTGGTAGCAAGCGCAAGGGCTAAGTACTAGTACACGGTCGGTCTGATGGCGCGAGCCTACCTACGGAGCGATTAGTATTTTCGGGCTCCCTGCTTTTCTGCATCGACATCGCCAAACCACCCCCATACCCCACGACTCACACGGTGACTCAGATCACAGACGCCATCCCGCATCAAGCAGTACCGGCGCCTATTAATACTGCCCGTGTCTTACTTCTGTCCTGTTTGGACATCGTTCTTGCGACTCCGACTTTCTCTCCTTCGTCCTTTTACGGCCTATTATTTTTTCACCTGCATTGTCACAGCCGAGATCCTCCCCCGATCGGCCGTCCCTCCGGACGCATTTCAATTATGGCTTCAGATGGCGTTGCGGCCAACGGCACGTCGCAGCCACGCTATGGTCAGTCGCTACGCGCATCTCCACATCCACGCCTCCCCCCTTCCCCTCAGACCAGCTGCTGAATACCTGCTAGATAGAATCTCGGCGCAGCCCGAAAACCCGTTTGCCAGCCTGATCCCCGACCAGCAGATTGCCATCGTGCCCGCCTTCGACCTCGAGTCCGGCGTGACGCTCCGCAATGTCCCCGTCGCCTACACGACCCGCGGCACGCTCAACGCGGCCGGCGACAACGCCATGGTCATCTGCCACGCGCTGACGGGCAGCGCCGACGTCAGCGACTGGTGGGGCCCGCTGCTGGGCGGGCCCGGGCGGGCGTTTGACGTGTCGCGCTTCTTTGTGATCTGCGTGAACAGCCTGGGCAGTCCCTACGGCAGCGCCAGTCCGGTGACGGCCAAGGACGGCGACGCGAGCCGTGGCCGGTACGGCCCCGAGTTCCCGCTGACGACGATCCGCGACGACGTGCGGCTGCACAAGATGGTGCTGGACGACTTGGGCGTAAGACAGGTGGCGGCCGTGATTGGCGGCTCGCTGGGCGGCATGTTCGTGCTGGAGTGGGCGTACCTGGGCGCCGACTACGTGCGGTGCGTGGTGCCGATTGCGACGAGCAGCCGGCACAGCGCGTGGGGCATCAGCTGGGGCGAGGCGCAGCGGCAGAGCATCTACGCGGACCCCAAGTACGAGGACGGCTACTACCCGTTTGACGACCCGCCGGTCACAGGGCTGGGCGCGGCGCGCATGTCGGCGCTGCTGACGTACCGCAGCCGCAACTCGTTTGAGTCGCGCTTCGGCCGCAACATCCCCGACCCGAAGCGGCAGCAGCGGATTCTGGAGCGCGAGCGGGCGCAGGCGGCGACGGCGACGTCGTCGACCTCCTTGTCGTCGGCATTGGCGCCGCACACGCTGCCGCCCGCGTCGCCGTCGGAGGGCCACTTCCGCATCCACAACGACGGCCACCGCATCAAGGAGGCCAACCGGTTCCGGGCCACGTCGGCTGCCTCGTCGGCATCTGGCGGAGGCGGCGGCAAGACGGAGGGCCACGAGTCGAGTGGTGCCGCCACGCCAGACCCGCAGTTCCACGGCCCGGGCGCCGTCGAAGACGCTGCCGCTGCCGGTGCCGCTGCCGTCGCTGGCACCAACGACAGCCTGACGGGCGGATCGGCAACGCCGACGTCGACGTCGACGTACTTCTCGGCGCAGTCGTACCTGCGCTACCAGGCGACCAAGTTTGTCAAGCGCTTTGACAGCAACTGCTACATTGCCATGACGCGCAAGCTGGACACGCACGACGTGTCGCGCAGCCGGGCCGGCAGCGTGGCCGAGGCGCTTGCGCTGATCAAGCAGCCGACGCTGGTGCTGGGCATTGAGAGCGACGGCCTGTTTACGTTTGCCGAGCAGCAGGAGCTGGCCGAGCACATCCCCGACTGCCGGCTGGAGCGCATCGACAGCCCGGAGGGCCACGACGCCTTCCTGCTGCAGTTTGAGCAGGTCAACCGCTACATCCTTGCGTTCCTGCGCGAGGTGCTGCCCGACATTATGAACCGGCCAGGCCTGGCGCTCACGGGCGAGGGTGCCGCCGACGGCGCTAACGGGGCGAACGGCGGCAACGAGGCCAGCTCGGTCGGCAAGCTGACAAAGTCGAGCACGTTTGGCGAAGCCGAGGTGGACGACATAACGGCATGGTAGTTGGGAGGGAATCCCTAGACAGATGCATATTTCCTGCCGTACATTTGACACACTCTCATAGCATATAAACTTAAAAATTGGAAAATGAATATGTGCCCCGTTCCGTTGTGCACTCTGAGTGAGAGAGCTTGCATTTGCAAAATCCAGGCAACGGGAAGTCCACGTGCTTTCATATAGTTGAGCTGTGCCCCTTTCGGCATCGGAAATATCGTTTAAACTTTGAGGATCCCAGCCAGCCCTTTGGCCGGCAGCGCCAAGACAGACAGCCAAGACAACGCTTGCCAGACATGGAACCGGCAACCTGGGCAATTGTTCTCGGATGAAGCAGTTCACGGCCCTGTCGGAAAACGCCTCTACCATTGACAATGACTTCTGCTGCCGCCAGGCGCTCCTTCCTGCGCAAAGCGTCTGCTCTTGCCATATTTAGGTGCGTTTGCACCCCCACTTTTCCCGCCCTGGAAGCTACCGCAAGTTCCGTGCCGAGCGAGCAAAATCCATGTGCACGATCTCTGCGCTGTGATTGGCTGGTTTGCGCGTGTAAGTACGTTGCCGAAGGACCACAGAAGGGACCTCGAGCTCCCTGTCCGCTGTCAACTCTCAACCGTCGTGTCTGTCAAGTGTCTCCCCGTGGGCCTGGCCGGCTAACTGGTGGCAATCCACGTGGGAAGCAGCTTTTGGGTGAGGATGAAGATGGATGAAAGCTAGGAACAATGTGACAAAGGTCGCATCGGCCTAGACAACTGGTCGAGTACGACGTACCCCGTAATAACGGGACAATATGGAGGTGCGATGGAGGTGTGAGGCAATAAAGGAAAACACACCAAAAAGGGGACAAGAGCTGGGCATAATACGACTGCAGGCGAATGCATAACAAGGAGGCTGCCGCTTCGTTATGGACGCCGTTCTCGAGTATTTCAGTTTGTCAAGTTATTGTGTGTCAAGGTTGCCTGGTTGCCTGCTTCGGAAAAGGAAAGAAATTCACATCGGAAATAAGGACGTCGGCGGTGTCTCGCCTTGTCTCGGTGACTGGATTTGCGACTTTTGCAGCTGACCGAACAAGGAAGACTGGGACAGGTCCCGGGAAAGGCAACAAAGGTGTTGATCGTAGAAACAAGAAAGGACACGACAAAAACACAAAACGGCACAGGACTAAATCGATATAATGAAAAGGGCCAAAGACAAAGGACAAGACAAAAGTACGACGAAGCGACGACGATGAAAAAAAAAAAAAAAAAAAAAAAACACCCTGAATGACCTCACCACCATACCATTGCACCGAGTCTCCATCGGCTCCTGGCGGGTTTCATAGAAGTGCGCCATCCTCGACAGAAACAGCATAGGCTCTGTTGGCACGGATAGAGTCCGTACATTGTATGTGCTCTCTGCCTCGACAACCTCCTCCTCCACTCGTCTTCGACCTCTACCAACCCACCGGCTCCGTCTGTGATCTTCGTCGTCACTCCACGACGGTCCATGCAGGCACGTTCCTGGCCACCCTGGACTGCTCGCACCCTTGTCTGCATTTTCTTTCTTCTGTGCGTCGTTTTCCCTTCCTCAGCCCGCCCCCACTCACATCATGCACATTGCACGCTATGGAGAACGACGGCCCTTTTTAGAGGCGCAGGCATAGTTTGTTTGACGTTTCGACTCCTTCCATGACCGTACGGAGTAGCATTACAGTGCTGCTTTCTTTTGAGCCCTTTCTCCCAGTCTTTGTCCCTACGACGTACTCCGTACTCCGTAGACTCTCAGGCTCCCATCCGTCGACAGTGCCCACGAGCTCTGCGAGCCAATCCTTTGGCCCCGTCTGCCCTGTGGTCTTCCATTCGCCTCCGAGTCTGTCCCCATCACGCTACGGATTTGCCTGCCACGCATTTGACACGCAGTCCCACACTCCACATTTACGTTGCGGATGCATTTGGATGTATTTGCACTGCGGTAGCCTGCCCAAACACACTTTGTATGTGTCACGCCCGTGGATCTTTGCTTTTCTTGGACTGCACTTGTGCCCTGTGTCAGTGCTTCTTTCCGCACCAGCGATCGCCTCTAGCTTGTCGCTAGTCTCCTGTCGGTCTGTCTGTCAACTTCTTCGTCTTCTATCCACTTCCGCGTTTTCCAACGGGACCTTGCATTCGGTGGCTAGTTTTGTCTCTGTACTACGAAATATGTCTTCAATAATTGTGTTTTTTTCCTTTCACTTCGATTCTTTTCCAGTTGCTCCCTTTTTCTTCTTTAACCCTTGACGCCCGGACGCCCGGACGCCCGGACTTGTCGTTCTCTGCTCCCTGCAACCAACGAGTCATCATCACCGACGTCGACGTCGCTTACGTCGCACACGTCAGAAACACGACAAGACATCCCTTCAACGACACGCTGCGCCTGTACTCCCGCTTGGTTGCACCTCTACCCGCTGCCGGGGACGATTCCCCGTTATACCGAAAAGAAATAAAAAATAAAAAATAAAAAATACGACAAAAACACAACACAATATGGACATGCTTCCCGAGCCGGCCATGACAGGGCTGCCGCCAGGCCGCACCTATGGCGGCAACCGGGCCTTTCACAACTACGGTGGGTGCCCCGTGCTCGGCTCTCGGCATGCAAGTGCTCGGTGTTCCGCTTGTTTTTTTCCCTTTGCTAACCATGACACCTCGCCCCGCCAACAGCCAACGACTACTCGCACATCTCGGACCCGAACCTGCGGCGGCGCCTCGCGCTCTCGGAAATCGACAAGGTGCCCCTCGGCCTGTACCATGTGCGCGCCGTGGCCGTGGCCGGCGTCGGCTTCTTCCTCGACTCGTACGACATCTTTGCCATCAGCATGGTCACGAACCTCTGGGGCCTCGTGTTCTGGGGCGGCGGCGACGCCGCGGCGTCGGCGCTGGTGGCCGACACAGCCGCCGCGTACGGCTACGGCAGCAACCACGGCTCGCTGCCGGACCCCGTCAACCAGGCCGTCAAGGCGTCGACGAGCGCGGGCATCATCGTGGGCCAGCTGGTCTTTGGCTGGCTGGCGGACGTCCTGGGCCGCCGGCGCGTCTACGGCATCGAGCTGGCCGTGATCGTGCTGGCCACGCTCGGCTGCGCGCTCGCCAGCCCCAGCCCGGCCATGAGCTCGACGGGGCTGCTGGTGTTCTGGCGCGTCGTCATGGGCGTCGGCATCGGCGGCGACTACCCGCTGTCGTCCGTCATCACGTCCGAGTTTGCGCCGACGCGGTGGCGCGGCGCCATGGTGGCGTCGGTGTTCTCCATGCAGGGCTTCGGCCAGCTGCTGAGCGCCATTGTGGCGCTGGTGGTGACGGCGGCCTTCCGGTCCGAGTTTGTCGGCGTCGCGAACGCGGCCCAGTGCGGCGTGGGCTGCCGCGTGGCCGCCGACCGGTGCTGGCGCATCATCATCGGCTTCGGCGCGCTGCCGGCGTGCTTTGCGCTGTACTACCGCATCACCATCCCCGAGACGCCGCGGTACACCTTTGACGTGGCGCACGACGTCGAAAAGGCCGACGCCGACATCCGCGCCTACATGGCCCGCGAGCGCGAGGGCACCGTCGACCCCGTGGTGCAGGCGCGGCTCAAGCGCGTGGCCGGCCCGGCGCTGTCGTCCGGTCCGTCGGCCACGGTGCCGCACGCCTCGTGGGCCGACCTGCGCGCCTACTTTTGGGGCCGCGGCAACCTGGGCCATCTGCGCGTGCTGCTGGGCGCCATGCTGTCGTGGTTCTTTCTCGACCTGGCCTACTACGGGCTGGCTCTCAACAACTCGGTCGTGCTCGAGGCCATTGGCTACTCCAAGGGTGCCAATCTGTATGCGGTGCTGTACAAGTAGGTCGTCTGTAACGCGGTTGCTGTTTATGATTTGCCGTTTTGTCTTTTGTCGTTTGTCGTTTGTCGTTTGTTATGCTGACACATCCAGCAACGCCGTCGGCACCATCATCCTGGCCTGCGCCGGCAGCCTGCCCGGCTACTGGACGGCCGTGCTGACCATCGACACCATTGGCCGCAAACCGCTGCAGGTCGGCGGCTTCCTGATCCTGACCGTCCTCTTCTGCGTCATGGGCTTCGCGTTCCACCGCCTCAGCGAGACCGCCATGCTCGCCCTCTACGTCGTCGCGCAGTTCTTCTTCAACTGGGGCCCCAACACGACCACCTTTGTCGTGCCCGGCGAGTGCTTCCCCACGCGCTACCGCTCCACGGCCCACGGCATCTCCGCCGCCATGGGCAAGATCGGCGCCATCCTCGCGCAGGTCATCAGCATCCCCATCCTCAGCCGCGACGCGCCGCCCAACTGCGCCATGAGCGGCGGCAGCCCGGCCTCGAAGAGCTGCTCGCCCTGGCTCAACCGCCTCATGCAGATCTTTGCCCTCTTTATGCTGTGCGGCACGATCGTCTCGCTGTTCTGCATCCCCGAGACCAAAGGCGTCACCCTCGAGGAGCTGTCCGGCGAGGCGCCCACGTCCTACAACGCCGGCCGCAACGGCAGCATCGGCGGCGGCGGCAGTGGTGGCGGCGGTGGCGGCGGTGGCGGTGCTCGACGGCGCAGACGCCATCTCGATGCTGCCGCCGGTAATACCAACAACAACAACAACAGCGGCGGCGGTGGGGCCACTGCGTCGTCTTCGTCCTCTCTGGCCAAGGCCTTCCAAGATCCCCTGGACTGGAATCCCTTTGCGGGCGGACAGCCGGCTGGTTTCTTGTATCCACGCATGGGTGCTCGCAAGTACCGTCGCCGACGCATCTTCGGACGCGTCCTCGGCGGCGCCGGCGCCGGCCGCGGTTCGTCGCGCGGCGGCTCGGGCGCCCGCATGCGCGGCGACGACTATATCAACGACGGCGACGACGCCCGCATCGACATTATGACGAGTCCCGAGCTGGCCGCCCAGCGCGAAGCCGCACGCAACAACAAGAGCGGCGGCAGCAACAAGAAAGGCATCGCCAGTGGCGCGTCGGCCGCATCCGCCGCCAACATCGGCCACTCCGGGCCGTCCCGCTCGCACAGCGGCCGCCACCTCCTCAGCCGCGGCGGCGCCTCCAGCGGCAACCGCAACCGCGACCACGACCGCGACTCCGACACATCCGCAGCCACAGTCACGACGTACACCAACACCACCATCAACAAGGCCGCCTCCAGCAGCAGCCACGACGACGGCGGCGAACCCGGCGACCGGCCGAGCCGCCGGACGGTCCATCCGCGGCACCCGGCCTTTTCTACTGGCGGCCACGGCGGCAGGCTGCCCGCCGACGACGGCGAAATCGCCATGGGCGGCCTGGCACACCCCCCACGAACGGCCGCGCACCAGCGGTACCCGCGCGGTGCCACGAACAGTGACGGCTTCTCGTCCGATGGCGACGGCCCCGCGCATCTTGGCCGTGGCGGGATCGGTGTCTTCCCCGGCTGGGGCGCGGGATGGGGCCGCATCGACCGCTCCAACATCGGCCAGGCGACGGCCAACAGCACCCTGGACGACATCCGACTGAGTGATGTTGGCCAGCTGCTGCGGTAGACGGGTGGAAGGACATCCTTGTGCGCCGCATCGCGTCTTTTGTTTATTCATAAAGCATTGGACCTTTCTCTTTATTTACTTTATTCTTATTACTAATTAGTATTTTTGGTATTTTGTTCTTCTCCCACATAGTTTATTTTCTTCATTTTGGCATAGAGGATCACGGCATGGATATATGAAGGACGTTTAGAACTAGATTTGTATACATCTAGAATGATACCACAACACACAGATTAAAGAACATCTATTCCACAGATTCAAACGATTGCAAAGAGGAATAGTAGAGGAATAGTAGACTTTTAAAACACCATAAAAGCTCGCCAAATGGGTTATCGTACAAGAAATGCAACAGATATAAAAGAAAACGGAGACACAACGAGAAGACAAGACAGACAAGAATAGTTGACACCGACAACAAAATGGAACAAAGGAAATGCTTTCGTTGAGAAACGTAAAAGAAAGGAAGAGAGGACAAAACAAAAAGGAAAAAAAGGAAAAGAAAATAAAGAAAAGGCCGCTGTGCTGGCGTCAGTTTTTGCTTCCACCCCGTCTCATTCGGACGTCCTTTCCCGCTTGTCCACCACCTCCTTCAGCACCTGCAGCTTCTCCTCTGTCACGCGGATTGCCTCGCGAATCTCGCGGTCGTCCATTCGCTCTTCGCGCAGCTTCTCCTCGACCGTCCGCGGCTCCACGGCTCGCTTGCGGGACGCGTCGCCACCCTTGCTGCTGCCTCCACGGCCGCTGCCGCCCCCATGGCCTCCTGCCGCCCCGCCGACCACGCCGCCGCCGTCCATGAGCCGGTCGAGCCCCACCCGCTCTTCCAGCCAGTCCCAGAGCTCGCTCTCCTCGCGCTGCCACATTTCCTCGTATGCCACCAGCCGGTCGGCGTAGCCAGCACCGCGGCGCAAGGCACCGCCACCGCCGCCGCCGCCGCCGTTGTTGCCGTTCGACCCGAAGCGGAACCACGAGGCCACCAACAGCCCGACCAGCAGGCCGTACATGACGTTGCCCGTCAGCAGCGGCTTCACAATGTCCACCGCCGGGCCCAGGATCCCGTGCACCGGCTCCAGCACGCCCCAGTCCGACGTGGCCGACGGCTTGGGCTTGCTGCGCTCCGCGTCGCTCGTCGGCCCCGACGCCAGCGCCCCCGCCTTGCCCTTGCGGCCCTTCTTGCCGGCTTTGCCGCCCTTGCCGCCGTTCGCCGCGCCGTTGGTGGCTGCGGTGCCCGCCCGCGACCGTGCCGAGACCGCCTCTTTAAGGCCGGCCAGCAAGTCGCGCCCGTACTGGGCCTGGCCCTCGTTGGCGGCCTTCTCAATCGGCACCTTGAGCCAGCTCTTGCCCGACCACTCCGTCGTGCACGTCATCTGCATGCGCGTGCCGTTGCCCTCCGCCCACGACAGGCAGTAGTTGGTCTTGACCGTGAACACGTTGCCGCTCGGCACGTCCGGGTTCTGTGTGGAGCACACAATGTGGATCGCCTTGTCAAAGTCGAGCGTCTCGACCTGCTCCGTGACAATGCACTTGGTCTGCTTCGGGCCGATGGACGCGTTCAGCGGCTTGATGTACGAGAACGTCCGCGACTTGTTGTCCGCGCCAAGTCCCTTTTTGTCCTGCATCTGGATGTCGAAGCACTTCTGGTCGTTGCTGAGCCACTTCGACATAAACGTCGCCGACGCGCCGCCGAAGACGTAGCTGAACACCTTGCCCAGGGGTGCAGGGATCACTTCGTCAATGAGGCCCTTGTCGTAGTGGGCGTCCGCGTTGCCGCAGTCCGTCGCCGCGTGTGTAGGCGGCCCGGGGTAATCGGCGCCTCCCGATGCCGCTGATGCATCCTTGGGCTTGTCGGCCCCCGCGCCATTCGCCGCGGCGGCCGACGCTGCGCCCGACACCTTGCGCGTCACTGCGCGCTCGGCATCGGCATCCGCTGTCCCGCCATTCGTCTCGGCGGTTTGCGTAACATCGTGTGCGTCGTCGTCTTCGGCATCTTCGTCGTACACATCATTCGAGTCGTCGTCGCTGTCGTCGCCCGAGTCCGACTCGCTACGGCTGCCTGCAGAGGCTTCCTCGTCGCCTTCGTCAATCTTCTCCGTCTTGTCGCCGCCGGTCTCGTCGATGCGCACACCATTGAGTGAGCTCTGGAGGCTGGGGTGGCCAAGCTTCCAGATCTTCACAATCAGGTCGTACGTGGAATCACGGCTCGCGAAGCTGGCAAAGATGTGCTTTGCGTGCAGAGTCGAAATCATCAGGCCATTCTTGAAGACAAGGGCGGTGCTGCGCTTCTCGACCGAAACGATCTCGTCGAAGCTCATGACGAGTGTCGTCACCCAGCCGAGAATGTTGCTGCTGAAGCAAAGATGGCCCTCAGACACGTAAAGACGACCATGCGCAAGGATCTCGCGCTGCAATGCGCAACTGTAGTCCTCGATCAGATAGTCGTCGTCTGGCACGCTCTTGAAGAAGTTGTGGAAGTCTCGGTTGCGCTTCTTACTGGCAACGGCAAATCCTGTGAGCTTGGGCGTGCTGCCGGCATGCGCTGGGTGCGCGACCGACGCATTGGCGGCGGCAATCGCCGCAGCAATGGTGCCGCCCGACACGGCGGAGCTGCCGCGGTTTCTCCGGCGCCCAATCGCACTTCTTATGCTCCCGGTACGCTGGACGCCTGCTGGTTCCTTTGGCTCCTTGTCACCGTACAGACTGGCTGTCGGTGGTGTGCGGTCGTCGTGTGCAAAGTCCGACACGGATCCGGGCCGGCCGCTGTGGCCCGCATCACTGCCGTGGTCGGTGTACTCGGACGGCGCATGGAAGTGAGAGCTGTCCGCCGGTGCAGACTCGGACCGGTGCCTGGACTCCGACGACACTTCAGCGACCCTCTGCGCTTGTAGGTTCGGCGAGTTGGTCATGGCGGAGATGTTGGCGGAGTTGACGGTCGAGCTGCCGCCCAAACTGCCGTTGTTCTTGGGTTGTTCAGCGATGCCCAATTGACTCAAGCTCAAATCGCCCTTGCCAAGTGTTTTGACGGCTGGTTCTTTGGAGCTCGATAATACGGAGGGAGCCAGTGGCGCGCCGAGTGACTCAACTTCAACCTCGTCGTCGTGGTCCTCCCCGGTGCCTGCTGTAGAAACAGTGAGGCTTGACCCGATTTTGTCGTCCTGGTCTTTGCCACCGGCCTTTTTGCTACTGTTGCTCCAAGGGGCCGTGAGACTGGTGCTCGCGATGGTGCTGCCAAGGCTGTTGGTTGCGCTGCTCAAGCTATTTGTGGCGTTTTGCGCAGCAGAGAGGACGGACGAGAAAAAGCCACCGGCAGAGGGTGTTACAGCACCGCTTTCGGGTGTGGGCGTGAGGGGAGCGAGGGTGAAGTTGGAGAGTTTGCTTGGTACTAGAGAAGCGGACCCGGCACGACTTCGTCTCTGCGCAATGATACTATGGTTGACGGACGCAGGCGAGGACCCGCTGGAGTGGCCAACCGGGCTGTAGCTAATTGCGTCCGGGGACGCAGTGACAGCCGTCCGAGGGCGGACAATGGTGTTGGGATAGCTCGGGTCAGTCGGCGTTGGGGGAGTGTTGACAATGACCGGCGTGGCTTTCTCGTCCGACGGCGGTGTTTCGGGGCGGGCCGCTGTGTCGACCTTTTGACCACGGGAGACACGCCGAAAGCGTTCGTTGGGAGGGGCCTTGGAGGCACCGGGTTGATGCTGAGATACGCCGGTCGCACCGTGGGAGGAGGAGGGTGGTGTCGAAGATGTCGAGCTCTCGGCAACAGTAATGGAGGGGAAGGACGTGGTCTGCAAACTCTGCGCGGGTGAATCGGAGCTCTTGCTGCTCTCTTCGGCCGTGACCGCTCGAACGGGGTCGACAGGTCGCTGTCGCTCAGGGCTGTGGCTGTCGGTGCTGGCGATGCTTGCGATGCTGGCGGCCGGGCTTTTTTTGGACTTGAAGACACTGCGAAAACGGCCAGCCGGTGACGTCGACCGGCGGCTTTTGGACGACGGTGGCGCCAGGCTCGTCTTGCTTGAGGACAAAGGAAGCTTGTAACCCAGCGTGTCGGAGTCGGTGGTTTCGGGCGGGAGAGTTGATGCACGCAGAAAGGGGTCTTCTGCGTCGTCGTTTGGAGTGCGGATGTCTTGGAGATGGTTGGCCTGCACTAGTGGTGATGACGTTGTGAGGTGGCCAATCTGGGACGGGTGGGTTGAGAGGCCCTCCGGGCGCGACAGGCTTTTGGGGAACGTTAGAGAATCATGCCAGAAAAGAAAGTGAAAGCATGGCAAGATGTATACGTTGCTTGAAAACAATGATGTGAGGGGAAGTGGAAACAGAATTTCAATTGCAGAAGGAAAACACGGGAAGGAAGCGGGATGCTAGGGGAAGAAAAATAAGCTGGGACTGGAAGCGTCGGGAGAAAAAAGCAGAGCAGCCTGGGCGGATTCATCGACCGCTGCTGAGAAGCGGTCTTGGCAAAGGTGAGCAGGATAAAGGCGTAAAAGTCAGTGAAGAAAGGACAGGCTAAGGAACTAGCAAAGCTCCTAGGACGAGAGCGGTCGTAACACAGTTGAGGGCGAAGGCAAAACGAAGCTGGGGAATCGAGGCAAGGATTTTCAAGGATGATGATTCAGCCGACGACGTCACGAAGCGATTGGGCGGCGAAAGTACCCAGAAAGTCGGCGATGAGACACAACGAGCAGAAAAGAGGCAGAAACACGAGGCAGAGAACCAAAATGTTGACGGGACAAAAGACAGCAACGTGAGGTGAGATGGAGAGCAGTTGGCCGGTGGGACACTCGGCCGACTGTCTTCAGCGTACAGGACTGGGAGAGGAGAGCGAGATCCCATGGACTGGCCACAAGAGATGGGAGCGAAAAGCATTGCAGATACACTGGGAAACAAATAAATGCAAACGAAGCAGCAGCACATAAGGCTGCTGAACAAAGAGATCAGGAAACTTACAATAGATCGTCGTCGGATCGCCCGCTGGCGTCCTCCTCGTCAACCATGTTGAGCAGGCTGTCGTCGCCAGTGGCAGAGGTCTGCTGGCTCAGGGCAGTGCGTCCTCGCGATCGCATTGGCTGCGGCGGTGTATTTGTATCGTCGTCGGTCGGCTCTTTTTGGGCAGACCGCTTCCAGCGCCGGATCGACTTAGGTTTCGGCAGCTTGCCGCGGTCGTTTGCTCCCTTGCCGCCCTTGATGCTGTTGGCCGGGCTTGATTCCGCAGACATGTTCGTGTGTGTCTGGATGAGCCGTCAAGTGGCCGAGATGCGGTACTTAAGCGAGCCACCGGAATGCGCCTGTGAACGAGTATTTTTGTGTGCTGCCTGGGTCAGGTGGGAGCTGGGAAGCCAGGTTGCTGGGATGCTGGAAAGCCGAAGAGCGATAGCTTGGGAGGAGCTCCAACAGCTCGTCGAGCAAGCGTCGTATTATCGAGCGCTACGAGCTGGACGTACTCCTAGGACGTTTTGCTCCGTTTCGTTCTCTCGTAATTTCTACCTCGTAAAATGGGGCCCAGCTAACAAGGTTTGGTGCATTCGGCAGCGGCGGGACGGTGCAATTGCGAAAATCCGTGAGCGTGGGTGGATGTGCTTATTTTGCTACTTGCCGTTCGTTAATGTTCGTTATGGCGTTTTTCTTCTTTGTTGACGTGCGACTTTATCGTGTTGTAGATTTATTTGTTTTTGCTCTTTTGCCAATGAGCTTCCGCTTCTTCCGTGGTCCCTTCCAAGCCAGGGTCTCTTCTCCCTCGTCTGTGTCGGCACAGGTCGTCCTCGTTTTCGTGCGTTTCAATGTGCTGCGCAGACTGGTTCGTAATATGTCGTCTGACCTAAGCCGTCGATGACATGTCAGACGGGGTGTCTTACGGTCTCTTGGTGATTGTACAACAGATGCCTGCCTTGTTCGCTGGCGTCTCGAAAATCGAAGTCGATGTGGAAGGATCCTGGACCCCGGGCGTCGGATTCGGATTGGATATTTCGGGTTGGAGACTCGCTTCGTGTTCCGCTGGATACGGTTATGTTCTGGACACTCGTGATCGCAATTTGCCGCAACAGTAGTGGGTCGCTTGGCCACGCAAGCTTGCCCAGGCGACGCGATGAAAAGCACGTAAAAAGGAGCAAAAAGAGTAAAAGGCAGAAGCGGGGACTGCAAAAGAGGAGCAGATTCAAAACGAAACTTCTATAAATACGTCGGAGCGAGTCAAAACAGGAGGTGCTCCAAAGTGGACGGCAGCGCATCAGCAGAGGGCGGCCGTGTGCTCTTCGAAACGTGGGGTCCCTCCTGCAACGTGAGAGCTGACGGAGAGATCCGAGGCCATGGGGGTTGGAGGTGGTGATGTCGGCGGATTTGGTTGAGTGAGAAGGAAAAGGGGGAGGGGGAAGAGGCGATGCAAAGATGAGATGCGGTGCAGAAAGGAAACGACGATACTCTCCTACATTTGCTCAGGTGCTCCTTCCTGCCCATCAATTCCCCCATTCGACTGCGAATTAAACGTTGATATTACAGGCTGTTACTTTGGCAGCTCTGAGGTACGTACGGTGGGAAGGTGCTACTCGCAGCCTCTTGCCGTCCCTCCCTCTGGGGCAAGCTAGGCTCCCTTGTATGGTTGTATCTCTCCCTCTGTTCCCCTCCTCACAAGTCATGGTTGTTCCTTCCCTCCCAGGTATGTCATAGACCGTACAAAATCACGATCGAGCAAGTACGACGTAGCCACATTGCCCCTTCCTTGGCGTTGTCGCCAAGCTACGCCAGGGGGTAGTACTGAGCAAGCCAGCCACTTAAGGAAGTCGCCAGCGAAGGTCGGCGGGGTGACAGTCTCGCACTGTCCTTGTTTTAGTTAATGTAGGTATTCACACAGTGCAAATATTACATAACGCAGTTCGCTATCCTCCCGCCTTCTTATCGCCCGTAATCGGTCATTCTCCACTCAGTTGACCTTGACAACGTCATCCTTGCACCATCATCCAAGGAGCCCTGACGTCCCCTCGAATTTCGCGATACCAATATTGAAGCTAGAGAGCTTCTTGGCGATTACTGCTTCGATCCGACCTTGACTGCTTGGCGGGACATCTCACGCAGGCTCCACGATGGAGGCTTCGCCGCTGATCAAGGTAGGCATCCATCGTCGACAAATCGACATGTCGGCATGACGGTTGGGCGGTTGTGTATCGCCATCTCGAGTGCTTCAACTGACCCTGCTTCCCATCTAGGCTCATGACCATGCTCGCGAAGCATCCGTTGCGACACACGCGGCCGATACCGTCGTCGCAGTCAACGAGCATGCGCTGGCGGCGGGCGAGTTCGCCACGGCCGCGAGCGACACGTCGAGCGTCGAAGCGCTGCGCACGCTGCGGCTGCTCGAGCAGCATCACCAACGGCTCTCGCAGCTGCTGCGATACTCACTCGAACACCCGCTGCCAGGCGCCGGCGGGGCCCAGGCACAGAAACCCGACGGCGGCTCGATCAACGAGAAAGACGCAGGGCAAAATACCGGCGATGGAAAGGCCGCCGCCGTGACAGGCAGCGGAGCAGGAACGGCTGCGACAACGACATCGGTGTCGGGGGTTGTCTCGCGCGGCGAGTTTGCCGGACAGGCAGCGAGTGGCACGGCTGGTGGCGAAGGCGCCTTGGGCCGTGCGGCAACCAGCAGCAGCAGCGGCGGCAACGCATCGTACGCGGCCGCGTCCATGTCGGCGACGGCCACGGCGCACCAAGCTGGTGCTGCTGCAATGGCCAGCCTCCAGGCCGGAGCCCGTCGCCACCCACCGACCCGCGAGCTGTCGTCGTCGTCGTCCATTGCGAACAACCTGGCGTCGGCACGCGGCATCCGCGGAGGGTCGGCTGTCGCCCGTCTGCACCATCGGGGCCAGCCTGCAGCACCTAGTGTCTCCAACGACCAGGCGCCCGGCAACCTCGAAGCGTCGCCCGGGCGCAAAGAGGGCGGCGGCTCGCGTGCTCAGATGCAGAGTGTGCTGCAGCAACAGCAGGCCAAGCCCAGCTGGGTGCCGCCGACACCCCAGCCACTCCAGCATCCGCAGATGTTTGTGGGCACAGAGACAGAAGAGGGCGAGGCGACGTCCAAGGCCGACGAGGGCTTTTCGCGGTTCTACAGCCGGTTTGGCAGCATCATCAACCGGCTGTCGGCGCCATTGGCCTTTGCAGGCCTGCCGCTGATCACGGAGGAGGCAAATACATCAGACGCCGCGCATGCTTCGACGACAGCAGAGGCACAAGGACAAGCTGGTGCGGCGGCCAGGCAGCCAGCACATCTCCGCTCATCGTCGCAGCTGTCCGCGTCGTCGGCTGCGGAGCCGGATCTGTCGCAGATCTATTCGCGCGCCGCTCTGCGCGCCCTGGGCCGCGACACGGCAGGCCACATGGGCAGTGCTAACGACTCGTTCTATGTGGTGCCCAAGACGGGCCACACGGCGTCGTATGCGAATATTTTGAGTTTCGACCAAAAGGAAAAGCGGCGGCAGATGGCGGCATCGTTCCACGGCGGAAGCGGCGGCGGCATGATGGATGAAATTCCCGAGGTGACCGACGACGGCGACGACGACTTCGTCGATGCCAAGGAGCAGCCGCCGTCGCCGACAAGCAGCCGGGCACGAGGCAACCGTATGCACCAGCTGGGGGCCAAGTCGGGCGTGGCAGCGGTGGACCACTTGATCGAAGAGCTGTACACGGAGAACCAAGGTCTCAAGAACATGCTGGACAAGCTGAGCCGGCGGCTCCACACGTTCGAAGCGAGCGCGCAGCAGTCGCACATGGCGTTGCAGGAGAGTATGCGGTTCATGCGGCCGGGGTCACCGAACAGCGGAGGAGGCGGAGGCGGAATTGGAGCGTCGACATCGTCTTTGACGCCGGCTGCGGCTGCGGCGGCGGCGGCGTCAGCCGCTGCCGCGGCCTCGCTCAAGGCGAACCGTGGCGCGGGCAGCGTGAACACGGGCGGTCTTGGCACATCTGCGGATGCCGACGCGACCATGGACACGGCGTCCTTGCTCACAAAGACTAGGGACTTGGAGGAGGCGCTGGAGCAGGCACTGCAGCGCCTGGATGCGTCGGAGAAGGAGCGAGCCCATCAGGAAAAGACACTGCAAAAGTACCGCGAGAAGTGGGAGAAGCTCCGGGCTGGAGCCAAGGCGCGACGCGACGCCAACCCAGGTCCGTCGTAGCCGGAGAATTACGTTCCCAGAAAGGCAAACGAAATGCAGAGTTGTGACAAACGCTGCACTATGACAGTCTTTACTCACGTCATAAATCAAAGCGGTTATCCAAGTACAACGGAGCTGTATCCATATTAAAGAAATTCCTTGCCAACCAAGAACAAAACCCAAAACGCCTGTACAATTCACAAATGCAACATCCGTAGCCTGCCGTAACCTCCCGTAGCCTCCATCAGTCCTCCCCTAACCGTTGCGCTTGCGCATAAACACTCTTCTTGGTCAGGCCGCCCCCAACCGACGCGAAGAGCGCCGGCGCGATCTGTTGCTGCTGTGCTGCCGCCGCCCACGAGGCCACACTGCGCAGCGCCACCGCCAAAAACCCCAGCGTCTCGCGGTCGACATCAAAGACCTCCCACCACGGGCCGGCCGCGTCCGGCAGACGGGCGCCCATGTCGCGCGCCGCGCTGTAGAGAGCCGCGACGGCCAGTTCGTGCGGCTGGTGCGTGACATACAGCAGCTGCGGCGACAGCAGGGCCGTGTTGAGGTACTGGACGGCGCGGTGGGCGAGAGCCGAGTCGGCCGGCGGGCCGGCGTCGCCCAGGAAGCTGAGCGTCTGCAGATATGTGATGGCGAGCGGATGGGGCAAGGCGACGTGCGTGTCAAACGCGAGCACGTCCAGCAGACGCGTTTCGCAGGTGAGAACGTGCGTGTGGAAGGCGGCGTACTCGGCATCGCTGCTCGCGCCACCGGCGGTGCTTTCGGCAGCGCCGGCCACGGCCAGATAGTGGTACACATTGGCAATGTCGCGGGCCGATCGGGGAAGCGGCCCTGTCTTGGCCACGAGGTAGACGGCGGCGGCCGAGACGTGGCGGTAGTCCGTGGCGCGGGACTCGTCAACGTCGAACCCGGGCGCCTGCACCCAGTACCGCGCCAGCAGGACGTTGGCCCGCGCCGTCGTCGACTGCGGCAGCTCGAGCAGCAAGCCGGCGGCCTGGGTCAAGCGCTGTGTCGCGAAGAAGACGGCGTCGAGCAGTTCGCTGGGCAGCTGCAGCGCGGCGGCGCGGTCACGGCAGCGCGCCAGCTGTGCGGCCGTGGCGAGTGGGTTTGTCAAGTGCGACATCTTGGGCGGTGTTCTGACAGGCACTCGTGACATGCGCTCGTGTCCGTTGCGTTTGTTGTTCGGTTGGGTTGGCGAGGCTGTCAATTTACGGCGTCGCAGAATTTTAGCGCATAATGTGGCTCCTGTACGCTAAACACACGATACGTGGCACCGTTCACACCATGGGAATGTAACGAGATAGCATCACTCTTCCGTACTACTGATGTAGAATTTCCACATTCAATTAATTCACTTGCTTATAGTATATATTAAAATATAAATAATCAGATTGATAGATAGAGAGAGATACTTGTATGTAACAGTTCAAGGCTTGCACTGCCTTTTCATTTATCAACGTCATGATATGTCCCGCCAGTTTTTCGTATCCAATCCATTGTGCTCATGATTTTCTGGTAGATATCGGCATTACTCAAGTATCGTACATACGGCTTTTTTCTAGTTCCGAGTTCCCCCCCACCTCACACATTCTTTTCCCGCGAGCCTACCACCCGCTCAAAGCTGCCCAGCTCCATCGTAAACGAGTGGCGTCCGCCCGTCATGCTGCGCAGCCGGGTATCGTACGCCAGCATCTCCTTGAGCGGGACCTTGGCCACAATCTCGAGGAGACGGGTCACGCCGCGCTTGGCCTCGCGCAGGGACTGGATGGACACGTACGGATCGGGCGGCGCGTACACCTGAGCGAGGTCGATGGGCGAGTCACCGGCCGTCGACGTGGAGGACGACGACGACACGCCCGCCGACGAGCTCTCGCGTACCTCGAGGACGAAGCCGCCGCGCGAGCCCGTAATGTCTCGCTGGATGGCGCCCGCGCTGTCGTCGGGACACGCAATGTGCACGCTCATGACGGGCTCAAGAACACCCACCAGGCCCTTGTCATGGGCCCCCCGCAACGCGCTGCGCACGGCGTGCAATGCCGCGTTCACAATGTGGCCATCCGTGTCGGCGCCGCCGTAGTCTGTCTCCGCGTTGAAGACAATCGTCACCTTGCAGCCGTGCAGCGGCGAGCCGCGACGGGGGCCGCGGGCAAGAGCACCGTAGGCGCCGCTGAACAGCTGGCGGCTGACCATGTCGAGGTTAAAGGGGAACACCGTGTTCTCGCCGCCGCCCTCAAACCGGATGATAAAGACGTTTCCGTCGCGCTGAAAGTAGAACGAGGCCGCGCCCGGTTCGTCCTTGTGTGCTGCCTGTTGGTGTTGCAGCTCGCTCGCTTTGTCTTCTTCCATGCGCTCGACTTCCACCGTGCACGCCGCCATGCCCGTCTTGTTGGCCACCACGCGGTCGTAGACGTACCGCATCGGGCCCGTCGTCGGCGTGACCAGGCACTCCTTGTAGTCCACCTGCACGTCACTGAACGACGCGTTCACCTGGTATGTCGTGCGCAGCCGGTCCATGGCCACGTCCAGGTGCAGCTGGCCCATGCCCGACAGCACAAACGTGTCTTCGCTGCCAGCCTCCTCGCCGCGCTGCCACCGCAGACTCGGGTCTTCACGGGAGATCTTGTCCAGCGCGTCGGCCAGCTTCTTCGTCTCCACCTGGCCGTACGCCTCGACCGACACAAACGCCACGGCAGGCCCGACCTCCGGCGGCCGGATCGTCATGGTGCGCAGTTCGGCCATTTTGAGCGCCATGTTCTGCGTAGAGGTGGGCAGGATGTGCAGCGTGTCGCCTGTCCGCGCCGACTTGAGGCCGGTCACGGCGCCGATCTGCCCTGGCGCCAGATACGGGATCTCGCCAACCTTGGCCGCCGATACCTGTGCAATCTGATACGGCTTCTCGAACTTGGCCAGATTCGCATTCCACACCTGCGCGTTCTTGTGCAGCGACCCATGGTAGACGCGCACAAATGTGAGCATGCCATGTGTGCCTGCAAAAAGACTCGGATCGTTGACGACCTTGAACACCGATGCCAGGGCGCCTGTCTTGCTGGGATCAGTCGATGCCTTGTTGCCCTTGCCTCCTTTTGCCTTGTTTCCACCCTTGGTCGCCACGTCTCTGCCGATAACGTCGCCCAGCATCCTGGTCTCCTGGCCAATGCGCACCTCGACATCGTGTGTCTCCTGCGGGCTCGGCAGGTAGTCGACGACGGCATCCAGTAGCGGCTCGACGCCAATGTTGCGCAGACTCGACCCCGCAAAGACGGGCACCACGGCGCCGTTCGCCGTCCGCACCACGCGCCGAATGCTGGCCTTGACCAGCGCCGACGGCAGGTCCGTTCCCAGCTCGGAAAACGCCTCGACCAGCTCATCGTCGTCCTCGCACAGCCGCTCGATGAGCTTGACGCGCGCCGTCTCCATCTCGTTCCACAGCGCCTCGTTGGCCCGCAGCGTCTGCTCCTTGACGAGCGAGCACGTGCCGTTGGACGACCACCGCAGGCCCCGCCGCTCAATCACGTCCACCACGCCCTGGAACGTGTCGCCCGTCTTGTCCCACAGCGGGATCTGGCACACGAGCGGCCACGCGTTGAGCCGCGAGGCCACGTCCAGCACGGACCGCTGGAATGACGCGCCATCGCGGTCCAGCTTGTTGACATAGACGAGCCGCGGGATGCTGTGCTGCTGTGCCGACGCCCACACGCGCTCCGTGTGCGCCTCGACGCCCTTGACCGCATCAATGATGCAGACGGCGCCGTCGAGTACCGGAAGACAGCGGTCGACCTCGAAGCGAAAGTCTTGATGGCCGGGCGTGTCGATCAGGTTGATCGTCTTGGGCGTTTGGCCCTGTGCGAGATGCTGCTTGGGCGGCCAGTTGAAGCTGATGGCGGCCGACTGGATGGTAATGCCACGGGCCCGCTCCATGGGCAGAAAGTCCGTAATGGTGTCGCCATGGTCGACGTCTGGGCGGTCAGCGGGGGTCTATACTTGAGGCGCACGTACTGCACCCACTGGGCTACTCACTTCCGAGATGTCTCGACACGCCACTGTAGTAAAGCATGCGTTCTGTCGTGGTCGTTTTGCCCTGATTGATTGTTAGACTGTTTCATATTTAAATTTGTTTAAAAAAAAAAGAGCCAGACACCTACTGCGTCCACATGGGCAATGATGCCGATGTTGCGAATGTCTTCTATTTTCGCGTCATGGTACGCGGCACTGGATATCGCATCTGTCGATGCAACTCGTGTAAAGCCAAGGCTCAATGTCACACATGCTGCTCTTGGTCTTGATATTGTTCTCGCTTTCGTTGTTGTGCTTGTCGATAGCTGGCCAACTAAGTGCACACGCCAGGTGCCGCACCGACTGGCCGCTGTCCGAGATGACATGGCAGTGTTAGACCTCTGAGCAACACGCAAGAGGTCAATTGGCCTAGTTTGCCGTACGGCGTCGTCGTCTCATTGAAACTCGATGAAGTTGAAAAGCTTCAAGCTCTTGGAAGCAGTCACCTGACCTGTAACTCCACAAAAAAGGCGCTAACCCGCTTCTGCAAGCTCACCTGGTTCGCTCTTGCCGTCGCGGCCCATGCTTCCCACTGGCCCCACCATGCTCCACCCACAGCCACCGCCTGCCCACGTCGCTGCCTCCAGAGCACGCCGCTCTCACTGGCTCCTGCTGTCGTCTCTCGTGTTCTTGACTAGGAAAGAACGCAGGAGCCTAGGCCACACGAAAACCGGCAAAACGCGACGACGTCAGCTTCACGATACGTCGTCCAGCTGTCAACATCACCACCTGCCGATCGCCCCCTTTTCCGCCTCGTGTCTTGTTCTCACTCCTGCGACAGCTGGGGCGACATTTCGCAATTTGGTGGACAGCACGTACGACCTCGCTGACGGCCAGCCTCACACCATTGGGACTGTCCTCCTGAGACTGGCAATTGGATTCCTCTTCGCCCCCAGTTGACCCTCTCGACGTCCCAATCGATATCTCGATCTTCTCCCTCACCTGGTCACATACCCTGGGTCACAATGGACTACAGCGCCTCCATCCACCAGGACAATGAGCACTCGGGCGGCGACCCGTGGGGCTCGCCCGAGACCTCGCCGCGGCAACCCCAGCGCGCCGGCGGTTTCGGTGCTGGCGGCGTAGGTGGTGATCCGCCCCAGTCGCCCTACCAACGGCCTTTTACGGCTTCGAGCAGCGGGCTGAGTGGCAGCGACCGCGACGACTTTCTGGGCGGCGGCGACGACAATGGCGGATTTGGTACAGGTGCCGGTGACGCCGCAGACTATCGTCGGCCGGGAACGGCCAGCAGCACGCAGTCGACCTCCAATGCCGACAACGTGTCCGAGGCGACGGCGGCCGGTGGGGCCGACGACTACTCGTACCAGCAGCAGCACCAGCAGCACCAGCAACAGCACAACGACCAGCACTCGCCCCTACCGCCAAAATCCGCCGATCCATCGGCCGCTGGCCAGCAGGGCGAATCACAGCAGAAGCAGCAGCCGCAACGGCCGCCGCAACCGCAGTACAAGCTGCAGGTCAAGATCACGGCACTAGAACGGAGCGCAAAGAAGGACCCGATCTTCCGCTTTGATGTTCATGTGAGTCCATGCCTCCATCGAAGTGGGCACGTGGACAAGGGTTGTATTTGTCTTGTCAAGCGTACTGATATGGTTCTCAGACCAACATTCCCCGCTTCCGTACCACCCAATACCGCGACGTGCGCCGCCTGCACTCCGAGTTTGAGAAGCTGGCCGAGCATCTCATCTCAGCAAACCCTGAAGCTCTCGTGCCTGCCGTTCCTGGCCCTGTGACGTCCGCAGGCGCCGGTACCGACGAAGACGAGGCGCGCGTCAAGGCCCAGATGCAGCGCTGGTTCAACTACGTCTGCAGCAACGAGGTGCTCATTCGCGACGACGAGATGGTCCTTTTTGTTGAGAGCGACTTTGGCTATAGCCCCATGGTCAAGAAGAAGCAGCCCGCCACCGGTGTGCGCCGCAAGATTCTCAAGCAGTTCGCGCCGCCTGCGGACGACACCCCCGAACTGGAGGCGGCTCGTCCTACCGTCAAGCTCTTCTACCTAGGCACCCTGGACGCCTGCCACAAGGTCGACAAGCTCGTCAAGGCTCGCCGCGGCCTTGGCCTGGCCGAGTCCGATTTTGGCGTCAAGCTCGGTGCCATGAACGTGCAGGAACCGCACCAGGGCTTGGCCAATGCCTACCGCAAGCTGGGCAAGATCATCCAGACCGCGGGCGACTACCAGGCCGTCCAGGCCACCGCCGAGGCCACTACGATTGGCGACCCCTTTGAGTACCACTCGGCAGATGCCCTCATCTTCAAAGAGACCCTCACCAACCGCCAGCTGCTCATCCGCGAGCTGCTCCAGGCCCAGGAGACCACTCGCGGCCGCCTCAACGCTACCGACCGTCTCAAGAACAGCACCAACGTCCGCCGCGAAAAGGTGGACGAAGCCATCACCGCGCTCGCCGACGCCCGCCAGAACGAGGCCGAACTCATCCAAAAGACCACCCGCGTCACCGCCAACCTCGTCCTGGAACGTCGCCGCTGGTTTGCGCGAACGGCCGCCGATCTTCGCCTGAGCATCCGCGAGCTTGTCATCCGCGAGATCGAGGCCGAGCGCCGCTCGCTGTCTCTGCTCGAGAGCGTCCGCGCCGACATCCGCAGCATCGACGGGTCAGGCGGCCTCAGCCGCCTCGGCCGCGAATCGCACCCCACAAACGTGCGTCGCACCAGCCTGGCAGCAAGCCAAGGGCCCAAGGGCGACGCGTGGAGCGGTGTTCCGCGCCGCTCAGACGCTGTGCTGGCCCGGGCGCCGGCGGGAGGGGACGACGGCGAGGGCACAGGTGGCCTGGGCAGCCCGGCGGACGAGTACGATCCGAGCTCGGGCATGCTGCGCCCCACAAGCATACCGGGCGTCATTAACGAGGAGGAAGAGGACGACGACCGGGTGGACGCACGCAATGCTGCCAGCCGACTGGCTTCGAGCACGTTCTAAGGAGGGGTTCTGGGCTGGCCGGGGATGCGTTTGTTTGCTTTAATAAATCACTGGGGGATTGGAGCAGGAGCAGGACAGCTGTGCGGACCTTTTTTGGGGGTGGAAATTTTAGTATTCTCCCGTATTTCACCCCCACGTCTGGCCTGTGTATTGTTATTTCATCTCTGCACGTTTTTCATCGTCCTCATTGTAACGTAATTGCTTATCTCAATGTTTGAAGCCATTATTTCTGCCACCAATTCGTTGATTTCTTGTCCCTTTATGGTCATTTCTTGTCATTTCCTGAAAACTGTCAACACAGCACACATCCTTCAGGACCCGTTTCAGTACTATGGGATCCCAGAAACCTGTTTCCAGCTCAGATCTAAACGCTGTTTGGTGGCACAGGAAACACACCCGTTCGCTTGCCCCCATCCTGGCCCCCAACCTGGCCGCATGTTCTGGGGCCTGAAGGAAGGGAGTCAACCGTCTAATTCTCCGTCTTTGGAACGAGGACAATTTGACCTAGCACACCTGTCGATTTGGAGCCTCCCGTGGGCAAAAATGTGGCCGTGCTTGTACCTCGAGCTGCGGGAGCTGAGAGTATGGCGTGCCAGAAGGATGAATCTCGCCCATTTTTAGTTTTCAACTCTCATACATGGGTTGCAGCCCTGTTTTCGGGATGGTCCGAAGCGGACTGGTGTTGCAGTACTGGCTCGGAAGGAATGCTACCCAGTGCCGCTAATGGCTCGTACGTGATATGTTGCCTCATGGGATGATGGGTATCGAACTGGTGTCACCTTGCAGTCTCTTTCATAATTGTTCTGGTTTTTCGTTGCCATGGTGGCATCGATGAGGTTCAATCCATGCAGGCTGGCACCATCAGCTGTCTCACGCATCGACAACAGCTCCGAAATTTGTCGATGCTGCCCACTTTCGACATGATAGGGCCGCCATACCAACAATCGATGGAGAAGATAACGTCATCCAGTAAGAAATATCACGAATAAACGCTGCGCGACAATGAACAAGTACTTGTATCAGATGAAAATCGTAAATGCCAACAATAAATACTTGATGTGGAAAGGACGGGCGGGACGTTCTCACCGGTGAGGTACAACGGCATGCTGTACCAAATCAGCGACACGATTTGCACGCACGCATTCAGTCCCGAATGATGATGGTGAAGCGGTCAACCAGGATGTGCCTCAGATACATGCTCACTATCTCCTGTCCTAGGCTCAATACAAGAATGTCACGTCAGCGCTTCTCACAAAATAACGTGAGTGATTGCGAGTCATTTCGGTCCAGTGCTTCTACAGCCGATATTTTTGAATATGTTTCTGTATGGTATAGTTTTGCCCAGTATGATTCTGCCTCTGGACCGGAGAACTTAATTCAAACGTTGATATAACGCGACGGGCCCGTTTGTTGGCGTGGAGAGACTCCGAAGAGAGCTGGCAGACAACGCCAAGTTTCGTAGAAGCGAATGCGTGACCGTTTTTCATAGGCCGGAGACCACGTTAGGATCGTCCCGAGGCAGGGTCCGTTGGATTGTCAGTGGGTTTATTCGTGCCATGAGTGCATTGCTGCGAAAACATTCTAGCAACCCCCCGACGCCCTTCCCACGCCGAGCACGCCGTCGTCATCCAATCGGCCCGCGTTGACGACTGAGCACAGCCAAATTCTGCAAGATATGACTCGGCCTTTGACGGACAAAATGGTTGGCCTGATGTGGTTAAAGCACAAATAATGTAAAATAAACCCTTTGGCCAAACCAGTCTCAAGAAAGCACATTGACGCGAGGTTTCTTATATGAATCCGTGCCTACATGGCAAAGAGGAATAAAGACAGGGTCATGAACGACAATCTGTTGTCTCAGTCAGAAGTCAATAAGACAAGAACAGTGCTTTCTCCGAAGTAAAGACGAAGTATTCTCCGGCCCGTAGTCGGAGCAGTGACAACTTGCAGTGCCTTGACGTGTCCAGTATGCGGCTAGAGAAACTCAAGATGCACAGGGGAGCGAAGGAACGTATATGGGGCAAAGACTTGCATGTTGAAAAATGATATACAAGTATCCATTTACTACGACATGTGACTTGTCACTGTGTCAGAAGGAAATGGGGTTGACTGCTAAAGAACAGTGAGATGCACCCAGTTGCTTTACTGGAAAAAAAGTCAAACGTACCTTCCCAGCAGAACCAATGCGATACAATCAAAACGGAAAGAAGAACCCGCAGCATCGACCGCCGTCGTTACCCTGCGCGCTTTCCCACTTGGTTTCATGTGCTCTGCTAAAAATGTCCCGATTTGGACAAAGGCAGGACGGCACCCGCGATCCCCTTGTTTTCTTTTGTTTTCTTCCGCACAATGTCGGCCAGCGTTTGCAAGGACACCGCCGTCCTTGTCTTTCTTGCCGCTCTTGCTGCGATTTCAATGAAGCGGCCCCGGAATGGGTGGACCAAATCATTCCAATTTTGGAACTGTAAGAAAGGGCGATGCGCACTTGTTCCCCCACCTACCCCATCTATTGCGAACCGTTCGTTTTTGCCAGTCGCAACCATCCCGTCCCTTCCTCACTTCTGCCGTCCTCACTGTGGTCCCTGTTTCCCATTCTAGAAGGGGCACTGGCCCTGCCAACCAAGCAGCCGCCTAAGTGACTGGGCTGTTCACTATTTCCTTTTTGTGCATCACCGCCCTGGTATGGTCCCAGAACGTGCAATGTTCTCGCCCCAGCAGAAATGAATCCAAGGGTGTCTCCGTCAATGGGGAAAGTACGAACGTAGGGAGTACTAACACCCTAAGCGGAGAAGGAGCTGTGGGGCCGTGATAACCTCCTTAAGGACAAAAACAGCTACCTATCATCTCACCTACTTGTACGCCGCATGTGCAATAAGCTTCGGTTTTCTGTTCGGCCCGTCTCCCCTCTCTTTACTCGAATTTGCTTTTCAAAGAAATAACCTAGCTTCCGACGGGGCCGAATGCACAGGCGTTGATGCTGCTGTGGCTTCATTTGACCACTGATTCTTATATGATGGTCTTTCTAGTACCAACAAGTCATCCGATATCAGGAATAAAAGTGGAGATCAAGGCGGCTGGAACCTGTTTGGAGACGCAAAAAGGCGGTAAGGCTTCTGGGTCCACGCTCACTTTGTCGATGGCTTGATGAAACGGCACGTTTTTGCTCGGATGTCTCTCACAATTTGCCTCTTTTATGTGTGCTTTTATTTTATTTATTTTGTCCCGACCTGTGCTGAAACCAAGACTAGCCAGCCGTGGTCCAGACGTTGCATGAAGCCAAAGAACGGGCGACGAACGGGTGGTGGACGGGAATGGGAGAGCCTCGTAGCCAGTAAAGCCCATCACGACACCTTCACATTAGCCAGTCGCCAGACATCGGTATTTTCCCGGCTGGTCCAAGCTACGCCAATGCAACGCAGACGTGGTGTTCCAATGGAGGCACCACACCGTTGTTTCCAAAGGTGTCCATGGTCCTATCGCAATACTAGACATCAATCCAGACATATCAAGGCTCGCCATCCGTCGTCCTCTGTAGCTGCAGCTGTTATGCGGCTTTCCAGACGGATGCTCCCCGTTTACCTGCACTGCTACAATGGACCACTTTATTTCCAGTCAACGATGGACGCTTTCGTGAGAAAGACGGCCAGTAGAGAAACATCCGCGCAGAATCGAGCACGACATTGTGCAACAAAATGTGCCCCGTGTCCCTTTGATAACTTACCGCAGTTTGTGTCAAGCACGTCTATCTTGGTTATTTTTATTGCCTTCTGATAAACGAATTTGTGGTCTGAGCATTGGCATCTTAGCCGACTCCCTGGTGTTCTAGAAACTACAAAAGCCTCCAAGTAACTGGCACGCAATTTACATGCCGCACAAGCGAGAAAATAGGCGACGGCAGACACGAGCAAGAACAGTCCAGAAGCCAACCGGCTTATGCAGTAGCACTTGTCAATTACCACCAAACACTCCCGGGGGGCCTCAACGCACAATTCCTGGAGCAAAAGTCGTAACAGCTGGGAACGACTCGAGCCATGAACAGTGCACGGTGACAAAAGTGTCGAGCACGCAACCTGGTTGCCGCGCAAGACACGAGGGAAGAGTGATACGCCTTCGTTCTCTGCAGACACGGGCTGAGGTTGTCGACATGAGTAGCCCCAGTCTTGTCGATACTGTGTCAACGTGGGCTCCGCCTGGCCATTTTTATGCAAGTAATTTTCAAGGGGGTCCGTCTGTTGGGTTGCATTGCACCTGCAAAATGGCAAATGCCCAAGCAAATACATCAGCATGTACGACGTAAAATCAGAGAAATTACCAACATATCTGGCTCTTGAGCTTGATGTGCCGTAGGTAATAGAGTGTGCAAAGAGACGGGTATTGCTGGCCCAATTATCACGATACGTACTCCGTAGTCACGGGTGTTCTTGATACACGGACACGGGAAGGTACGACACACATACGGAGCAGGAGCACTTACGCACGAAGAAGGTGCAGAGGACCACACGCGGCGGAAACAGAAGTCGCGACCGTTGATAGTCAATGTCCATCGCTCCTTCCACTGTACTGGAACATGCACACTTGCCGCTCTCAACAAATCCAATCCCCCAGCCCCTTTCTGCTGCATCCTCTCGCAGTGCCAAATTGCACATTCGACATCACTTTTGCGTTCGACATTGAAATTTTGTGTTATCTTGTCTCCTCTCTGACACATGCTTTTTCTCAGGCCTGTTGGTAGCGGTCCATCGAGATACCAGCGAATGCAACCCTGGCGCACCAGCACTGACCACGGAGCGTTTTGTATGGCCTGCTGCGATTCATTACGATGCGGATATCATCTCGCCTCCAATTTTCCATGGAATGTCCGCGTTCTCGCAGCATTGGGCCATGTCTCGCCGCCTCGTGGTTTCATTCCAAATGCAAGTATGTATAGCTGACCCCAACATGGGACACATTTCGCAACTACAGGTTACTTTAGCGGATACACAAACATGGACTGGACCACATCTTGATGACAGGGTCATTTTGCCTAGGACAAGGCCCTGCTACGAGACTACACCCAACTAGGCCTCGCTGACCGCATCTCCGTCGGTTTCTTCCTTCCAAGACCATGATGTGTCGGACAACCGGTGCGTTAGCGCTCCTCTGAGATTACTGGCGCTAGAAAACAGCATCCATGCTTCTGCGTCTTTCGGGGCAGAGAATGCTGGTCCGAGGCAGAACGTGCCGTTCACCGTGCTTTTGCTTTGCGTCATCTTCTCTGGAACTGCCCAAGAAGCGCGCCATAACAAGCATGAAGGAAGAAGCGAATATCACATCCTTTCACAGCAACAGCAGCACCAGCCGCATGTCGACATCCTCACCGCAAAGTGCCTCTCTTGTCGAGCTTTAGCTTCATAGCTAGCTAGGGTGGGTCGTAACCTGCGGCTCGTGAGTTTGCAAGGAGTATATTCACCTTGTCTGCAATACATTGTGCGCGCATTTTCAAGCTCCAGTATGCACATACCTTGGGGATGGTCAAAAAACGAGGTGCGTACATGCTGAGCCGTCTCCAAGCCGCTTCTTGATCAGAGCTATACCACCGGACCCCTTCGTCTCTGATTCTCTGTGTTATCTGCACGTCAAGCTAACATGTGCTCCCCCGGCATATCCTCCGAGCCGTGTGTCATCCCAAAGCGCGTGGCGGGCCCAGATTGGTACTATTGTAGGTGCCGTGATTTGCCCTTTCCATCCTTGATGCACCTTTTTGTTGAGCAAAACGCAGTGCACAAGAATGCACTCGTTACGGATTTCCGCTGGATGAAGCACTATTTTGTGCCCCTGTCTCTTGCACGCCGTACGAGTATTTGCCAGTGTGGCAGCCTTTACTTGTCTTTCCTTCTTTTGGATTCCTACTTTCTTTTGATTCCCAGAAACTGTTCTTCAACTCCACATTGCTGGTTCCGATACGACGTTAGATGAACTTTTCCGGAACCCACCACGAGCACGTCAGTTGTCCCGGGTGGACTCGACAGCTTGTCTTATGTCAAAGAGGTACCCCGTACTTTGCCCTCCATCACAACCAAAGTTGCATTGCCATTTCCCGATGCTTGACGCTTTTCTTACCGCACCATTTGTCCACACCTCCCCGTGTCTGCACACCCTCCTAGATTGCGACCACTTCCAATTCTGTTTTTGCCCCTGATGTTACCCCTTGTCGAGTTCCATCAAGGCCAATTGAGGGATTCCAACTTCCATCCCGAGGCAGAGATAACTTGTTGCGGTTTGACTGGCCTGCACGGGCCAGATATTCGCTACCTTTCCTCATTTGGATTTTGATTCGGGATGAATGTGCTCCTGCATGCGAAGCAAGTGCATGCAAATGTACACCAATGCGATGAACACGCACTAACACGACGCCATTGGTACTGCAGGAAACGAGCTCAAGAAGTGGGCTGCACATCAATATACCTCTTACGTTGCAGGGTGTTATTACAACTGAAAAACAGGCGGCTCGGACGGAAACAAATCCATAACACTAACGAAAGAAAAAAAAGAAGAAAAAAAAGGAATAAAATGCAAAAGAAGCGGCTTGATCAAACACGGTGCGCACCATTTGTGGCCCTCGCGTTTCTCACTCACTCACCAGCAAACCGAACTACCTCTCTGCTCGGTTCTAGGCACTTATGTCTTCTTCGTCGTCCCGTCTCCTAGCTCCCCTGTCCTTGTTTGATACCTGCGAATCATGGTAGTCAAGCATCAATTCATGGAGGTCAAAACGTTCTTAACGTCGACCAGGACCCCCACCTAAGCCTCCCGTGCGTGGAAGACAGAGGGACGGAAAAGAAGCAGAGCAAGCAAACGAAGTCGAGGTGAAAGAGACACGAATATCATGAAGCATATGGGGTCATAGGTTGGGGGAACTTGCAGGGTCGGATCCTTGTGTCATATCTCCACAAGCTACCCTGTCCCTGCTCTATCGCCATCTCCTGTGGCAATGTATCCCTCCGCATGCATCCGCATTTTCATTTTCACGTTTTATTTTTCTGTGTTTTCCAGAGCCTTTCCTAACCCATTTTGCTTTGTCTCTTAGCCGCTACTGACTTTTTCCATTCTTTTATCCCCCTATCTTTTTGGAGGGATTTACCCTCCCTGATACCCGTGTTCCCCCATCTACCTCGTTTTGTGGCCATTGACCTCGAGCTGTCTTTTACCGCTGCTGTGCTGCCGTTGTGTCCTAACGCCAGATACTTCCTTTCCTACCCTCCTAGCTTCGGAGTACAGTGGGTTGAAAAAGATTCCATCTTCCCTAATACTCCCCCAGCTTGCAATTTCAAACCTATCTGACTCCCTATTCTAATCCCTTTCAGTCTCCCGTCAAGTCCTCTGACACACTCTCCATACTGAGCAATCTACGTTGTTGGAACTTTGAAGGTCTTATATGATCACCCCACACAGGAACCGAGCACATACATATAAATATATATCTCTCCTGCACAGTTTTGGCAACCCACGTTGGCCTCCCACGCCCACGACCAACTTGTCTGGCCATCCCACGCGCTCTCACGCTTACACCCACGCTACGACTCAGCTTTCCAAAGAACCTCACAATCTCGAGCGGCCTCTTTCTTGTCAAGGACATTCTAGAACGAAAGGACACACCCTTCTTCCACATTTCACCCACGCGCGTTCCTGTGCGCCCCCATTCTCGGTTTTATTGTATTTTGTCCTTCGCCCTGAGTTTGCTCCTACGACCCCCGCGTTCCCCAACTCGGACCTTTACACCTAGTTCAATTACCTCACCTTTTGAGTACCTTTGCTTCAAGGATCCTTGCTTTGGTTGGTCGTCGGCATCGCAGATAAACAAAGCACCTCTTATTCTTTGCCTGTTTCCAAAAGAGGCAACTCAAAGTCGTCGTTTTCAGCCCGTTTCGCTGTGTACCCCCATACTAGAGCGACAGGGCGGAGTTCATCCCACGCCGCTAGACTAGTTCCCGTTTTCACACCACCGATCTCTTCACCGAATCTAAACATGGCACCCGCCGCCATGGTTGAAGATGCGGCCACGCATTATCCCACCTATTCCAAAGCGTCGACCGTCAACGCGTCTGTTCTGCATGGTCGTCGCGATCTGAGATTGGTAAGATCACCCCCACGCCCGTCACTTAATGACCCCAGATGGTGCGGTTACACAAGATCGTGTTAGATCGTGTTCAACGACAAGGGTCTTTTACGTCAATTCTGCAGAGCTGCAGGGGGCGAGCAAAAATGGGAACGGCGATTTTGTGTATGCGTCCAAACTGGCTTACATGGACTCCACTAACATTGACTCGTGCGACAGGAGGTCAGAAATCTTGAAGACCCTGGCGAGGGCGAGTTGCAAATTGCCATCAAGGCCACAGGCATCTGTGGCTCAGATGTGTCATACTACAAGAAATTCGCCAATGGCGACCTCTGTGCCTGCATGCCACTTTCTCTCGGCCACGAGTCTTCTGGTATCGTTGTGGCTATCGGCCCTCGTGTGTCTGGTTTCAAAATGGGTGACCGGGTCGCCCTGGAGGTCGGGGTTCCGTGCGGAAACTGCACCATCTGCAGACGTGGCCGCTACAATCTGTGCAAAAAGATGCGGTTCCGAAGCAGTGCGAAGAGTGTGCCGCATTACCAAGGCACCCTCCAGGAGCGGATCAACCATCCTGCCAACTGGTGCCACAAGTACGTTTCCCATTTCCCTCTTATGTTCCGCATTGATCCTACCGACCAGAAAATCATACTGACACTATATCCAGGCTCCCTGATCATGTTTCTTTTGACGCTGCGGCTCTGCTCGAACCTCTTTCGGTTGCCATCCACGCCGTCAACCGTGCCAACCCGCTGCCTGGATCCACAGCTTTGGTTACCGGTGCCGGTACCGTTGGCCTGCTGACGGCCGCTGTCGCTCGCAATTCGGGTTGCTCCCAAGTTACCATTATGGATATCGATGCCGGCCGTGTGAGATATGCACTCTCCAAGGGTTTTGCCACGCACGGCTACGTCGTGCCGCGGCCCTTCCACAACGCTTCCAGCAGCTCGTCCATATTTACAGCAAGCTCGGGTGTGTCCACACCTGCCGAGTCGGGAACCACGACACCGGCCAGTTTCTTGTCGTTTTCCTCGCAGCTCGAGAGCGCCAAGAATGTCGCAGGCGAGCTGCAGGGTTTGACCAGACCGCCACCGCACTTGCTGTGTGAGGACGACGATGAGGGTTTTGATATCACCTTTGAGTGCACGGGCAAAGAGGTGTGCACGCACATTGGCTTGTACGCGACAAAACCGGGCGGCCGACTTGTCATGGTGGGCATGGGCACGCCGATCCAGAACCTGCCCATCTCCGTCGCCCACCTGCGCGAGATTGATATCCTCGGCATCTTCCGCTATGCCAACACATACGCGGCAGGCATTCGCATGCTGTGCTCCGGCATGCTCCCGTCTCTTGATGACATGGTCACGCACCGCTTCAAGGGTCTGAAGGAGGCCAAAGATGCGTTTGAGATTGCCAGTGGCACGATGGACGAAGAGGGCAACCTTGTCTTGAAGGTGGTCATTGAGTCATCGGCGGACTAAACAGGGTCACCTCATCACACCAAAACACACGCATCGTGCCGTACCTTTTCTCTTTCGTTATTTTCCTCGGGTCAACTGACGCAATGATCTCGTTGATTTTGTTTTCCCAATTCGGTGCCTCCTATCGTCTGCTCTGGTTTGGTTTGGTCTGGGTTCTGGTGGCTGTGGAAAAACTGATTTCTGTCGGAGGCGTTGCTTGACCTTTATGTGCTTGATGACGATAGACTATTTGCACTAGACGCCAATGGTAAACGAGGGCTAGGTTGCGTGTTATGGGTGGCCGGTCCGTTTCGGTCTTTGTTTTACTGCTGTTCTTCGAGACTCGCTCTTAATGTCTTTCGCGTGGCGGGCGCGTTTCCCTATTTTATTTTCTGTCTGCGTTGGTTTGTTTGTTGTTTCTCACGACGTCCAGTTTAATGGCCACATCCACAGCGATTCTGGCTGGATTACGAATGACACGGATGTTTGTTAGGTTTTAGGCTCCGAAAAGCTGGTGTCCCAATTTGATACTTTGTCAACTACACATACTAATTCCGTCGCTGAATTGGCCTTTTAACTGTGATTTTCCATAGGCTAGAATGTTAAAACGACAACTGCAATTCTCTAGGACGTGTCCGCCTCACAATATGAAAACAATCGATGCATGGAGACATGATTGTACTATTTTTGTTCGTTTCTCTCCGCTCAGTGACGTGCGGCAGCCCCTGCCTGCCGCGTATCGTAATGCTTGTGTGGCTGTTTGCCTCTTTTGCATTGTTCATACCATAAACCGTCGTCATATCGTCCGATGATGCTTGGTCACGAGAGCCGTGAATCTGACCTGTCAGGAGACGACAGGTCGGCGCTCGTATTCTCTCATCCTCCGCTTCCTTCACAACAGCGCCTCCAGAGAGCTCGACCCAGCGCCAACGCCGCGCGCCGAAAAGTCTGCGGTCTGGCCGGCCAGCCGGTTCTGCTGCCGCGAGGATGCACGTGCGGTCTCCACGACGCCAAACTTGTCGCCCACCTGGCGCGCCGAGGCAATGCTCTGCATCATGTCGTCGAGAAGCAGTGACACCAGACGCACGTCGTTGGCCTCGCGCCGGCGCTCCTCTTCAAAGGCGCCCGCCACCGGCGGGGGCACGACGAGCGGCAGCCGCTGCACGAGGGCCTGGATCGACCGCAAGATGGGAAGCGACACGCCCACCCCCGCCGCGTTGGGATCGTCATCCGGATCAGGCACGGCCTGGGCACCGGCGCGGGTCCGCGACAGTGCGTCCTGCGGCAGGCTGGCGAGGTACTTGGTCAGCAGCTCCAGGCGCGCATGCAGCATGCGGATGGCGTTGGCACGAGTCGTCAGTGTGGCGATCAGCTCTTCTTCCTCGGGGGACAGGTTGCTGTCGTTGGCTGCTGCCGCGCTTGCTGCTGTTGTGCCTGGTGCCGGCGTCTGGGACTCGTTCAGCGAGGACGATGTCGGCGTCAGCGACGGTGTGCCGGGCGCCGCAACAAGGCGTCTCTTTCCGCGGTTCCCTGACTCTATGGCAACGGCCCGGTCGCGGTTGTTGTTGGGGCTCGTGGAGCTCGAGGCCGCGTCTTTGCTCGAGCCTTCGGCGGCGGCCGTAGCAGCAGAAGCAGAAGCATCCCGGGTCGCGGAGGCGTTGGCCGCACCGCGCGCCACAAAGTCGATGCTGATCATCTCGGCGTCGTCGGTCTCCACTGTATAGGTAATCTCGCGCAGTTTGATGGCAAGCTGGGGCGCTGCCGATGCCTTGGCTGTGGATGCATCGGCCATGACCTTGTCCTCCTTGTCGTCGTCCTGCGCGCCGGCCTTCTCGTCTTGCTCGTAGTGCGTCTCGTAGAGCGTCAGCGGCAGTTTCCCTCCCACGGACGGCTCGGCAAGGTCTTCGGGGTGGAATGCCAGCAGCACGGCGGCGGTGGACTCGCTGCACAGCGGCAGGA
This sequence comes from Sporothrix luriei, assembly GCA_021398005.1. Classification (NCBI taxonomy): domain Eukaryota; kingdom Fungi; phylum Ascomycota; class Sordariomycetes; order Ophiostomatales; family Ophiostomataceae; genus Sporothrix; species Sporothrix luriei. The sequence continues at coordinate 217,993 of WNLO01000007.1, forward strand.
TCTGTTCGTGGACCTGCATGACTTGGGCCGTCGGGCCCGAATGGCCCAGCACCGTGTACCAGCCGACGAGATCAAGGTGCCGATCCTTATGGACAGTTTTCACTGGCGACGGGAGTCAGCAATGTGTCAGTTTCTTTGATATTTCTCCACAACGTGAGGCACACCGTCAGGGAAGACACACTCTGCTCGACGCGGTCGTTAAACCAGACGGCGCTGAAACTCGCGTCGCCCCCATCGTTCTTGCTGACGACAAAGTCGAATGTGTGCTCGAGTGTGACCTGACGGCCATTCTGCTGGCCCAGCAGTGCACCGACGACAGGGCCAGGCTGCTTCCGCAGAGTGTGGCGGGTGATGTGGTCGGAGATGGAGAGGAGGACGAGGGGGTGGAGGACGGCAGGGACGGCGTCGGCGGCCTTGACGGTCGACAGGAACGGGTTGGCGGGGGCGGTAGAGGCCACCATGTCGGCGGATGGAGGAGATTCGGAGAGGCGTAAGGGTGGAGCTGAGGCGGAGACGATGCGAAGCTGCCTGAAGCTGCTGAAGCTGCCTGAAGCTCCGTGAAGCTGGCCAAAGGTATCTAGGGTCCGTGCGGCATCAACAGGCCGGTGCAGCTGTGCTGGGCAGTGTTCCCTGTTCGTTCTATCGTAGCAGTAAGCGACTGTGGTGTGAGGTGTCCACAGGTGGCCGACAGGAACGGGAATCGGTTCTTGTTGGACGGTGATGCGACGTGCGGATTGAAGCCTGTTTGGTGCTGATTGGTGATGTTCGGAAAGACCCCGCCACTTTTGGTGGGCAGCACTCCAGACAGCTGGTTAGCCGACGCACTCTGATTGGTCAGAATGATAAGGCTCGAATTGTGGGTCACTGTAAGTCATGGGTCACTGTATTTTGGCATTGCATGTCGACTAACACGAGGTCACCAGGATGGGTGATTGCTGCGTATATAAAGTGTTTTGATCGGAATTATGAAAATAAAATAAAAGACAAAAAATATTTGTGAAGATTTGAATAGCTTTTTAAATTGTCTATGGTTTTTTAAAATAAAAATAAAGGTAAAGATAAAAAGCAGCAAACTGCTGAAAATCTTGTTTTGGAATAAAATGAAATGTAAAATATAAATACTTTATATTAATATGTATCCGACCGGAACATTCAACAAACAAACTTACAAAAAAAAAAAATCGTTATATTCTGACGGGCCTTCGAACCAACGAAAAGATCGTGGGTGGTGTGCCGTCTTAGAAGGTAGATTACATCCTTCGTAGGGAGAATAATCAAGACCGAGACAGGGACGAGTATTCACCATCGAGAGTGATTTCAAGTAGATACATCTAGAGTTGAAAGAACGGCACTTTAGGGAGTGAGTTAAAGCTTTCAGAATGACAGTGGCATCTGGTTTAGCATACAGTAATGTGTCATCACCACTCCATACAGTGCCACTGTGATTACATACTACATTCACCAGAGCCGCCGAGAGGGCTTAGAGAGTGCTGTTGGTCGGAGGTAAGCTTGTCAGGGCCTGTCAGCGTGTTGGCACGTGCTCCGAAAAGTATGCAGTTGTGCCGGCAGATCATGTGCCGGGCATGGCGGCGCGGCTCTTAGTCACATCGCGTCGACAGCAGCGTGACAGGCTTCTCCGTCTTGTTCTATTGGCCTCATTTTTCCCTTTTAGGGCAAAGCCCAGCCAACGGACATGCCCTTGCCCTCCGGGTCGGCCCATCGCCATTAGTGTTGGCCCCTTCTTTCAACCACTGAGCATGGTTCTTATTTGTTTACTAATTTTTTTTCTTGTGAATATATTTGACAGTGAATCTTATTTTCCCTACATCCTGTGACTGCCCTTATTTGTGATCCAAACGCGCTTGGCGGTGTCCATTACTTCCGTCCATACAACGTTTCCCATTCCGTCTATCGAGGCTGCTCAGACACCTCCTCTCGCTTTCCTTCGATAATTTGTCGTCTTCAGCGGCCGTTACCCACTTCGTTTGGATACCGCCGAGCAATCATGGCGCCAGACAATACAGCAAACAAGAGCTCCCTCCACCGACGCCCTCGCTCCACAACCAGGTCTGCCTCATCCGGCTTTCAGTTGACCTCGACAACCGGAATCCACAACGAGCACCAGCAGCAGCATGTCACAACATGCGGCACATATTACGGCGGCCCGTTTGAGGAGCACGCCGACGCACTGGCATCAAGAATGGCCTGTCGGTGCAACAAGAACAGCCCCCACATCTGCTGCCAGTCCCTGAGAGAGTATGCGGCGTCCTGCGGCCGCCCGTCCAAGACACCCTCCCTGACGCATTGCCGAACCCGGATGCTGGTCTTGCAGTGCTCCATGGATCGAACCGCAGCGAACAAGTCAAACCAGCGCGAGTCGATGGCGAACGTGCGAGTCGAAGCAGGAGCCAGGATCGACGACGACCACATGTGCGACGAATCAGACAGTTTTATATGCCAGAATCCCGAAGACAACCACGCCGGCTCCGATGTCGACGAGGCGGAAGCCGACAATAGAAGTGAAGACGACGCTCCTGTCATGGAAGGGACCGATGACATGACGGAGATCCCCCTCGGCGACCCCATCGAAGACCTCGTCTTCCGCGAATACGATACGCTGGCGGACCTCGACGGAGACGCCGATAGCGACGACGGGTTCGATGTGGACAACCCGTACGAGGCCGAGCCGCAGGTGCCGGGCGAAAACGAGCGCCGCCTCGACCTCCGCAACAGGATCGACAATATGCTGGCCTCCATGGTGAGCATGCGGTGGTCCCATTTGGAGCCCACTAATTTCCGCGGCCGCCGTTGGCTCCCTTGAGCGGTGGATGTGATATTTTGGGTTCGTTATGTTTTCTAGCCAGCTTTCTTTCCCCACTGCCTTTTCTTCTATCCATCTTTTGTACATGCCTGTCCATTCCTGTTCCTGACCGACTTTGTCAGTTAGGACCAACTTATCCAATGATAGCGAAATGTTTGACAGTGCCGCTTTATTGGATTTCTTCTTCTTATTTTCGGATGGCGTCTGTTCTATAATTACCCCAAAGATTCAGCCTTGCCCTTTTAACTTTAAAAATAGACTCTAAAAGCCATTTGAACATTCATGTCATGTTTTTGTTTACTCTCCGTCTATTGTAGCTTGCTGTCCACCTCATTGGCTCGTCTTACAAAGGGACGAACTGCCAATAAACGAGGCTTTGCCAGATTTGGCCTGGCCAGGCTGAAAGGAAGGCTGCGGTGGGACTTGCTTTGCTGTGGGCTTTAGAAGTGTAGGTGCCGTGGTGGACCCGGGGCGTGCCACTTTAGCACGAAAGGCGCTAAAACGCGCTCAACGCGTCCAGGATATGCCCCTCTTTAGAGTAATTACTTACCGTACGTCGTACTCCGTAAGATACATCGCTTCACCATATCAACAGCACATTGGCACACGACACGAGAGATACCGTGCGACGAGCATACATCCACACCAGGCCCCGAGATGCCGTCGTCAAGTCGAAAGCGGGCACGATCCGACGCGGACGGCGGCCGTTCTGCCCACCGGCGATCAAGGCGTGACGACGACGGCGACGCCAACGGCAGCGATAATGACGAAAGCCGGGGCGAAGACTCGCTGGCCGGCCCGAGCCATGGCGGCGATATGGACGTCGACAACGACGGAGCGTCTGGCAGCGCGCAGAGCTCCTGGCGCCTCCCCGCGGGCTACGGCGACAGCAACCGCGCATTCCTTCAAGCGCTCATGGCGCACGGCGCCCTGACGTTCCCGCAGGCCCAGCAGGTCCTGGCGCCCATTCTCACCGCGAAAAGGAAGCTCCAAGCGACGGCGGCCGGTGACAGCCAGACGGAGATCCGGCCATTGTCGCCCGAGGACGTTTCATTGAACACGCTGCTATACTACATCGACCAGGCCAAGGCCGCGCTGGTGCCGCTCGACTTTGACATTCGGTCGGCGACGAACGAGCGGGCGATGGGCCGTGGCCAAAGCAGCAGCAGCAACAGCAATGACCACCGCGTCTGGGTCCTCGTGAGCACCGACAACGACCCCAAGTCGCACCTGGCCGTGCTGTTCACGCCGCGCAAGCTCGCCTTCATCCGCCGCCTGCTGGACGCCTTGTTTGACACGTACAACACCCCGCGCATCGAGGCACTGTGCATCACGGAGCAGCAGGCTCTCAAGCTGTCGCGGCCGCCGCGGACGGCGGCGCGGCCGAGCGTGGGCGGGGATGCGGGCGGGGATGCCGACAGAGCAGCAGCCGGTGCAGGCGCTGACGGTAATGCCGCCGCCGCGGCCCGCGACAAGGGCCTCAAGCACTCCGTCGTGCTGTCGCTGCTGGCGTCGCTGGTCCGCCAGGGGTGGCTGGCCAAGAGCGCGCAAGGGTTCTACGCGCTGACGACGCGCGCCCTGCTCGAGCTGGAGCCGTTCCTGGTCGACCAGTACAACGAAGAGCCGCCGGCCGGCGCGGCGGCCACGACCTGGCAGCGCGTCAAGTACTGCGCCGCGTGCCGCGAGCTCATCACGTCGGGCCTGCGCTGCGCGACACCGACGTGCCCGCTGCGGCTGCACGACCACTGCGAGGCGGCCTTTTGGCGCACGCAGGCGGGGCGTACCACGAACGGCAGCAGCAGCACCAACAGCAACAGCAACCACCACCACCGCCATCGGTGTCCCCACTGCGACGCGCCCTGGGGCAAGGCCGAGGACGCCAACGGCGAGGTTGAGGGCAAGCTGCACTTTATCGGCGAGCGCGCTATCACGTCGACGGACGTCTACCGGCGCAAGAAGCGCCAAGGCCGGCCGAGCGAGGGCGTCGACGAGCTGATGCGCCTGCTGCAGCCGCGGGCGGCCACGGGAAGCAGTGGGAGAGGCAGAGCGGGAGGCGGGGAGGACGAGGTGGCTGCGCCGTTCCGGCAGGCAGCATCCCGGCGACGGGCGGTACCAGCAGACGGCGAGGCTGAGTAGGACTACGACGAACTACGGATGGAGGATATGAGACGCATGTGGGCTCCATTTGGTATTTTGATTTGCCTGGCGTTTCGGTGTGCAAAAAGAGCAGAGTTTGCTCATAGATCCGGCATAGGGCAATGATAGCAGCCCTGAATTAATCTACATTGCTCAGTACTCACACTCCGTACACTGCCTGCATTCCTTGCTGCTGATTCGTCAATTTTGCATGCCTTTTCTTGGCCGAAATCGTGGTGCCTTGCTGGGAATGACATCACCCCAACTAACGGTGGCGGTGGTCGTCTACAGCGGATTAGCGCCCGCTACTAAAAAGCTTCAGCGGTCGGCGACCCGCCGTTGTGCTGTGTGTTCCACTGGCTCCAGGAGGAGGCGAGCTGAAAAGGCGGCCTCCCAGCCGCCGTCCAACCCCCCCACTCGTGGCTTCGAACGGCATAGAAAGCAGTGAAAAAGACAATAAAGAAACCGACTTCGTTTCCTTTTCCCTCTACTTTGTATCAATCAATATCCTATTCAGAGTCAAACATACGATACCCAACCGCCGTCATGCTTGAATACTTGACCACCAAGAGGAGCCGCAAGCCGGTGCCCGAGAGCGCCAGTTCCCGCGCATCACCACAACAAGAGCCACCCACGAAACCGCCTCGGCCGACGTCGACTGGCTCTGTTGAAGATGTCCCGGTGATCGACCGGGACGAGCAGTCGTTCCTCGAGAACCTGACGCTCAACTGGGGGCCCTCGGACAACGACGACACGTATGCCGACGGCGACGACGACGGGACGGGCGACCGGCCGCCGCTGCCACCGCGCATCAAGACGCCCGACCTGACCTGGGACAGCGACAGCGAGTCGTTTGTGCGCGGCGAGCGTCTGGTGGCCGTCGACAACGACGTGTTGAAACCGGCCGGATCACGGGGGAAGGACAGCAGTGGCGGCGTCGGGGGCGTCGGCCGGCGGCTGTCTGCCCTGTTCAGCTCCAAAAAGGGCAAGGACAAGGACAAGGACAAGAACAAGGACAAGAACAAGGACCGGCCGCATCCGGCGCACCTCGTGGTGCCAGGCACGGTCGACGTGGATGCCGACGCGGCCTCGTCCAACAGCCAGCTGGCCGCGGCCGTGACGCCCACCGAGGAGGACCGCGAGCGCGCCGACCTGGCGCGCGTGTTGGACGATCTAGATCTAGGCAAGGACCAGGACAACAAGGACAGCAAGGACGTCACGGACGGCAAACACAAGGACAAGCCGTCCCGGGCCAACAAGTTTGCCGTCTCGCTCTCGGCCGAGTCCGCCGAGCTCGTCCGCCGCTTTGTCCTCGTCCTCAAGGACCTGGTGAACGGCGTGCCCACGGCCGCCGACGACCTCAAGAGCCTGCTCGACGACCGCGACGGCGCCCTCGCCCGCGGCTTCGAGCGCCTGCCCTCGAGCCTGCGCAAGCTCGTCGCCCAGCTGCCCGGCAAGCTGACCGCCTCGCTCGCGCCCGAGCTGATGGCGGCCGCGGCCGCGTCCCAGGGCGTCGCGTACGAGGCCGAAAAGGAGGGCGTCACGGCCAAGGGCGCCGCCCGCACGATGCTGCTGCCGCTGCTCACCAAGCCCAACGCCATCGTCAAGATGCTCAAGGCCATTATGAACGCGCTCAAGCTGCGCTGGCCGGCCTTTATCGGCACCAGCGCCATCTGGAGCGTTGCCTTGTTTTGTACGTCCCGTCTCTCTCTCTCTTTCTTTCCTTTTTTTCTTACTTTTTTTGATTTCTTATGTCGTACGTCATACTAACCATCAGTATCAGTGCTCCTGTTTGTCCTCTGGTACTGCCACAAGCGCGGCCGCGAGGTGCGGCTGGGCAAAGAAGCCAGCGATGCTGCTACTGGCCCGTCCAACACGGACGCGCTTGAGAACGCCGAGACAGCCGACACGGCCCAACCACCGATTGTCGTCGACAAGGTCTCTCCGAAAGGGGACGCCGCGGCGGCAAGTGACCTGCCGCGGCCGCCCATTGGCCCAGATGCGCCGAAAAAATAAGAAACGAGATACCCGGGAGGTGGCCCGCAAAGGATAGTTACACATTTATGATTATACTTTTATTTTGTCTTCTGTTCTTTTTTTCCCACATAGAACAACTTCGCTAGGCATAAGTGCGACTCATGATGGATACTAGAGCAACTGTAATGTACACGCAATTGGATAATTCATGGCGCTTTTCTATTTGTTCGTCTCGTGACGCCTCGTCTCGTGTGCTTCCAGCTTTAAAACACGTGTGCCCCGTATCATTCGTCCATCGACGCGTCTCGTCCGCCTTCCAGAGCGGCCCACGCCGTCCTCATGCTGCTGCTCGCGTCGGCCACGGCACCGCCTCCGCCCGCCCCGCCGCCGTCCAGCATCCAAAAGTACACCTCGTCGACAATGTCGTACACAATGTCCTCGGCAATCTGCTCCGCGTACCGCTCGGCGACAGGCCGCAATCGGGTCAGCGGCGGCGGCGCCGTCAGTACCGTCTTGCGCGCGGGACCATCGTCGTCGCCCGTGTCGACCATCGTGACGTCGCCAATGTCCTCGTCGTCTTCGCCGCCGCCGCCGCTGCCGCTGCCGTCCGTCTTGGGCTTGAGGTTCTCGCCCGGCGGCGGGTACCAAAAGTCCGGGCCAAAGTTGACCTCCACGGCGCCGCCCCCAAACACGCTCACGGCCGGGTAGTACCCCAGCGTGCCGTCGTCGAGCCGCTCGCGCGCGCCCTCCTGGAGCTTGCTGTTGGTCGACGACGCCGGCGGCAGGAACGCCAGCAGGTTGGTCCAGGGCGTGCCCCGCAGCTTGCCGTTCTTGTACACGCGGATGTGCGACCCGGGCAGCGTGCGCATGCAGGCCACCGGGTGGTTGGGGTTGGGCGGCTCGCCGCCGCCCGGCACGCCGGCTGCGCCCGCCGGCTGCTTCTTGATGGAGGCGTTGTGCACCGACGCCGGGTTGCTGGCGCCGTTCAGCGTGGGCGCCGGGTTCGCCAGGTCCTCGAGCTCGCGGCTGGGCACGTAGTCGAACTTCTCAAAGACGGTCTTGGTCGTCTGGAAGCGGAACGGGATGCGGTCGCGCACAATGTTGGGCCCGTCGTCGTGGTCGTAGTCGTGCCGGCTGTCGTCGTCCGTGTCCACGGCCGGGTTGTACGTGCCGTGCACCACCTTGCGGTGCAGGGTCTCGGACGGCAGCTGGATCTCGAGGCCGATGACGTCGCCCTCGCGGATGTCCTCGTCGTCGTCGCCGTCGGTGCTTCCATTTCCACTCCCAGTCCCGCTGCCCGTGCCGCTGTTGGCTCCACTGCCGCCGCCCCGCGACACCGACAAGAACTCCTTGGGCCGCGACATGTGCACCTTTTGGCCCTTGCGGTCGCGGAGGCCGTAGCCGTATGCGTCGTAGCCGACCGGTGCGTCGCGCGACGCCTCACGCCGGGCCCATCCCACGCGCACATGGCCGTGCGACGGCGGCTCACCGGCCTTTTTGCCGTCTGTCTCCTTTTGCTTGCCGTTGCTGCGCTCGCCGTCCTTCACAATGCCACGCGTCACCTTGCACTCCCAGTACCACCGGCCCTGCCGCGCCGCCACGTTGGCCCGCGCCGTGCGGAAGCCGCTGTCGCCGTGGATGTTGAGCCCCGTCTGGTCGAAGAAGACGTTGGGCGGCGCGTCTTCAAAGCTAAAGTGCGCATGGTGCGGCTTGGGCTCCGTCTGCCGGAAGTAGTGCGACGACGGAAAGCGGGGGTCGGCAATGCCGCTCTCGTAGACGTAGCCACGTCGGTTGATGGGCCTGGTGTGCTGTTAGCATGTCAAAGTTGCTTCCGTCAAAACAGAAACACAATGAACGTAAGAACGCGATGACCGACATACTGATCAGAATACAACTCCAAAAACTCAACCTCCTGCCCACTGGCCAGCTGCACGCTGTGCCGGGCCCGGTGGATGGGGCTCGCGGGCGGCTCAAAGTCGCTGGGCCGCAGGGGGCCAGCAAGCCGTACGCGCACCGGAAGGCCCTCATTGGCTTGCGCAGCGGCGGCTGCCTTTGTCGTCGTCGTACTCGCCGTCTCGTTCCCGCTGCCACCGCCACCGCCGCCGCCGCCGCCACTGCCTACGCTAAACGTCACCGTCGACTCATTGGATCCTCCGCCGCCCGCCGTCTCCTTCCGTTTCGGCTCCGGCGTCGCTCGCGACAGCCCGCCTTCGGCCGCTTTGGCCTCGCGCTTCTTGAGCGACTCCTTCTTGACGCGCTTCTCGCGCACCGCCACATTCGGCACGTCGTCGCCCGGCCCCGTCGGCTTGGGCGTCGACCGCGACTCGGGGTTGAGCGGCGACCGCACCGCGGGCGTGTGGTCCTCGTCGGCCAAGGCGCGCTTCTGCGGCAGCGTCGAGGGCGGGTTGGGCGGCGCCGCGGGAGCGGGCGACGCCGAGGCGCGCGATGCGGCCGCACCAGGGGGTGGTGTGGGCGATTTCCCCGCCGCAGCCTGCGCGACAAAGGACGTGGACGTGTAGGGGATCGTCGGCGGTGGGATGGGCGTGACCCGGACGCCCGTCGGCGCGGCGCGCGGCGCTTCGTCCGGGGGAGCCGCCGTGTCGGGGGCCATTGCGAGGGCAGACGCGACCGGACGCCGAAATAGACTCAAGATGTGCGCGTCTCCGACAAAGATCAGTCGAACCGGCCACGCAGACCGTCGTGAAGCAAGGGCGTGCAGGCGGTGTGGTTGGTCGAAAGTCAAGTGCTGGGGCCACTGAAGCTGAAGCTCTTTGAGAAGGCGCGTCGGTCTTTGTGCTTGCTGTTGTGTCAGTTGGCGTTGCAGCGTGTGGGTGGGCAGGTGCGGCGCCTGCAGAACTGGCCAGTTGTGGCGCTAGCTGGATTCGGCCAATCAGAAGCCACGGCGCATGTACATATGGTCTGCACGTAAGCCACACTTCAGCCTCGTGCCGTGCCTGCGCTCCAGAATTTTCTGGCTGCTGCCCTAAAAACGTCGCGAGCTGCACTGTGTCGCGTCTCTTCGCCTCATTAGTGGTTCTGCCTACAAAACCAACGTCGACCAAACCTGCCCATCAACGCCTGCACGCCGCGGCCAATCCCCGACCTTGCGACGACCCGGCCTGAATTGATTCGCATCCGTCTCGACTTTATTCATCCGACAAAAAACAGAGGGCTTGCATCGACCGTCCCTGCGCGCGCCTTGGGGCCGCTCCCCTTTCAACCAACCATCAACCACATCAACCAACCGTCAGTCGTGATTCACGGCCGCAATCATGGTTGCCGTCAAAGGAGGCGTGTGGACAAACATCGAGGACGAGGTGCTCAAGGCCGCCATCTCCAAGTATGGCCTCAACCAGTGGGCCCGTGTCTCGTCGCTGCTGGCGCGCAAGACGCCCAAGCAGTGCAAGGCGCGCTGGAACGAGTACCTGGACCCCAGCATTCGCAAGATCGAATGGAGCAAGGAGGAGGACGAGAAGCTGCTGCATCTGGCCAAGCTGATGCCCACGCAGTGGCGCACCATCGCTCCCATTGTCGGCCGCACGGCCAACCAGTGCCTCGAGCGCTACCAACGGCTGCTGGACGAGGCCGAGCAGCGGGAGGCGTCCGAGCTGGGCCTGACGGGCGACGCCGACGGCGAGGCGTCTGCGCCGTCGGCCGACCACGTGCGGAAGCTGCGGCCCGGCGAGGTCGACCCGGATCCCGAGAGCAAACCGGCGCGGCCGGACACGATCGACCTCGACGAGGACGAGAAGGAGATGCTGAGCGAAGCGCGCGCGCGCCTGGCCAACACACAGGGCAAGAAGGCGAAGCGGAAAGCGCGCGAGCGGGAGCAGGAGGAGTCGCGGCGGCTGGCCAATCTGCAGAAGCGGCGCGAGCTCAAGACGGCCGGCATCAACATCAAGGTGGTGACGCGGCGCAAGGGCGAGATGGACTACAACGCCGACATTCCCTTTGCGAAGGCGCCGGCGCCGGGCTTCTACGACACGAGCGAGGAGATTGCGCGCAACGAGCGCCAGCGCGCGGCCATCGACCCGCGGCTGCAGCAGGCGTCCAACAAGCGCAACCGCGGCGACACGGACGCCGACGACGCCGGGCGCAAGAAGCGCAAGAACGACAAGAACGACGGCGACAAGAAGGACAGCCTGTCGGCGGCCGCCATCAAGGCCGGCCAGCAGCAGCGGCTGCGCGAGGCCGAGCAGAGCAGCAAGCGCCGCGCCCTCGTGCTGCCCGCGCCCCAGGTCAGCGAAGGCGAGCTCGAGGAGATTATCAAGATGGGCGCCATCGGCGAGCGCGCCAACCAGCTGGCGCAGGCCAGCGACAACGAGGCCACGCGCGGCCTGCTGCAGGACTACTCGACCGTCCAGGGCACCGGCCAGCCCATCCGCACGCCGCGCGCCGCGCCCGAGGAGGACCGCGTGGCCAACGAGATCCGCAACATCCGCGCCCTGACCCAGACACAGTCGTCGCTGCTGGGCGGCGAGAACACGCCGCTGCGCGAAGGGTCCGGGTCGACGGGCTTCGAGACGGCGGCACCGCGCAAGCAGGTCGTCGCCACGCCCAACCCCCTCGCCACACCCCTGCGCACGGGAGGGGACGGCGCCGGCGGCAGCGGCGTGCTTGCGACGCCGCTGCGGCCGGGCCAGACACCGCTGCGCACGCCGCGCGACGGCTTTGCCCTGAACGACGGCAGCGGCAGCGGCAGCATGCATGGCGGGCAGACGCCGGCCCAGCGCCAAGTGGCCATCCGGGGCCAGCTGCAGCAGGGTCTTGCGTCGCTGCCCAAGCCCAAGGACACGGACTGGGAGCTGGAGCTGCCGGACGCGGCCGACGAGAACGACGAGGAGAGGGCGGCGCGGACGGCCGAGCAGCAGGTCGAGGACGCTGCGGAGCGCGACCGGCGGGCCCGCGAGCACCAGGAGGCGCTGGCGGCGCTCGAGCGCAAGCGGCGCACGCAGGTTATGCAGCGCAACCTGCCGCGGCCGGCCTCCGTAGACCTGGCGGCGCTGCTGGCGAGCGCGGGCAGCCTCGAGGATCCGGCCGAGGCGCTTGTGGCCCGCGAGGCCGCGCTCCTCGTCGCCCACGACGCAGCCAAGTTCCCGCTCGCGAAAACGGCGCCGCGGCCGGCGGCGACCGCGGTGTCTCTCGAGACAATCGGCGACGACGATCTGGCCGAGGCGCGGCTGCAGGTGCTGCTCGAGGCCAAGACGGCGCCGCCACGCGACGCCATCGACGCAGCCTGGGGCGGTCTTGTGCCCCGATCGGCCGACGACGGCAACAACACGACGGCACTCCGGCTCGGCCTCGGCTGCTACGACGATGACGACGAAGACGAGGCCGCGGCTCTGCAGACAGCACTCGAGGTAGGTCCTACTCAATTACAAGTACAATTCCCCATGTGTTTGTTTCCATGGCTAACTCTACAGGCCGTCCGTGACGCTACGCTGGCGTCGGCCGAGAAGGGCGCCAAGCTCGAGAAGAAGCTGACGGTGCACCTCGGCGGCTACAAGCACCGCGCGGACACGCTGCGCAAGAAGATGACCGACGCACACGGTGCCCTCGGCAAGGCCCAGGCGGCGCTCAACGGCTTTGCGATCCTGGCCCGCTCCGAGGACCAGGCGCTGCAGCGGCGGCTGGCCAGCCTGCGCGACGAGGTCGGCTTCATCAGCCGGCGCGAGCGCGAGGCCCAGGAGCGCTACCAGGCCAATCGGGAGGAGCTGCTGGCGCTGGGCGGGCAGGTGGCCACGAATGGGCATTGAGGTCTTTGATACTTTTTATTATTATTTTGTTTGCATCCTGCATTGTACTGTATATTGTCATCTCTACGGGTTTATAAAAAGGGCTTATGGGATAGGGCCTTTCTTTCTTTGTTACATTTCTCATTCTACTCTTCACATAGCAAGTGGCATTTGGCATTTCTACAACCTACCGACGAACCTTTTTTGCCGCAGTGGCGAGAACAGAGGCCTCGAAATGCCGTTCGTGATGTGATGGCTTGGACAGCATGGCGTGTCTCATATCGGCGACATACGTGAGACCAAAACCCCGAGCGCTGTCGCCACAGCAGGTCTCCTGATATGCCGAAACAGACGGCCGACGGAGGCTGTTGCTTCTGTCCGTCGTATATGAGACAAGGTAAAGGGCCTTTGCCTTGACCAAGGTGCCTCGTGTTGGCGGAGTATCGGTCCGATGTGTTGAGAGGGGATGTCGCTGCCTTCGCCCCAATTTAGATTAAACAGTATAGACGAAGTCAACGACCCTCTCTGGCCTCTGCCCGCCTGGCCTTCTGACCATCTGCCGTCATCGTCTATATGTGGCCCGTGGCGAATGTCCGAGCCTTCGTGTACACTCTGTCTTCTTGGTCGGGGTCTGTCAGTGTCGGCTTTTGATTTGTCTCGACCCAGACGTGGCTGTGGTCGATTCGTTCTTTTTTCGTCGTTTTTGTTTCTCGTGGCCGATGGTACGTTGAACGTGTCCGCGTGTTCTCGAGGATGCCTATTTCTCGGTGTATTGTATTTTGTGCTCCGTGGTTGTTCAAGAGCCGGCCCCTTGTCTAGGTGAACATGCGACTATGATCCTATGGGCTGTGTCGATGGGTGGCGAATGTGGTCGAGTGTCGTCGTGCCTTTGTCGTGATGTTCCTCGTAGCTTCTCTATGTCGTCGACTGTCGGAGTGGTGCCCGTCGCCGATGCTTGACCACAACTGATCAGATCGAAATCAAAAGAAACCTGGGAGCATCCTGCTCGGCCGAGGACATGATCGCGTTCTTATATCTATTGAGAACGGCACACACGAGTGCCTTCTCACGGATTTCTCCCAGGCCATGCGCCCTTGCTGCTTTTGCCACGTATTTTCCCTTTTCATCCCCTTTCTTCCTTTTTCCTCCTTCCTATTTCAAACAGCCATGACTCTTACGCTTTCATTTCATCCTACGCGATACATGGCCTATGAGCAGGGAAAAGGGAGCAAACGCGGCTGCTATTTCGGAAAGTTTGAAAAGCGAGAGGAGGCAAAAAACGGCGGAAGAAGACGATGGAGATGCCATGCCACCGCAGAGGCACGAAAACAAGGCACGAGATAGGCCAGAGGCATAGCAGCAAGTGCCTGAGCCGACGTGGCTGAAATGGATAACAATGTTGGCTGAAGTAGAGGGTGTTAGAAATAGACCACCGCCCATCCACGATGCATTTTGTGTCCATTGCCACAACTCGGATTGTCTTGCCAGTCACCATAAGAGACGAATCCATATTAGCCTCGACTCCTTTTGCCACGCTCGTCGCCTCCATTGTACGCTTCGGCAAAGTTGATACGTGAAGACGCCGGTGACCTGTTCGCAGATGCTGAATTATCCAGGTAGAGTTTGATTACGTTGGAGTTGGCCGGGTATGAAGCAGCAGCTTGCGGATATGAGGCTTGAGGCCATGGGAGTTTGTAAATAGCCCATATCGTACGACGATACCATCATATCCGCCCGCAGTACATATCAACATAGCAGAGCGATGATGCTTTGTCTTCTGTCTACCTGACTGTCAAGATGACGTATAATAACATTATCACGTGTGCTATGTCTTTTCACGACAATATCAAATCATCTCAGCTTGCCCGCCAAGAGAGTGTTCGTCTCAACGAGTCTCATCCTGTCCTTCGTCTCGTCCTCTGCTCGCAATGCTTCCAGATACGACGCATCCCTAGTTCGCTTCTAGAAGTTTTCCTTGCCCCTTGTTTCCTGTCCCAACCCAAGGTTTGCCCATTTGACGGACGAGTGCTACACAGTGCTTGACACTTCATGGTGAGATGGGGAGGGGTGTGCGATGATGACAGTAACAAAGGGTAACAAAAGATGGTCTGTCCTGTCTCGTTTGAAGCAGGAAGTAAGTGGCCACCGATTCGGGTAGCAAGATCGCCCTTGCTGCCTTCTTTTATGCTCTGAGAGTCCCTGTACGGCAGGAATTTAGAGTTTCCGTGTCATGAAAACTGTCACGGCAGCAGAATACGGTATGCCAGTCCGATCTGTCGGGGACGTACCAGACGTGACCTGCATTCCCGTTGTGATTGTGGGACATGCAACTGCAGATGCATGCATGTGTGCACGGAGAAACCGGATGGTGGCAAGGACAGGGCCCGATGCAAAAGCACCGCCAGCCATATGCGTGATCAGACTGGCGAACAGACGATGCAGGTTGCACGGTGACAAAGAGAGGAACATACAACAGCAAATACGGAACGCAGGGAACCGGGATTAAGGGGTCGACGCAGGCCACGGCGGACCGGTTCGATGAGGGCCGCCTTGATGGAGGCAGAGGTTACAGTTGGCAGGGACGAGGCTTGTTGAGAGTGCCGGAACGCAACTGGGATGGAGTGATGCGTGCAGCGACGGTCATACAAGGACTCCACATGGCGGTCGAGAAGCAGGGAGCAGAGGAAAGAAAGGGCGCGTGTCTGTGATCAAACAAGCCAGATGCGGAAAGAGAAAGCTTCCAGAAGCCGTCTGTGCGATGCTCTGCTGGGAGTGAGGGTGTACGGATGGATGGATGGCATACGATGGCAAGGTTCAGGGACCGAGACAAGGAGGCGGGGGTTGCGCCCATGAACATGCAAGGAACATCACGTAGGTGTGATGCGATGTGATGCAAGACAATGACGGGATGGAACGGTGGTGGAACGGGGAGGAGGGAGACAGAGGAGCCCCAAGAGACGCAGGTAGAAATAGGATCAGCCAACAGGTTGGGAGGACACACAAGACAGCGATGCAGAAGAGATATTGTGTCTAGCTGCAATGAAAGCACGGACAAGAATCAAAGATGGAAGGAAACACGATTACTACTTGTCAGGACAGCACGAAAACGCAAAGGGCTACGAACGTGAGGAGCGTGGTCTGGGCTGTCCTTGCAAAGAACGCATCCAAAAAGCACCAACCATGGTTCGGCACCTCGTCTCAGACGGCATGCCAGTGTGGAGGCATGGAGATGTATGGGGATGTATGGGGATGTATGGGGAAGAAAAGATAAGACGAGACAAGTTTACGTGCCACGGAAGCATGCGTAGCCAAGCGAAGGGAGCTGACTGCCGGTGCAGACCCATGGGACCATGCCATGGTGATGGCCAGCAAGTTTAGCAGCCGCCCATGTCAAACCCTTGTCTGTTGGGTAATACATGACAGAACAGGAGAAGGTGAGGGCGAAAAACATGGAACAGGAAACGCAAGAAACAAAATCATGGCATCGGCTAATCGAAGCAAGGCGAAAAGCAGTCGGCGGCCACCATTGCCACAAACCGAAAGGTGGGAAGGATGGAACGAAGCCACGAGATGGGTTACGCAAAGGCAGAAGCAGAGACACGGCGAGCCCCGAGAACAGCGAGTGTGGGAAAGACGGGGAGCCAAACATGGATAGATCGTGGTGTCAGAAGGCCTCAGTACATCGTAGTGCAAAACATGGAATCGCCAGACACGAAAGAGCGGGCGACGGGACGAAAATGGCACCGTAGCATCAAGCGGCAGAGTCTGGGGGCGGACGACTGTGAAGAACGGTCGCATTGGGCAGGAATAGCGAAGACAGCACCAAAGCACTCGGGCACAGAGAAGGGAGAAAAATAAACGTTAGAGAGAGCCTAAATGGCCTTCATTTGATATGTTTACCTTCCTTCTTCCTCTTCCATGCTGAGCTTCCGAGTTGGGAATTAAGCTTAAGCCATGAATTGCTATTCCATCCCCTCTTCCTCTACCGATTGGCTACGTCTCCGTGCACAAGAGCAAGGAGTAGCAGAGTAGCAGAAGCATAGACGCATTTGCGCTCGCAAAAGAAACAAAGCTGCTCGATCGGGTCGGTTCTGTTGATATCCGAATCGCAACGATCCAACGAGCCGCAAGAAAGTGGGACGACAAGGACAGAGAAGCATCGTAAAATGGGAGATCAAAGACAGGCCTCCCCGGATAGAGCGACAACCCCTGCCCCTTCCAGACTCCACGACGTCCAAATGGAGATATCTCTCTGGTCGTGGCTCTTGTTCAGGCCAGGCGTTCGCACGCTGTATGGTCTCGGCGTCTGTCATGCCAGGCAGTTGCTGGTGGGGGATGGTTGACAAGGGGGAGAAAACACGCCGCAAGAAGCAGCAGACACGACGTGGCAATACACAATGCAGACGATGGAAAACGCAGCCGTTCCAGGATGGTGTTGATCATGCTGGTAAATGCCGCCCGCGTTGCATCCGTCATGTGAGCTGTGAGTCCGCAAAACGTCTGGGCGATGAAACCTCAGAGGGGCTGTTAGTCAAAACACGGGATAAATGGGAGGATGTCACCGCCATCTGCGCAGAAGAAGCGCCGTTTATTTTGAAATGTGCTGCAGCGAGTACTGTGGGAATTCAAAGAGTGTGAGAGTAATAAAGTAAACAAAATAGAAACAACCAGTCCAACTACAATTTCTTCATTTTTGTCTTCCATTTTGACGTCTTTCTCGTTCCCCTTTGTTTCTTCCTCGAGATCCGACATGCCAATTGAGCACACGTCTATCCTTCTGCAACACGACTTGCCAAAAAGAGTTCTTACGTTCCAAGGACGTACGTGTACACAGAAAACACAAACCGAGCCGGCTTGGCACAGGTCACGCAATGAGTTTGATCCGCAGCCAGGGACCAGCGAGTGTGAACGACGCCGAACGGGCACGATCAAGGTACGACCGGCGATCGCAGATGACAAAGACCACCCATCGACCCTAATGACCTGACATACATCCCCCACATGCCCTCCCCTGCCCTCCATTTCTTTGGTTCTTCTTGGTCGTTGTCTGTCTCTGCTCGCGTCAGTTTGCTTCTGTGGAGGAGTTGCGACTGGGATGCCGGGATCATCCCTATTGCGTGTTCTGGGGGAAGCGCCTGGGGGACCTGCAAAGCGTGCCATAAAAAGAAGAGAAAAAGAAAAGAAGAAAAGAAGAAAAAAAAAAAAAAACAGACAAACGGCTGGAGTGGTTCGCCAGGAGGCGAGAGGCGGGACGCACGTAGTCGCTAAAACACGGGACGTGTCAGACCATTTGATGGGCGTGCTGTCGCCATGTTTTGGAGGTAAAATGCAAACAAAACAGGACAGAAACTACTGAAATGGAAGAAATGATGAAGAGACTAGAGAACAAAATCGGTGTGACGCGATGAAGAGCCACACTGGTCGTCTTGAGGATGGCAATTTGCAATTTCGTGTGGGGAAGTGAGTAAAAATAGAGAAGCACAGATACGTGTCTCATGTACTCATAAAGAGTGACACCAGTGTTTATTGTGGAAAAGAAGAAACTAAGTAAAAAATAATTATGAAAAACGAGCGAAATGTTTTTAGTTAAGATGGAAGTGGTGAGATTCAACCCAGAAAAGCGCACAAGACTGGGCGGCATACAGTATCTCCGTTTACATCGGCATAACCGAATCAGGGCCCGGCCATGGCACCGACCGGTTGGTATCGACAAGGACAAGTGACGCTGAAGTCCGCTAGGGAGTAAAAACATAAAAACAACAGGGAACATGGCGAGGCTCAAGCCTGTCAGACGGCACGGCTGAGGCATGGTGGCACAAGGACCCGGAGAGCCCAGAGTCCGCGGCGAAGACCTGGGATGAACGGTCGGAAACAGAGTCAGGTGAACACCGAACAGGGTAGCAAGAGGCATGACAGTTTCGTGGAAGGATTCTATGTTGGTGTAGGGACCCAAACAACGCACATAAGGGGACCCGTTGTGCGGCATAGAAGAGGAAGGGGAAAAAGGAAGCAGCGGAAGGAAGACGACGAGGACCACCGCGTCAACGGTTCGTAGCATGGGGCTCCCTGCCCTGATGATGCTCGTCTGCAAGTGGCCGTTTGACATGACTGGCCGTCATGAAGTGTCGTCAAAGGCGTTTACTTGAAAATTGAGTAGTATTTGCGTGCATTGTGCAGTGAAATGAGAGTTATGCAACTGTGTCGTGTTTTCATGCTTTCATAACAGTTACTTAACAGCCACCTCTCAGTACATTGCTTTGTTTTCTCCCACTTATTCGGAAAATACGGAATTGACGCCGACAACATGAGAACCAAAAATGCACAAAAGCACATTACAACGCCCAGGACTGGCTGTCTAACAAGGCCAGAAAGGCTGGGCTTCCGGGCTTCATCTGGTAATCGGCCCTGGCAGGGCTGGAGCCAAGCCGCATGCCAGTTTGTCACACTGACAGGCCAACAGACAGCCAACGGACAGGACAACAGGACAGGAAAGACTCGCTCGGTACCGAGCCGAGGGCATGGCCGCCGGCCAACAAGTCGTCCACCACCACAAACCAACACGCCTGATCGATCGGCCGAGATCGAGCCCCAAACCCTGCCCTGTGCCCAGAACACGTCTTCCGTCCCCCATCTTTCTCTCCTTCTCGCTGTCTATTCTCGCTGCCCAGAATCTGATTCGTCCTTGGCTGGCGATAGACACGTGCCGCACAGCCAGAGGAGATTCAACTCTGGTTCTCGCAACGGCCTCCCTGTCCTTCATTTCTCTTTTTGCATTCCCCTGTCCTCCTTTACATGCATTTAGTATGTGCCGCCTCCTTTGCAATTACCGCTTTGGAACGACATTCACGGAAGCCGACAAGCACACATACAAGGAAAGATTCTAGAAGCTTACTCTTTTTCATCGTCCCACAGAGACTGAGCAACCCAACCAAGAGAACGACCCTCGGGACCGTGCTGGCGTCTATGCCGGCGATGGGCCCCTGTGTCTGCGTGCCCTAGAACAGGTCTTTCCGCTGCGTGCCGTCGCATTCTGCGGCGCAAAAATGCACATCGTGCCTCCACCATACCCCAAAGAGGAAGGCATCCCAATGCGGTTTGTGTAAGCCAACGCTGGGTAGTTCCGCACGTATGCCGTATTGCATGGAGCCTGTCAACCATTTCACTCTACTGCCCTTTTCATCACTGTACTTCATGCTACCACATATTTTCTACTCTCTACATCACTTCCCACCGTTCCTACTCCGTTACATGCAAGTCCTTGTCTCCCACGACTGGAGCCAGAATCCCACCGTCAGAGCCCGACTCTTCCTTATTTCCTGTCCATTATAGGTAATATATTCTACTTTCCTCTGCATCTTTCTCGTCTTTGGTTCGGACAGCCCATAAGCCCGAGATGGAGAGGAGAGAGGATGGCCGATGGAGTGAGGACGGGGGTGTCCACAAATCACAGCAGCCACACCTTTTTTTCGTCTTCCTTTCTGTTTCCTCCTTCTTGATCCTCCACCACCGGCATTGCCTCCCATACAACATCATTTTAGAGTTATCTCTTTTTTTTTGCTCTATTTTTTCGGGGTGCAGTCATCCCCCACTTTTTCGTATCCCCAGGTGTCATTTTGATTTAACCGGCACGTGGGTGGCTGGCATTTGGTTGCTCGGCTCTCAAAAGGGGCATCCTCTGCACGGAGGCAGTTCAAACGTGTGCGGACACGCTTGACGAAAAAAGCATACAAGAGGATGTTGACACTCTAGAATCCTATGGCAGTACATCGTATGTCGTTGATGATATTAGCATTCCCGTTCCTCCGAATCCCCGTTTGTTTTGGATTGCTTACTTGGCTTTTCCGTTCCCTATCCTGTTATGTTTCGAACGTCCCAAGCAACACAGTGGCCAGAGAGCCCGAGCGCGACTACACATTGAAAGTTCCGATGTATTGCATTGTATTTCGTTGCATGTTCTTGTATTTTTTGACATTGGGCTATGGAAACGCGTCGAACTCGGACGTTCAGACTCGGTTTATGTTTTCACGCCCCTCCTTAAAAACACAGTGTTCGAGATAGATTGCTTCCCACCTGTTGGTGCACCTTTTTCACATAGTGCGTCTCCCATCCCCTCGCCTTCTCCCCTCCTCGCGTGCCGGCGTTCGTTTACAACGGATGGACTGAGACCGGGTTTGGGGCGCTTTGGCCAACAAAACGGGTCATTGATGCCTTGTTGTTCCTGTCAAAAAATGAATCGGAAGTTGAAAACAAAGTGCTGCCAAGTTGGCAATACCCGTTGTGTTTTGCTCACAATGTCCGTGCAGGACGCCACACGCCTGCCGGCACACAATATTGCCCAGAGGCAGGTAGTTTCGGGCGGCCCAAGCAGTTTATTTTTTTTCATTGAATTTTCTTTTCTGTTTCCTTTTTCCTACCGCTAAGATCGCGTGGCACTTGTTAGTCCGTTCGGGATGTCACATCGGCCAGGTCCAAGGCTGTAGCCTTTTAATAGCAAGACAATGCAACGCCAAACGGCAGAAGATGGCAAATGACCTCACTTTACGTCGAGCCAAAGGGGGAACGCCAAAAAAAAAAGAAAAAGAAAAGAAAAAGAAAAGGTTGCGCCAACAAAATACAACACATTTGGTGCTAATTTCATCCTCATACAACATATATTCGTTCCAGCCTTAATCTGGTATATGCCTTAAGAGGCAACAGCGCTGTGATGCAAAGGCACAAATGCCTCAAAATGTATACTCCTACGCCGTAACCCATTGTGCGTCGAACCGCAGCCCAACACCCATCACCTCGTAGGAAAGACGGGCCCACTGCCGGCCTTTTTCTCACACGTCGTGCCTTCGACTTGCCGCTTTTCGTTGTATGAAACAAACGGCGAATGCAAGGGTAGATTGTAGATTACCGATGGAATGCTCACGAAACACTGGCAATCGTGGCTGTCGGACCCGTGAACGCTAGCTTCCCTGCACTTCCTTTGCGCTTTCTGTGCGCTTTCTGTTTACAACATATGGTGTACAGAGTGCGGCGGAGTCCGTGCGGTGTTTTGTTGTCCCTCAAGTCTTGTTTGTCACAATATCGCCAGTGCTCAGTGTTCGTCTCTCGATATTGAGACGCAGATGGTGTCCCGAATAGACAAAAGAGGGAGTCTTGCGTCTGTTCTGGACAGTGGTTGTCGAGGCGATGTTTCAACAAACGGCCTGTCATGAACGGAGCACGCACTTTTGTTGACGTTTGCTTGCTTTGTCCTCGACACGCTGAGCATTGAACAAGGATGTCGTACGACCTTCTCCGTGACATACTCCGTACAATGAGACTGCTTACCGTCCGCCACGTGGAGAGGCGCTGGCGTCGCAAGCCGAGGGTCTGTGGCTTGCAGGGTTCCAGGCCCCTAGGCCCGGTCTGGCCAAGGCCAAGACAACCCCATGCCCCCCCAACCCACGCTTTGGCGGCAGAAACAAGGCTCGTGGATGGACTCGTGCAGTTTTTGCTGCGGGAGGGGGAAGGGTACGCGCCGCAAAAAGGCCGAACGAGCCAACGAGCTTACAGGAAACGATGCGTCATCTGTCGCGGAGCCACTCCCGAACGTCATGCCTCTTGTATGCTCGAGGAACACATCGCATGTACGGAGCACTGAGAATGCTGAACGTGTGCCTCGTGTACCGACTCTGCAAAAAAGATATGCTTCTTTGGGTCGGTCGGCTCTTGCCAACGGCACTGCTCCAGCGGGCTGCTCCCGGCGGCAGCGGTCGTACGGATCTGGCGAGGACGCAAGGCCAGGGCCGTGTACGACAGGCATTGCACCACACGGAATTTCTGCAAGACGCGAGCGCTCTCTCACCGAGGCCCGTTGCAAACCGCGATGAAAGTTGGCAAAGTCGGTGAGCTGACCTCGAATTTTACCGCCGGTCAGGTCGCGCCTACCTGCGTCCGTCACGTCACGATCTGCTTCTTTCCCTTTTTCTCTCTGCCGTATCGTCGGCTTCCTTCCTTCCCTCGCGCCCCTTCTTTGCTCTTTCCCGACGTAGTGGGATGCCATTTATCCGTCGGCGAGGTATAGTGTGATGGGTCCCTCCTTCCCAAAAGGGGCTTCGTCCTGGCTGGCCAAGCGCGCCTTCTCTTTTTTCTCTTTGTGTGTCAACGTGTTAGTGGGAGGGGGAGTTTCGGTCCGGCTACCGTCACATTGCTGCGTGCAAAATAGATTGGCAGGAAAGGCGCTAATCTGACATCTCCAGCGGGGGTGGTTGGAGAAAAAACGAAGCGAGATGGATGACAAGAGAAGGGGCGAGTGGAGCGGCGATGGGGCTCGGTACTTGGAAAGCTGGTTCTGTGATTTACCGCGCACTGTGGAGAGAATCTTTGGCGTATTAGCGCTATTTTACTGAGCTCAACGCTTGTTGCCTGAAGATATTGGAGATACATCGTATACAAAACACATACAAATAGAGTTTGCAACGGCCGAGAAAGCCCCTGGAAGGTAATTTACTCATTTAATTCTCTACTGTATTAGCAAAAAGCAGATGTGCCATGAGCTTCCATCAAATGAGCTACAAAGCACACTAAAGAACAAAAACTTGTGGCGCTCGATCTCATTGATCTACCGATGCTTGGTAACAGACAAGGATTCATCTCTCCGATGCCTGTAGCGGCACTCAACCTGCTCGCAGAGAAACGACAATAAACAAAACGACAAAACAGACAACTGGACATATAATTTATAATTTAAGACGACAAGAAATAAAGACAGGTACACCTCCTCGTCGATATTGCTGTTGTTGCATGCACTATCAACAAACGAGGTCCCAGCATCGGCCGCCTGTGTTCCAAGAACAGGGCATCTGGGTTGCTCGGGAGTTGTCCAAAGGCCGTTATGGCGATTCTCTGTGACCTCTCTGTCTGGGACGTTTGTTCATGTTGTCACCTTTGTTCCGTTCTTCTTACGTTCGGTGATATACTCTCATTCTCAGTCCTGTCTACCCGACAGCCCTCCATTTCATGTTATGTATGTCTTGGCACCTCGGCCTGCTATTGCCTCTTCCTACCAACCACCTCCGCCCACAGCATCGAACGGCCCTCCCCGTTTGTATTGGCCTCCTTTGGGATTCTGGTTTTCGGAGCTTTCTTAGCCGCCTCGTTTTTTTTTACTGCCATTGTTTCGTTTCAGCAGCCCATCACCGCCTAGATTGCGCTGCGTTCAACGGTGTGATGCGGCCTCCCATACCCTGGACCTGCCCCCCTGTGTAGGCAGCAATTACACCGTGCTTCTGACTCTCCGCCCCTTTCTCGGCCATTATTTGCGTCTCTTAATGGGTGAGGGTCGTTTGTGTTTTGTGTTCTTGCCCTTTCTTCATTGCTCGTATCCAGAGGCTGGCCATCTGCTTGTGAACGTTGTCCACTAACTCAGGGTGCGAGCCACCTTTTGTTCGGTAATTACGTCGCAGGACGTATTAAGCCAATCAAAGTTGTGCCATAATTCCTTTTTCTGTCCGACTTACTAGTTCTCCGTTCGAACGTTTACATGGCTTGGGAAATGAATGTACAAAGCGGGAAAGCAAGCATTGGAGTGGCTTCCTCTGTAGAAGCTTAATGCTCAGTTGCGCAAAACGAATGGTAAGGGATTCACATTCGCTGAAGAATGCAACGCTGGGCGAACACTGAGCCAACACTGGGCCACTGGACGAATCCGGTACACCTGCGACACCGAAAAGGGCTCAACACGGATCCGAGAGACAGGACGAGAAATCCGGGGGAGTTTCAAAAGTGGCGACGATCGTTCACGCAAGACCCTCTTTGCTCCAATCCGGCCATGATAACCAGACCAGTGCTTCGTCTGTGTCTCTCCCGTTTCTTCTTCTTGTCTTCCCCCCTCTCTCTTCTCCTCGATGTTCTCGACAACAAACTTCGGATGACCCCGATAGCAGTCTAGCTGGTCATGTCCTTTAATGTCGTCAGGTGAGCCGAAGTAGTTTTTGTCAGGTCATCTTCGACATCCCCTCCTGTTGATTGGTTGTCCAATTATTGTGCTCTTCCCGTAGTGTTGCATTTCGTTTATCATTCATACACTTGTACATCATATTGCAAGAGAGTGGCCTATATCTCCGTGTTTCTGTGTCTGCAATAAGGGCATAGCCAACGCAAACGAAAAAGCAGGGTCTAGGCACTGTCGAGAATCAATATCTCCGTTCTCCCTCGTGCTTTTCAATGAATCCTCCGTACGACATCTTCATTTCTATGCTCTGTCTTCTATGCTCTGTCTTCTATGCTCTGTCTTCTATGCTCTGTCTTCTATGCTCTGTCTTCTATGCTCTGTATTCCGTTCAATTTTATTTGTTTCCGACCATAAATTTCAGACCGCCGCCTTTCTTTGAAGGCGTTTGTTATTAACTCTTAATTAAACGCGTGCTTTTATATTCTTGATACACACCAGCCCTCCTTGCCACAATCTCACGCATCGGACCCATCCACACTCCTCCGAGTGATATGCAGACTGTCAATTTTTCTCGTGCTTTTCCTTCATTGTGTCATTATCCTCATCAACTCGGTGTGGCCACTTGTCATATGATCGGCGACACTTGTCGTGTTATGCTGTCTGTTAACACTATATGTTTTGCAGTATTATTCCTCCCCTCTCCTCCTGCTTCTCTTGATGCGTCGCGCCTCGCGCCCTCCCTTTGCCTCCAATATTAATGCGATAGCGTTTTGATATTGACCTCCACGAAACGTAAGACGAGAGACCCGTTCTCTTCTTTGGTACAGCAATATACAATGTAGCGCGTGTAAGAAGCCCGTCGGTACATGCAGGCACGCCAAGACCGTCGACCACTTGAACGAGGCCCGTACCTTTTTGTGCCTCCCTGCTACTTTGTGGCCTTTGTGGGGAGTATCTGATTTTCTCGCTCCTCTGCGCCTCTCATCCGTTGGTCCATTTGGCACTTCGCAGCCTCTCTTCCGCTCCCAATCCGAATAGAGCACATGTTATGTACCTCGTACGAAGTATGTCGACTCCGTAGACGAGTGTTTCTTCTTCTTTGCTGTCGTTTAGTTGCTCCTGTCTGGTGGACTCGGGGACCCTCACCGAAGCTTGGCTGATTGTGTTTTCACGCCCAGAAGCCAACTGGGAGTTGTGCAGCGCACCGTTTCTCCAGCGCTGCACAGTCCGCACAGTGCGCCGCCACAACCACCTATTTTTCCAAAATGACACACCCCCTCCACATTTTCCTCCACTCGCAGACTCCACCACCTCCAATCGCATTCCCCTGCTGTCACTTCACACGCAGGCCCCGAACTGGAGCGGACGGAGCCATGCGAGAAAAAAGGCACCAGTGTGTGCGCGATGGCTCCGGAGGCAAAGGATGCATGGCAGACGAATCCGCCATCGTATGCTGTGATTCTTATTCCTCGACGCTGCAATTACGGAGGGCATCTTTTGAAGAAAAATTTAAATAAATGTGCCAAGTGTGTATCGTGACGTGACAGGTCTGGATCGGGCAGGAGGCAGAGAGACACCGAGAGGGAACAAGTCGACCGTTTAGGAAGGCAGCCTCTGTCACGCTCTTTCTCTTCTGACTTCTAACGACAGACCCTCTCCATCGTAGCTTCCCCATTCTAACACCTCCACATCCGGAGGCCCCTTCTCGTTTTGTTAGTTTTTCTTTTCGTCTCTGTAGTGCCTACGACGTAATTCCTCTCCAGAGCATTGCTGTAGTCTGCCTTTGTCCATTGCCCCTTCCCTCTCCCCTCTTTCCTCCACCTTTCCTCCATCTGTGTTTATTTTTTACCTCATTCGCACCTTCCCCTCCGTTTTCCTGCAACGTGCATTTTGTCTGTGCCGCCTCGCCCACTCGCTCACTCGTCCACGCTTCACCACCCGCGGCGATCCTCCTCCTCGACAGTCTTCCCTCTTCCGCCCTCGTCTAGTCCTCCACGGTCTCGCCCTCTCTTCACCTCTCGGGCGCGCCCTCCGCTTGCTTGGGCTTCGGTTCATGCTGGTCTCTGGCTCGGCCAGCACCGCATTCATGCACATGCCATTCAATTCTATTTCTGGTTCATTCTCGCTCTTCTGACGCTGGAACTCGTCCACGCCTGTTCTCTTGGTCGCCCTTGTTTCTCATTCTCTCCGCCCCTCGGCCAGCATCGCATCTCATCTCATCCGCGTCTGTCGCCCTTGTTCTCCACACGCGACAACCTGCTTCTCGGTCCGTCCAAGTACCGCCCAGGCTGTCCATTGTTCAGTCGGGATTGGTAGACTCTCTTGGCCTGGCCAAGCAGGCGCATATTCTCATCTACTCGTCTATTCATCTACCATCTGCCATCTGCCATCTGCCATCTGCCATCTGCCATCTGCCACCTACTCATCTACTTTACGCGACCACCTCTATACAACTCCTTTGCGTGCCCACCGGAGCACTCTATTTCTTGTCTTGCCACTCTCACTGTTCAGTGCACCCCCTCCCACCCCATATGTGCCTTGTCATATACAACCTCCTGCCGCTTGCCCGTCTCCGCTGCCAAGACTGCGTGACGAACGAGCGTGCATGTGGTCGTGTATGAAAGACGAGAAGCTGGCGTCGCGCGTGAGAGGAGGCGGCCTGGCCACGAGATTCCGTATACTGGTCTAGGGTCGTGAGGAGGAAGCGACCCGAAAGCACAGTTCCCGGCAGACGATTACGACAAACTGCCAGGACGAACGACAGAGTTGACGAGACACGTCGAGTCGTCAAGGCACGACGACGGAACAACAATCCCACAATCTATCGCGGAGACAAATAACGCAAGCATCGCCGAAAAATACAGAGTCAAAAAGAACACGGACGAGACGAAGCACAGACGAATCTCGCCTACCGCACGACGATCCAAAGAACAGGGACGACGCCTTCTACGACGTAAAACTCCCCAAGTAAACCCGTCAAAACAAACAGGTTCGACACACAGACATCCGATATTGCAAGGCCACCCTTCTTCCCATAGATGATACCGCGGACCCCCTTGCTCGACATCGACCTTCTCCTTCCCGCGCCTCAAAGCTTCACTTTGTTGCACCCCAGCTACTGATCACCCACCCCTGTCGACCTTGTCGACTGTTTCTTTTACTTCTTTTTTTTTTATTTTCTTGACCTTATTTATTCCTGTCCTCTTCTTATTCGTTCTATACTTTGTCATTGTCTGGTTCACCTCGTTTCTTCTCAACTCTTTATTCTTTTATTCATTATTTTCTTCTCGCTGCTACCATACTATACCCTGCCTTGATCTATTATTCTCCTTCGCTTCTTGTTCCTGTCCCGCCTCGTCTCGTTATATTTATCATCGCCAACCCCGTCAACCTTGTCGAGTTCTTGCCTCTCACCTCTTCTCCTCCCTCATCTTCACTCTCTTTTCTTCCTTGACCTTTACTGCCTACCTTCGTTTACCTCGACGTCTTGTCCCAGGTGCTAGAGCTTCACCCAACTGCCATCACTCGTTTGAAGTTGGTCCAACTGCTATTCTTTCTTTCGTCAACGTCAACGTCAACCTCAACCTCAACTCGACAATTTTTGCTTCTTTCCTTCAACTACTCGACCTCTCACCTCTCACCATCGCCATGCTGTCTAATCCGCTTCACCGCTTTTCTCCCTACCACACCATCCCCACCACCACCCTGCTGTCCAACGGTCATGTACCGGCCGCTCACATGCATGCACCCGGCATGGATGCCCTCGCCCAAGGGTCGCACTATGCCCTACAGCAGCTGCAGCAGCACGTCGGTGTCCACAACCCTCACAACCCGCATGGCAACCCGCATCTCGCACGCCCTGGCCACGGCCAGCAGGTGAAGCACCGTCAGAACCCGTATGGGCCTGCACGCGGTGGCAGTGCGGCCGGGCCAATTCGCCGCCGCATCAGCCGTGCGTGCGACCAGTGCAACCAGCTCCGGACAAAGTGCGACGGCCAGCACCCGTGTGCCCACTGCATTGGTAGGTTTCTCTCTTAGAGTTTCATTTTCAACACCTCCAACGTCCCACCTCTTGCTAACAATTCACGGATAGAATTCGGACTGGGCTGTGAATATATCCGCGAACGCAAGAAGCGCGGCAAGGCTTCGCGCAAAGATCTGGCCCAGCAGGCTGCAGCACAGGCGGCTGCCGCCGCCCAGGTGAAAGCTGAGGGGAACGGTGATGATCAAAGTGACACCAAGGCCGGCCTCAGCAATGCCGCACACAGCAGCTCGGCCAGCAACGACGGCCACCCGCAGAGCGCCAACGAAAAATTGATGAACGATCTGGCTGAAGATGCCTTGCAGCGCAGCCAACGCACCGGCAGCATGGAGAGCCTGAGTGACATGGCCGGCGGTGACATGCAACACCACATGGACCAGCAGCAGCACCATCAGCAGCAGCAGCACTCTCACCACCTGGATGGCTCGGCTGGCGGCCTTGATCTCAACAGCTACGGAGTCGCGGCTGCGACTATGCAAAATCCATACGAACGCCAGCAACAGCACCAGCAACAGCAGCACCAACACGCTCAAGCCCAGGCCGCCGCTGCCGCCGCCGCTGCAATGGGCGCCGGTCACCACGGGCCTCACCAGCCTTATGCGCAGTCGCAAGCCACCATATCCAACTACCCGGAGCTGCCTTATGGACTGCAGACGCAAAGCCCGACTGGCTTTTCGACCAATGCAAGCAGCTTCCGCATGGGCACGAGCCCGCTGAGCGCGTACCCGATGGCCGGTGACACTGGGTCGCCGCCTTGGATGACCATGTCCTCACCGCCTCCACCGCAACACCAACCGTATCCTTCACAGCAGCAGCATTCGCAGCAGGTGCAGGCCCAGCAGCACCAACACCAACACCAGGTCCAGCAGCAACAACAGCAGCAGCAGCAGCAGCAACACATGCAAGGTCTCCAGAGCATGCATGGAATGCAAAATATGCACAACATGCACCCAGCTCTGGCAGGTGCGACTGGTGTCGGTATGGGTGGACTCAACGGTCTGGCGCCAGGTATGTCCCCATCCATGAACGGGCCTGTGGCCGGCCACCACTCCCACCACAATGATCCGAACGGTCAACACGCACGCCGTGACCAGCATCAGCATCAAAACCAGCCTCAGCACATGATGCCGAGCAGCTACAATCCGGCACAGGTGCGTTATCCCGTGCTGGAGCCTCTGGTTCCGCACCTGGCAGGCATCGTGCCGCTTACTCTCGCCTGCGACCTCATCGACCTCTACTTTGCCAGCTCGTCTTCGGCCCAGATGCACCCCATGTCGCCTTATGTCCTGGGCTTCGTCTTCCGCAAGCGTTCGTTCTTGCACCCGACCAAGCCACGTGCCTGCCAGCCCGCTCTGCTCGCAAGCATGCTGTGGGTCGCAGCCCAGACAAGCGACGCTCCCTTCCTGACCAGCGTGCCCTCCGCCCGCGGCAAGATCTGTCAGAAGCTGCTCGAGTTGACCGTCGGCCTGCTGAAGCCCCTGATCCACACTCCGTCAAATGCCGGCAATGACGACGACCCGCAGCTCCAGGAGAATGGTCTCCGCCACGGCGACAGCAATGTGGATGAGAGCATGCAGGCTACGGGCATGGATAGCCCCGTCTTTGATGGCGTGTCGCTCGGGGGCTTGGGCGTTGCTATGCCTGGTACCATTAGCATGGAAGCCGCGCTGGCCCACGCGGCCATGGAGACAATGAACTTGGCCGTCACCACTGCCAATTCCAGCGACAATGCCAATGGCAACGGAAACGAAAACGGAAATGGAAATGGAAACACCAGCGGTGGCGCATTTGGCGCAGCTGGTACGATTGACGATGTCGCCACATATATACATCTGGCCACAGTTGTCTCTGCCAGTGAGTACAAGGGCGCCAGTCTGCGCTGGTGGAACGCCGCCTGGTCGCTGGCACGCGAGCTCAAGCTGGGCCGCGAACTGCCGCCGCACGCTACGTCTGCCCAAACGGAGGCACAGAATAATCAGCAGGGCCAAGGCCAGCAAGCAGATACACAGGCGCGTCAACAGCAAACACGTGCGACGCGCGAAGTGAACGCAGTGGGCGCCGAAGGGAGTGAGCGCGAGAACGACCTCATGGGTATGAACGGTATCAACGATATCAACGACATCGACGGCATTAGCATGGACGGTATTGAGGCCATCGATGGAAGCCTGGAGGGTGGTGTCGCTGTCCCAAGCTCTACTGCCAACTCCGTACCCGTGTACGTCATTTCCGACGAAGAGCGTGAGGAGCGCCGCCGCATCTGGTGGCTCGTCTACATTGTTGACCGACACCTTGCGCTCTGCTACAACCGCCCCCTGTTCCTGCTGGACATCGAGTGCGACGGTCTGCTGCGTCCCATGGACGACACCGACTGGCAGAACGGCGAATTCAAAGAGACTTCCAGCAGCGAAGGCAAAGCGGCGAAGAATAACGCGGCCGACGACGAGGAAAGTGATAAGGGTGTGAAGCGTCCAGAGGCGGACAACAAGGACTCCCAGAATGACAAGGCTTCGGCGCGGAGTTCTCGCAGTCAACGTGGGCCCTCGTTTGAGTGTTGTGGCCACAGCATCTATGGCTACTTCTTGCCGCTCATGACCATCCTTGGCGAGATTGTCGACCTACACCATGCCCGCAACCACCCGCGCTTCGGGCTCGGCTTCCGCACCTCCCAGGAGTGGGACATGCAGATGTCTGAGATCACCCGCCACTTGGCCATCTACGAGCGGAGCCTCAAGGCGTTTGAACACCGCACGCTCAGCCCATCCGCCCTAGCCACCGCCCATGAGGAGCAGGCAGCCGCCGCTCTCGCCGCTGCCGATGCCAGCAATGCTGCCGACGCTCACTCCAAGAACAGCCAAAATAACATGGATGCCAGCATTACCGTTGGTGCCCTTGCCACTGGCCGTGCTGCTTCCGCTCCCCAGGATGCCGGCACGCCATCGGGACACAGCGTGCAGTCTATGCACTCCGTTCACTCCACTCCGCTGCCGACGACCTCGTCAATTGCAGCGCCCATGGCTTTGGCCGGCGCACCCCTGGCTCGCATGACCGAGCTCGACATCCAGACACGCATCGTCGTCGCTTACGGCACACACGTCATGCACGTCCTGCACATTTTGCTTGCCGGCAAGTGGGATCCTGTCAACCTGCTTGACGACAACGACTTGTGGATCAGCTCGCAAGGTTTCATCACCGCCACCGGCCATGCTGTGTCGGCCGCTGAGGCCATCAGCAGCATCCTGGAGTACGACCCAGGCCTGGAGTTCATGCCGTTCTTCTTCGGCATCTACCTGCTGCAAGGCTCGTTCTTGCTCCTGCTCATTGCCGACAAGCTGCAGCTCGAGGCCAGCACCAGCGTCGTTCGCGCCTGCGAGACCATCATCCGCGCACACGAGGCTTGTGTTGTGACCCTCAACACCGAATACCAGCGCAACTTCTCGCGTGTCATGCGCAGCGCTCTTGCACAGGTCCGCGGTCGTGTCCCCGAGGACCTGGGCGAGCAGCACATGCGCCGCCGCGAGCTGCTGTCGCTCTACCGGTGGGCCGGCGATGGCACCGGCCTAGCCCTGTAATGGGGTTAAGGCTCCTATGTCATGCGTATATATTTTCTTTATTCTTTGTTTTGGTCTCTTCTTTTGAGGCCTTCCTTTACACATTCTACGTTTTACATTGCCTTAGAGTATGGTTTACAGGAAAGGGACGGACGGGTAACAAGCAGGCGTTCTTGATTTTGCTCTCTTATGATTCGATTGTTTTTCTTTGTCTTGGCGTGCTGCAACGAATCGGGGAAAACTGGAAAACGCACAACGAGAGACGACATCATTATTATTTCGCAACAACGCAAACAAAACGGATACGAATGGGCTCGCAGTTTCGCTATTGTTTCTGTTGCACTGTTAACAGGCCGAGTTAATGTTTAGATTGCTACGGTTATGTTTTGGCTGTTGCTTTATCGACTTGACTTTTGGATCTGACATGCCATTGGGGTGTGCAAAGTTCACGTTAAATTTTTTTTATAAATTCACAAAAAATTAGCAACAAACGAAACAACCGGTCCGCTGTACCACTCCAGTCAAATCTTGTATACGCATATACCTTATCTAACGGTGCGTCGTTCTGGTCGTACCGCCTGAACAACGGTCTCGGGTCGCGGGGATTTCGGGAGCCGCTTTCCCCCGAGCGAGCCAGAGATGGGACATTTCTTTTTCGTCAAGCCCTGCAGCTCGATGCACAGGCTTCCAGCCCGGCCGAAAGTCACTTGGTATGTCTTCGAGTTGCACAATCCTTGTGTTCGCTTCGCAAAAGGCGATCTGCTTTTGCCCCTAATTTCGACGGGTGCTGGCTTGCTGGCTTTGCAGCTCTCGGAACAGTCCGCGACGGCCAAGGGACTTCTATTGGATGATAGGTGGGCCAATTGTGCGTAATTGTTGTTGTTCTCGGCTATTTTCTATTCTGTGAATAATAATAAGCGACGACAAAAACTCCTCTTATTTTTATTATTATTATTATTATTATTATCACTTATTTTGATAACATGATTGTCTGTAAAGCAACAACATATCTCGGTTGAACCTCCAATTCAAAATAAATCCATGGGAACTGACAAGATTGGAGACTAACATAAAGCGTACAAAATAGGAACTACCTTTACACAGGCTCCCAACAACCGGGTCTTTACATCTTAACGTATTGCACTTTCATCTTTTTATTTCCCCGGATGAGGGCCGCAGACTCGCCGAGCCCAACTACCGAGAATTAGTGCGGTGTCATACGGGGCATGTCCATGCGTGCGGATGGTCGGTTCTTATGGGCTGGTCTCGGTCTCAGTTCTTCTACGTGTGTTGCTCTTGTGTATTTCGAACCGTGCTTTGTTCCATCTCTTTCCCATCGTTTGGCCTGTCCCGGCTTTTCCCTTTTCTCCTCCTGTTGTCTTGTTGCACGAGCCGCGCACCCGGGAAGCCGTGTGCAACCACGACCGTTTTCGTTTCTTTCTTTTTTCTCCACCCTTTTCATTTTTCTTTTTCTTTTCTTTTTTTTTCTGCTGGCCCTGCGTTGACCCGCTCCTCGTGTCACGAACCCTTCCTGTCTGTCGCCTTGTCACTTTATGATCGGGTAACACAGCGTCGATCGAGACGTCTGGGCACATAACAGGTTACCGGGAGTCTGTGAGCTTGGGCAGCAAACGAGCACGACCAACGAGGACAGCGAACAGCCCACACCAGTCACCTGCCAATATGCTGCGGCACCGTACGTAGTCTGGGATGAGAGGCTCTGGCTGGCGCCGGTTCCACCAAAATCACACCGTTTTTGCTGTCCCATTTGGTCGCTGTGATTCGATGTTTTTGTATGACTTGCGCAGTTCATCCATATGATAATCTCGTGCTCGTGTTTTGATTCGAGAGAATCGGCAATACACAAAACCGATGTAAAGGGAACGTAACCAAGAAAACACACAAACATAATATTGCTCTGTTCTAGCGTGCCAGAAGTCCTTGTCCTGCTTCTGGCTCCTATTCCCTGTTTCCTATTCTAGATTGTCCCTTTTCCGATCCCGATCCATAACCCAGAGTTTCCCATAGCTGTCCGTCGTTTTCTTCCCAGGGTCATATCAGTGTATAATGGACCCTTTTCAAATACCAAACAATAAAAAGCCATCGCGGTGAAGACACAATTTCAAACGGATTCGCCAAAGCGCCAAGACAGTCTGTAGTGGTGCAGAAAAGTAGAAAAAAACATCAGTACGGCATCAGGTCGGCAAGAGCAATGACAGGCGCGGCGAACTCACATCAGTGCACCCCGGTGCAGTTCCAACGCCATGTTTTCATGTTTTGCTCCTTTGCTCACATCGAATCCAAGCACGGCCCGCAGATCTTGAGCTGGCAGAGCTGGCACTCGTAGACGGCAAACAGCTCGCCCAGCATACAGCAGCTGCACTGGAACGTGAGGTAGCTGTTGTCGGACTTGATGTAGACAAAGTAGTGGTGGCACGTCTTGGGATTGGACATGGTTGTGGTTGCGAGGGGCGTCAATGGGTGAAGATACGGAGTAGACACGACGAGTCAGAAAGAGAGTAGCTTAGAGCCTGTGGTAATGAAATGGTGAAAATCGCCACGATGGCTCTGAAGACGGGATGGGGGGAGGTGGTCGTTTGTAGAAAGGAGGAGAAGATGGGAGGGAAAGGAGAGAAGGCGAGGGACCCGGCGCAAGATATATTGCGAAAGGCTCCTCAAATTTGTTTTGGACGAAATAAAATGAAACTTTGAAAGAAGCAACAGTCCAGTTTCTGTCCTTCCCTCGTTTGTGAAGCCTCTGCCCGTGTAGATGTTAGAATAAAAACTGGTACAAATATCTGAAGTCGTCTACTCTCTTCTCTGCGAGGACAGACGTAGACACAAAAACCCGACGGACCGCAGAATTGCCATCTACATTGTCTCTCGATTCTCTTTTGTGAACTGAACTTACGATTTTCGAAGAAGGGGGGCGTGGGTGTTCGTCCAGTTTGCGTTTGTGCAAGGTGTGCAAGGTGTGAAGTGGTACTGAGCCCGATGTTGGCGGGTTTGGGTGTGCGGATTTTGTTGGTCAAGTCGTTTGTGTTGCACAGAACAGCAACGAAAGTAATGTAATGTGAGAGGCGAGGTACGGAAAAGACGTTTGCCGAGCAGAGCGCAGACAATAGAGAAATTCAAAAGTAGGGTTGAGCCGCGACCAAAGGGAAAGAGGAATGCCGGAAATCGAGCCACTCTTTTATATCACGACTTGACCGAAAAGACAAAACGCGGTGGCAGCCTCTTTTGAAATGGGATCGTCTCCGAAACAGATGGCGACGTGAGAGAGGCCGTGCTGACGGGGAAAACTCGCCGGTCCCAGGAAAACGTCTGATCCAGAAACAGATGAGGGCAAAGCGTAGGGGGACAAGAGACGGGATGGTGGTGCCCTCGTACAAAGAGTGACAGTGTCCTCGTACTTGTCCTCACCTTGGTGCCGTGGTTGTGGTTGTTCTCCAGTTGGTATTTGGTTGCACTCTGGTTGTGGTCCCGAGTTTTGGTCGCGGGAGTTGGTTGGCCTGAACGGCAGACGTGCTCATGTCGTGTTAGGGGTACCGTGGCTCCGGAGGGGCATCCAAAGTTCACAAAGAACGGTGGCAACGGCAAGCAGTCTGGGAACAGGGCACAACGCAGTTGCCAAGGTGGCTGTCCGAAAAGATGGTGGGCTGGCAAGGGGACAAGGGAGTAGAAAGAAGGAAGCAGACAAATGCACCAGAATGCAAGGAGCTTATTGCGAGATGCTGTGGGCGGATATGGGCAATTGGAATAAAGCAAAAAAAGACGAGTAAATATCACAAAACGGCGGCGAGCAGAAAACATAGAGGAAATACAAAGGTAAAAGAAACACTCTGGGGGCGGGAGTTACCAGGACGCCCCTTTCCACCGACGGTATATCCCATGGGCCTGGCTATGGAACGTCTGGCACGTCCGCCACTCTTGGCCTTGGACAGTCGTGCTCTTTGCACCCGTGAAACCAAGCTTGTCTGCACCGGCCGCATGACGGACAAGGAGCAGGCCGGCGGGACGAAGCCGTTTCGCTCAGCTGGCCCGCATGTAGGTTCTGCGCTTGGGCGAAAGGGACGGCAAGCAGGATGCAACACTGGAGAGGAACCAGAGAGCTATGAACTAGGAACTAGGGTCCGGAGCGGGTCTTGTACATTTCGTTTTGTTTCTTCTTTCTTTCTTTTTTTTTTTTTTCTTTTTTTCTTTTTTTCTTTTTTTCTTTTTTTTTTTTTTGCCTGGGTATAGTGGATAGATGTAAAGGGAGACTGGGTCAGAATAAGGGAAGCCGAGAGTGACGGGCGTAGAGTACACGTAGGAACAACGCGAGATGGCAAAGTGGGATGGATGTGGAAGAGGAGAGAGAAGTGAAAGCTCCTGAAAATGGGGACAAAATAGCAAAAGCTCACAAAAGTGTGTACAGACTGGGAAGGTTTTATGAGCCAAATGCAATAGCAAGGTACGACGTATGTTTGAGAAAGGGGCCAATTGGGGACGGTAATAGGGCAAATACTCAGCACCCTTGTCAAGAGGGCGCTTCCAAACGGTATGGACAGGAACGAGACAGGCAAACGGGATATAAAAGGTGGAGAGTAGGAAAGAAAGGCGAAACATGCAAACCCCAACATAAAAAGGCTAGAAGAGCCCAAGACGAGTAACGAATAAGCAGACATGGGGAAACAATTGAAAGCGCCCAGAGAAAGACTTTGCTAAGTTGCTTGTATCACCGGCCCATGGGCCAACGGTCGCTGGGTTTGCGTAGTGCCGGGCGAGAACAGGCCAAAACAAAGACAAGAATGGGCCGGGGTTTCGAGCTACTCGCTCGTTTTCTGACAAAGCACTTACACGCAAACCCGCGTAAGTCCTCTGCTTGTGCGTCGTGGGTGGTGAAGCCTCGGGCCTTTCGACAAGCAAAAGGTCTTCTTCTGATTTTATTTTATACTTTCTTACTATTTTTTTCAGCATCATTTCAGTACCATGTACTCATTTAATTGTTCACTGCCTTCACCTTGCGCCTCCGAAGCTCGCCCGGCCGTCCTAGCATCACCGACACAATGGACCCCAGTTCCTTCCCTTTTGGAGGGCAGGCCCTGGCAACTCTCGTGGTACAGCCTCCACATCCTTGTCTAATGGGCAAGGCCAGATATTCTGGTGACAAGGCATCGTGGTCACCACAGTTTAGTCTTATCATTTTCTCATTCTATTCAATGATTTTTTCTACCTTTTTCGTCCTTTTCTAACCGACGTGGTCAGTGCAGTGAGCTCACTAAGTAGAGCACTAACGTTCCTTAGCGTTGATCGACGGTACTTGTAGGGCCTGCCAATAACCCGAGACAAGAGACGCGTAAACACGCGCACACAAAGCCCCATGCACGTCGCCCAGGTGTTACTTACTAAGTACTCTGTGGGCTGTCGCCGGGGGCAAAAGAATGCGCTTGGACTGGGTCCTAGACGAACCGGGATGTGCCATAAAGGAAGAAAAGCGAAAGAAGAAAAGCGAAAGAAGAAAAGCGAAAGAAGAAAAGCGAAAGAAGAAAAGCGAAAGAAGAAAAGTGAAAGAAGAAAAGTGAAAGAAGAAGAAACGAACAGCAATAGAAGATAGGTTCCAGACCACAATGGTTAGTCTTGCGTCGTCTGGGCCAGCGGTGATCGCAAACAGCATTCTCTGGTCGTTGGGATTTCATCCTTCGTTTCCCGTCCCTTGTTCGTTTGTTGTCTTTGGTAGCTAGCTGCAGGTACGAACTGTAAGACAAATCTACCTGCCCTGTAGGGACGACGTAGGTGATCACACCTTCCTCACCTCGGGCCAATGCCTCACTCCTTCCGTTTTCGCCAAACCCGGACGCCCGCCCCGTGCCTTCCCGTACTGTCGGCAGAGGGCCGCGCCGTTTCCTTTCGGGACTTCCGTGGAATGGTAAAACCACGTTAGATGGCCGTTTTCAACGGACTGCATACAAAATACGGCGTACTCCTTGTGCAATTTGATGTACTCCGAAATGGCGATATTTTCGTCCGTCGGTTGGGGCCAATACTCCGGCTCCGCATACAAATCCGCTCGAGAGGGAGAAAGTCCGTGTATTTCGTCAGTAGCCAATTGCCATCCAGAAGACACCCTTGCTCATCACGCTTACACCTCTGCTGCCATCTGAGCCGTGTCTCTACTGCTGACCAAGGATCCCATATCCTGCTCGGCTGTCGTAATGCACCCTCGCAATGGAAGCGTTATTGATTGTTCTGGAAGCGGTCTGCGGGTTAGTCTGCAACTCTGGGACACAATAGCGGCTCTATGATAAAAGGAGAAACAAAATCCCCACTCGATGGGTGCAGTACTAGGAGGGGCCCATGTCTTTCCACAATGCTTTTGTAACTTGCTTGCTGGATTATTTTGCGCCAGGTATGTCGAACGCCCACTTTGTACCAGGCAGAAGAGGCTCTTTGCAAGTGGTCAACCACACGAGCACTCTCGTAAAATACAGAACCCCACAAAAAAGGCAAGTGTCTCCTCTTTTCTTGCGTGTTTGGCCTATCTCATACCCCCGGCCCCTGTGCCAGGCGTGCGATCCATCGCGTGCCATGTGCTCGACCGTTTGAGGCGTCGTAATGGAGGGTTCCACAACGAATGGCCACCGAATCCACCGCAAAGAAGCGGCCCAGGACAGCAACTCGTCTTGTAGAATATTGACAGAATCTGCAGACGGGGGTGCGGCGAGGAGGGACGGTTGAGCCGCCAGCTAGTCTCAACCCCCATCCTTGCCCGGCGTATTTGAACGTATTCGGAGTGGACGGAACTTGTCGTGGAGCCTGCGGAGTACAAGGACCAGGGCGGCCCCTTACGGAGTCGTCCGTAAGCGAGAAGAATGAGAATAGAAACAAGGCGAGAACCTCGCAAGGTCCTAGATGAGATGTTGGCTTGCTGACCTCGAATCGCAATAGAGATGTCACTATCGTGGCCTTCGACGTCCGCCTATCATTCCGTACCAAATACCTTCTGTCAAGGGTTGCCAGCTTCGCAGTTACATCGTGTCTTGCGTTCGGACAAGCAGGAGAACAGAACGTTGCAATATGCAAATAAAGACCAACTGGGACGCGTGGTCAGTTGACATCGAGCCGTAGCGTCCCCACGCCATGGAAACTGGCTAAACTGGAACCCTTGTCCAGATCTGCTCTGACGGGGTTTCATACCCTTCCATATTTGCTTCTGTTTCTGTTCGGCGGGCGCCCTGTCCATGTTTTTTGTCTTTTGCTGTTCTTTCAAGCAATTACCACACGACATATTACCTGCATTGAGCTTAAGGCCATACGGAAACCCTAGAAGCTTAAGGCCGGCCGAGCCCCATTGAAATGTCTCCGTCGAACACGTTGAGAACTTACAGTGTATCCAATTTGGTACCGGCGGCGCTAGAATGTCACAAACACACAGCACGCTTGTTTGGAAAGTCGAACAAGCAAGAACAAGGTGGTCCAGCCAGCTGTCTCTCGAAGCGGCATTGGCCGTACTCTCAAGGGATCGCTTCCAAGCAAAGAGGCTTCGCGAATATACGAGAATGTCGCTCGTACGAACGATGAGAACGGGACATTTTGTGCGGCTTCTTCTGCTCCTCACCCTTTCTCCGCCGTGTCACCCTTCTGCATTTTTATCCCTGCCCGATCCTACCTACAAATCGTCTATCAAGTTCGTTCCTTGGCGCCTCTTTTTGGGTCTGGTCCAACAAGGATTTGTCTAGCACAGATTGCATGGTCGTAAGATGTGGTACCCATAGCTCTCCTCTGTAAGATTTGACAAAATTTCCAAAAAAGGGAGCGGGGGGTACACGTGCGTTGCCTACGAGTCGGGTACAACATACGATACTTCTTCGCTACCTTCCTTTTTTTGTGTTATGGCTTGCCTCCTTGACATCCTGTCTTTCGATTTTTCTTTCCATCGGCCAATCTAGAGTCCCCGTCGTGGCCCAAGGTACTTGTACGTCTGATATGTGAAGTTGCCAATGGACATAATTATGCGTTCCCTTCATCGAGTCCCACCGGCCAGCGCATGAAAAGAAGAACGAGGAAGAACACAGAGTACTATGGTAATGGGATCTGTATCGCAGTAATACATCCGTTCTGACAGACGTTCTGACAGACGTTCTGACAGACGTTCTCTGCCGATATCCAAAGCCCCCTTCCCTCGTGTCAGTCGCCCGTCCAGGTTTACACATTCTTTGGGTCGGAGTCTTCCCCCCAGTCCAGGATGCCCTCCGCCATGTCTCCCAAAACAGGCCTAGTGGAGCCGCCAGAACTTTTCAATGGCGTCCTCTTCTTCTCTTCTTTTAGCCTTCCTTCGTGTAGAACGGTCTGCATTACATTGCCGAATGAAACGCTGCAACGCCCCCAAACCGGACATGGAGGAAGAAAGGTTCTCCGCTGACGCACGGTGAAAGAAAAGGTGGCAACATAACAACGAAAAGGGACATATGGGCTGCTTAGTTCGGACCGTCTGGCTCCAGTTCACTGTAACGACGGGATCGAAACCACCAAGGGAAAGTGGGTGGCCATGGCCCAAAAGAGGGAAAGAAGGCCGAAAAAGACAATTGTGCCGTGCGAACCACTCCATGGTGGTACGAAACGTCTGCTTTAACGGACCAGAATAAAACGAAAGAGGCAAGAGAGTACAGAGTACGAGGTCAGACCAACAGATCTTCGCGGAGAGCACTCGAGGAAGGAAATGATTCTTTTCGACGTAATATATGTCTCCCCATAAAACAAGGACAAACATGCTCACGGTGCCTCTATAGATCGCGTAAACGGTAGTAATCCTTCACGCCTGCAAGCCCCAAAGCCCGGCAAATGTACTGCCGTATTCCACGGCTAGGAGCCTTGTGAGTCGTCACTGTTAGTGTAGCTGGCGTCGTTTCGGCATTTTGCGATGAAACCGACAACCCTAGAAGCTTTCCATGTGTCGCCAAGGCGCTGTTTGTTACCAAACGGTATAGCAAGGGTGTTAAGGGTTTACAACAGCAACAGGGAACTTGACAAAGCGGAAATCCCGAAAACTTGACACCTGTTAAGAGGCTGGCTTGATGAGGGAAACATTCTCCCGAAGGCAATATCTTTGACGTTTGTGGCTGTCTTTATGTCCTGTTATGCTTTTACCTTGCCTCATTTTACTTCTTGCGGTTCCGCTTCATTTCTGGAGAACGCGCAGGGAGGCGGAGAAACAACATCGACAGACAAGATTAAAGAACCATTAATGGTCTCTGAAAATAGTCCAAAGTCAAAAAGTGATGTTCACGTAAATAGCGGTCTATTTAGGATTGGGCCTTTGCAAGACGGTAATTTCCGAATATTCATGTGCTTTTTCTTTTGTTTTTCGGACTCAGCCCCGAACTGCGAGACATGCAGATACAGCCATGATAAACAAGCCCTCGTACCAGCGCCCTATCTGCTGAAATCGAAGACGCCAAAAAAAAAGAGAGAATATCGACAATTTGGCGATATTGTACTGTAGCTCCAACGAAGATCCGAACTTCCGTGAAACATCAATAGGCTTCCCTGATCGGCGATATCTGATAATCTTCCAAGGTGAGACGAATGGCAGTGTTTGTAATACAGTGTGTTCACCTTGGGGGACAAGTGCATCCGGCGATATAAATCGCAATGTTCCAAAGGCGACAGAGTAAATAAGACGGAGGGGGGAACGTAAGGCGCTCCGGTTGTTCCATTCTCTTACATGAAGACCCCGGCTCTCCTCTTGACCGGGACGTAATGGATGCACACCATTAACTCAAGTACATGCTCGTGTCTGGAACGTGTAAATGCCTCTCGGAAGTCCATCGTATAACAATTCGGGTAAAATAGGATGCCACTGAACTTTGAATATTACAATCATTTGAAAGAATGGCACACTTTGTCTTGTAACCCATAATGTATGTTCTTTATCAAGGGTTCACCAAAGTCGCCAAATTTCACCTGTGGCCATTTTTTCTTTTTCTCTCTCCCTCTCTTTTTATCTCTCTCTTATGATTTTACCTCATTTATCAAGCAGTCGACTGTGGTTCGGTCGAGTGGCAGATATACCCTCCCTTTCATCGTTATACACTCGAGGCAGTCTAGATTCAACAGCTTTGGACGGTTGAAGTGCCCTCCATCACCACATGATGATGGCCTGAAACAGCCGGTGTAGCTTGCAAACCGACATTCACATGTCCGGATGCCGACTGGTCAGATTTCGCGATCTCGGCCGAGACTAAGCACCATTTGTTTGTCAGAGGATTTTAGTCGGCTTAGCTGACATTTATGCTCGGTATTTCACGTCGTTCTTTAGTTGTGAGTGTTCATATTTAAGGTAGGAAGCTGAGCTGGCTGATAAAAAGCAACGAACGGCCTTGCCTTGGGTGCGATCCTTCAAGGCTTTTTTGAAATTAAAACGAACCGTTTATTTAGCAACAACCCAGCACTTTCTAGTACTG
Organism: Sporothrix luriei; assembly: GCA_021398005.1. Lineage (NCBI taxonomy): Eukaryota > Fungi > Ascomycota > Sordariomycetes > Ophiostomatales > Ophiostomataceae > Sporothrix > Sporothrix luriei. The sequence goes on from WNLO01000007.1 coordinate 260,617, forward strand.
GGGAATGATATAGAATCCACGTCAAAATACACAGCATCCTTGCTTTAAATCAAAAGACCTCCATTAAGCACTTGACCATCTAAACCGGTGTCGGTTCCCCTAATTCTAAAAATATAAACACAAGTACACAAGAACCCTTATCAAATTGCACAAAAAAAAATCCTTCCCCCCATTCTGGCGTCTTCTCCTCTACTTATCGGTCCTTCGTAGTTCTTTTTAAATTGTAATGTCGTTTCCCCCTTTGGCTCGGTTGGCGTTGCCGGTGGATGATGCCACAGTCGCTGCCCATTGGTAGAGGAAAGGGAAACGATTGATGCTTTTGGGGGGCTGAAAGGATGCATGTCTTGGAAAAGACTCCACCAAAAACACCGGCCGCTGCGCCTGGGTCAATCATTGCCCCCAATCGCGCGGTCTGGGCCGTTTCTTTCTTCTGCTGTCTTTTCTTTTTTCTCTCCTTTTCCATGCGCACGGGTCCCATGGCCCATTGCACTGGGAGGCCCCACTGACAGCCACCGGTCCAGCTATCCGGGCAAGACACAGCCGACGAAGGAAGGCGAAACATGTGCCTTGCATTTGTCATTTGTTCTTCTCATTCGTTCGTTATTTCTTTTCTTTTTCTTTGTTCTCTCTCTTTTGCTGATTCCCATTGTTTTGTACCCGCCATCATCATTTCCAGCCAATAGGTTCGCACCCGGACACCAGAGCGCCGCAACTCGACTCAGGCGACCCGCATGCGTAAAAGCAGAAAGTGGCCGTGGTTCGACAATAGAACAACAGCAACCAAGCACAACACAATCCAATCTTGGATACTTGAGATTTGTCATTTTTGGGCGCGGAGAGTTTATGTAACCTTATGAGAGCTGATAAGCAGTGGCAGGAATCGGATGATCACTTTGCGTCCGGGCACGGGTTAGGTATTGCCGTTCTCGGTTGTGGCTGTCTCGGCTTCCGGTGCAGCCGCCTTCTTGGTTGCCTTATCGACGTGCTTCATCTCGAGGCCGTCTTTGTTGTCCTGGGCATCGCCGTCGCCAGCTTGCTTCTCTTGGAATGTGAAAGCGTCGGACAGATTGACGGCCAAGAAGGACTTGGGCAGTTTGACTCTGTAGGGTGAGAGAGAAACAGTTAGGATGTGGCACGATTGGGGATTGGGACCCGGACTGTGCTGCAGCGGCTGGTGGAACTTACTGGTGGAATCGCCCGCGCAGGGTCTCAATGACCGTTTTCCAGTCGTTGTGCGACGTTAAGCTGCGGCGTGGGGCACAGCTGATTGTGTGCCGGCTGTCCAGCTGCACATCAAGAGGGTCGTAGACGTGGCAGCCAGGGCTGATTGTGATGCGGATGCTGTACTGGTACGTGGACGACTCGACAGCGCTGTCGCTGTCGTGGCATTCGCCACCGCCACTACCGCCGTCCGCATCGGCGCCCTTGGGCATCTCGGTCTTGGGGTGACTTGTTTCCGACTCGTAGAGCTCGAAGCAGATCTGTGACAAGTAGTCCAGTTCAGGGATGCTGGCACGGGTGATCTTGGTCTCAATACCGCCCTCAAGGATGGTGTTGAGGAGCGTGTAGATATGTGACTCCTTGGTAAAGTAGAAGAACGACTTAACCTCGTCCGAGGCCTGCATCTCTTCGAGATCTTGCACAATTTCCTTGAGCAGCGGCAACGAGGTCAGAAGACCAATCTCCAGCTTCTCGCTGTCGGAAATACCGTACTCCTGGGGGCAGATGAAGTCGAACAACACCTTGGCCAGTTGGTACAGCTCGCGTAGAGGCTCGAAGCGAGCATCGGTCTTGGCCTTGGTCGGACTGTTCGTGCCTTTGTACAGGTGGAAGTACTGTTCTGCCGGCGGCGGCTCTATGGAATGACGGAGACCAGCCATCCAGGAGCGCCGGCGAAAGATGCGCTTGACACTGGCCTTGTGTTGGCTGTTACTACCGTTGTTCGCCAGGGCATTGCTGCTTCCGGTCCCACTCCCATTGCTCGCATCCGACTTGGCGTCTTTGCCAATGACGGGGTCCTTGTCCGTCGTCCGGCTTGTACCGCTACTCGCCGTTGATGGCCGGCCTTCATCATGCGATTTGCGGTCATCGATGACGGGGCTACTCTTCGAACCTGAGCCCGGGTTGGACGTCGGGCCACCGTTACCGGTCGAACCACCATTCGTACTATTGCTTGAGGTGCCGGTACCGACCCAGTCCTCCTCCTCGAGCATGTGCTTTGGGGGTGTAAATACCCACTCCAGGAAGGCACGGTTGTGGAGGGCATCGAATTTCATGGTGTCGTACAGCTCAGAGATCTTGCTGGGGTCCACCTTTTCGAGGTCACAGAACTCGGCAAACAACTTGTCCCAGCGCTCGCCGAACAGCTCGGCGTCCTCTCCACTGCACCAGCGTGCCTGGATGCCGTTGACAGCGTTTGCCTGTGCAATGGAGCTCGAGAGCGAGAAGGAGCTGGTGCGGTTATCGGCGTTGCCGTTAAGAGCTCCGCCAGAGCCGCCCGCGGCGCTGTTCGCAGGGGGATCGAGGTTGACTGTTGTTGAGCTGGAGGCCGCTGTGCTCATGGAGCCGCTCGGGCCAGGCTTATCAAAGCTGGGCGACGACGACAAGTGACCGGCAGGGTTCTGGCCGCTGCTGCTCAGGCGGCCCGAGCTACCGCTCGTGCTCTCCGACGACCCCTTGAGCTTGGCGTAGTTGTAGTTCATGACGCGGCGGTGGAAGTTCATCAGCTGTACGACGCGGGTCTGCACCTCGGACGGCTCAGGCATGTTGTCTGGCCAGGCAAACTGGGGTGGGCGCTCATTGTCTTTGCGCAAAAGACCCTTCAGCTTCTTCTTGACCTTGTCCATCTCGTCCTTTGCGGCGTTCGAGTCGTCGAGAAGATCCTTGCGGATGGTAATGAAGTCCTCGGATAGATTTTTCTCGCCCAGAAATGCCGATGCCCAGATCTGGGCGCTGGTCGAGACGCGGCGCTCGGAGCTGCTGAAAACGTGAACCTCTTCAAGAATATCGCGGTTCAACAGCTGGTAGTCGTTGCGCATGTTGTCGCCCAGCTCCTGGGCCTGGTACCGGGCCGAGTGTGTCGGCTCGCCGCCCCACTTGACAATGAGCTGCAGCTTGTCGAGGACAAAGTTGTTCTCGGCGGCGGTGAACTTGGACATCGTCACACCGGACAATGAGTCATGGCGGCGCGGTGGCAAACGGGGGGTCATGTTGTCGTCGGCTGGTGCGTCTGCATCGGCCATGTCGCCAAACGGACCCGTCGGAAGGGTGGACGCCCCGGTCGGCGTAACGTCCTCGGCGACGCTCTGCTCTTCGACTGGAGGGAAGGCAGGCTCTTCCACAGGCGACTTCTTCTTGCGGAACATGGGCTTGATCTGCACCTTGGTCCCCGGCCAAGAGCCTTTGCGGACCAACACGTTGCGAAGCGCGAGGAGTTTTCCGCGGTCCTCGATGCCTGCGCGAATAGCAACATCAACAGCGTTGGCGACACTGGCAAGGGCCGCTTCGCCGATGAGCAGAACCTCCTCCTGGTGACCCCGAAGAAGCTCGATGAACGGCTCCGTATGGAACGTAAACTTGTACTTTTGCTTCGGCGTACGGTCCGCATGGCGGATGACGGACACGACACCCTTGAGCTTCCACGAGTGGGCTGGTGGAGGCGGTGGGGGTTTCTCGGGTTCGTCGTCTTCCATGATCAGCGGGTTTTCAGCATAGTTGGGCGTATGTGGGAGTGACGAGGCGGCCGTCGACGGAACGCTGCCGATTGCGAGGCCAAGGCTAGTCTCCGAGGCCGGTTGAGCAATGGCGTCTGCTGCCGTGGCCGCGTCTCCTACGAGTTGCGGGGCCGTGGTAGAGCTCGCAGGAATAGATTGTCGCGGGCTAGTCGGACCTGTGGAACTGCCCTCTGGAGACGTTGCCTGAAGACCTTGATTGTCAGGAGACAATAGCAATTTGGACGGCTTGTGGGCCTGTGCCGCTTCCTTGTCTTTGACAAGATGCTGCTGTAGTGCCTTTTGCGCGGCGGTCATAGTCTCGGCGCCGTCGGACTGTGCACCCATAGGTGGCGTGAGAGTACCACCGGCCGTGCCGGGTGACGACGAGTTGTTGGTCGTCGCCGTGCCAGCCGTGGTAGCAGCAGCGTTCGCGGCAGCAGCAGCAGCAACAGCCGCGGCGGCCGCGGTTCTGCGCAGTTTCTCCTTGACAAACATGTCCTTGAGGATGCTGGCACACTGGTCGTAGTACTCGTCGTTGTCTTTCACAAAACTCCATCCGTTGACATCAATCACGTAGCTCTTGCCATTGGCGCGCAGGAGGTCAAAGCCGCAGACACACTGGCCAAACGTAAGCGAAATCTTGCTGGCCATCTCCTTTTCTTCGCTGTTGAGCGTCGTCACGTAGCGCACCTCCTTGCCGTGGGTGTTGCGCCGCACAATGCCGTCGACGACGGGCGATTTGCGGGTCTCGGCATGGCAGTAGGTAGGCCCGACGGTGTAGGCCTTGACGTCCTCGGCGTTCTCGACGCGCATAAACTTTTCGTAGATGTAGCTCTCGGTCGGCTGCGTGATGGCGCGCGGGATGTTGAGGTTCTCAAAGTACTCGGAGCTCTTGTTGCCGATCTTGCGGAAGAGCTTTCGGGCGCCGCCGCCGGCCGATGACGGGAAGTAGATGATAATGTTGTGGTCCTCGCCACTGATGGGCTTCTCGACAAACGGTTTGCGAATGAGCTTGCCATCAACGCTGAGCACATCGTCGTTGTCGAGCAGAACGACCTTCTGGGGGGCGGGGTTCTTGGCGGGATCGGTGGCCTCGAGGGTTATGCCGCCGACCTCGCCGACGTGGCGAGCAATATCAGGGGTGAGGATGCTGGGGCCGCCGTCGCGCGTGACCTCGAGACGCTGAGGCGTGGGCACGCCGACTTTGTCGAGGAGGCGCAGACAAGCGCGGCGGTCCCAGAGCACCTTTTGGAGAGGCACATCATTGACACAGAAGGGCTTGCGGGCTTTGACGTACGCAATGGCCTTGTCCAGCGGAAACCCGTCGGAGTAGAAGGAGATGAGGTAGTCGCAAATGGGCCAGTTCTCGACCTCTTCGTCGAGGATGACCTTGTCACCAAAGACGACGACGTCAAACTCGTTTTTGGCAATAAGGCGGTTCAAGATGTTGCGGCTGGGCTTGCTGCGGGCCTTGGCGTCGAGGGCGCAGACGCCAATGACGCCGAGAGGGGCCTTGCGGGCCTCTTCCTTGTCTTTCTTGTGGTGGGCATGGCTGCGTTCGCTGCTCGGGCTTTGGCTGCTCGGGGCGGTACTACCGCTGAAGCGACGCTTGACCCTGCTCCGGGAGCGCGTTGGTTGTGCGGCGGACCGTGAGGACGTGCCGCCACTCCCGTTGGACTGGTTGACGAGAGGTGAGACGACACGCCGGGACGCAATTGAGTTGTCGGAAGGCAACGTTGTTAGTCCTTGTGCCGACACAAGAGTCGGGCCAGTTGAGGCGACAGCCGGTGCCGAGAGCGGCGCGTGGACAGCTCCCGACTCCACCTGCAGAGGCGGTATCGACGAGAGAGGAACAGGAGTGCTGTCCGAGTCGGCCAGAGAATCATCTCCGCGCCCTTTGCCCAACTCTACTGGTGCGGAGGCATTGCTGTCGCTGGACGAGGTGGGTTCCGATGCGGGGCCGGGAGCCGTTGCAGGGTCCGCCGGGGGATCGGCTGGCGGGTTTGGAGACGACATACGGTCCTCTGGCTGACGTGCGTCGTGGGTAGGGGTCGTTGGGCCACTCGCATGCGAGGTGGTGGGCTGTGTCTCGGGTGAGAGACAAAGATAATTGGGAGCGTTTAGAAACAATGGCGACGCTATATGTTTCTCGTACCAGGGGATAGTCGGCGAAAAGGAAAGAGCGGTCGGCAGGGTCAAGGTTTTTTTTTTGTCCGTTTCCCAATCGGGACGCGATGATGCTGCGGAAGGTGCACGTCGGAATGGGGAAGAAGGAGGAAAGATCGGTCTCGACGACCGCCTCGGCTTCCGTGCGTTTCGGAAAGAGCCTCTAAGTACAGCAAAATCGGGCAAGAGGGACCGGAGGAGAGTGCCAGCTGAAGGAAAGAACAAAGGAGCCGAGGGGCAGAGGCGACACGAGAACGAAAGGGCAAGAGTGACCCGGGGCGAAGCTAAAGCACTCGGCGGCAAAAAATAAAAAAAAGAACGGAGCTTTTTTTTTTCGGTAAGGCGAAGCTAGGCCATGGACCTGGAACTAAATATAAAGTGACCGCTCAAGATTTGAGAACACGGACCTAGATAAAGCTTGGGACAAGATGGAGCTCATGGCCTTGAGAGTCCTTTAAGCAAATACTATATCTAAATATAAGGATTAAAACGAGGCCACACTAGGATGACAACACACCGTTTCTCGGCACCTACCAAAGCAAAGCTGATCAAATGACCGGGATCGAGCCCAAGGGAACCAAGAGGAGAAGTGCACGAGAGAGTAAAGGAAATGGTATTATTGGTCTCTTATGGGTCTGATATTGGCTGGCTGGCAGGGCCGTATGCGAAGCGTTGTCGCGGACTTGCATGAGGCTGCGGACCGCATTGGACAGCAAAGAGTGCAGGCGCGCGGGAGGAGACGATATAGACGGCAAGAGAAGCCCAGAGAAGCAGGAGGCCGATATGCCAGCGCGGGCAGGTCCAAAAGGACGAATTGGTGGTGGCCGTGGACCGGAGCGGGACAAGATGGGGATGGGCAGGAGCGAACGAGTCAATGCATGTAAGGAGTCGCGTGATTCACCGAGGCAGTCCCATAAGGAGAGTGACAAGAGGAAAAGACCTGAGTGAGAAGACGAAAAACGACGCCGTCACGAAATTCAATCTCTGCGCTTATCATCTCGAACGGACAGCTTGCGCGCGTACTTATTTGAGCTCACACAGCTCACAGACGGGTTGCTTGTCACGACAATGGCGGCCGTATTGATGACGACAGGTGCTGCTCTTAAGAGGCAAGAGTGCCCCCTGCTGGCTGCTGGCGCTAATGCTGCGAACGCAACAAAACGGTGCTACAGTGGGCACAGCGCTGTCATTGGCGAATAGGAAGCGCTGAGTCGAGGCACGGGGTGCTGTCCAGTGCGTCCAGTGAGAACGACGGCAGGAGCCGGTCAGCGCGATCAGGAGGACCAGGCCACCGACAAAGGGGACAGCAGCGTGACTGAGCAGCGGGGTCATTACAGAAGGCCTTCTGGTTCTCCAGGGGCACTTCGGGCCATTTTAGTGGGCTTCAGCGCTCGTTAGTGCGTGTCAGGCAGTCCCCTCACTCACCAACAAAGCGGCGCCGACGACGACGATGTTGTCGAGTATAGGCTTTCGTACAAAGAAATATAGTCGGAGCCTCATGGCCAGGCCCATGACGTGCATGCACCAAGCGTTCCCCACGAACTGGAACACCGCCTGCGCGGGTCGCAAGGGGGGCCTTTGTGGCCGATCGATCGCCTTGCCTCGTTCTGTCACCGAAGCTGCATGCGGCGATGAGGGAGCACGGGGGGCTTTTTGGGGCGGCCATAGGGGGGCCCAGGCGCTGAAGACACGCCCTCCTACAAGAGGTAAAGGCACACGTGCTCACCTGCCGGTTTGAGACGTGCAAAGTCTTGAGCACGACGGACGTCGCAGAGCCAAAAGTAATACCAAGGCCGTCTGATGGTCAACCTCGTGCAAGTCGAAGTACGTCAAGAGCCGAGAAGAAACAGCATATCAATTAAGGACACGGTTTGGAAACATGCGTCAGAAAATGAATCCACGCACAATATAGATCCCATGTTCGCCAATGTACAAGAAAAAAGAAGACGCAGCAACTCTATAAATCACACGCAAGACGATTCGCCAGACGGCACCCGTTGGCCAGCTTCGTGGCCTCCCCTAGCTTCGCGGGTTCCGCAGGAAGCCGACAACACCGCCGCAGTAGCCCACCAACGCGTCCAGCCGGCTGCGCTCCTGCTCCTGGACGACGCGCCACTCGGCCAGGGCGGCGGCAAAGTCGTCCAGGTTGCTGTCACTGCCATCTTCGTCGCCGCCGTCGCCGAGCACGGCCGCCTCGACGGCCGTGCTGCCGTGCAGGCGCAAGAAGACGGTCATCCAGGCCTGGACCAGCTCATAGTCGCGACGGGCGCGCAGGCGGCTGGTCATGGCACGCACAAACAGGGCCAGCTCGCCCTCGTCGGCGGCCAGAGAGCGCAGCTCCAGATCGGCCTGGGCCGGCGGCAGGCTCTTTAAGTGATTGACAAAAGGGGCAACTGGACGGTGGCGTTAGTGGACAATGTCAACAAGGCAAACACGGCACACAAGTCAGGGGGGGATGTGGAAGAGTTCGGGATACGTACAATTGCCCGTCTTGCCCTGGTGGAGCTTGAGGGTCAGCGCCTGCTGGGCGCGCGTGAGGTCGAGCGTCAGAATGCGCGAGCGAGCGTCGTCGGCACTGCCGTCTTTACCGTCTTTACCGCCTTTTCCAGCCTTGCCGTCAGCACCGGCCTGGCTGGCGTTCGGGCCATTGGCGTAGGCGGCACCCAGGCCGGCCTTTTCAGCGTCGGCCGAGCCGACCGTGCCCAGAAAGAAGGGCGCCTTCTCGGGCACCTTGGGCGCTTCGCGCGGCCGGTTGCGCTGCTTGATCAGGTCCAGGTGCAGCAGCGTCTGCCAGCGGGCCTTGGGCACGAGACTCAGCGTCGTCATGTCGGCGCTCAGCTGGTCTAGGACCTTGGCCGGCACAATGTCGTCGTCGTCCTCGCCGTCAGCGCCTTCACCGTCGTCGGCAAAGGCGCCTTCCAGCAGACCGGCACCGCCCTCGCCAGACACCGTCGGGCCAGCCACAACAGCCTTGGTCGTCTTGCGTCCCTTTTTGTCCGTCAGCGCCTTGCGTGGTGTGGGCGGGGCCGTCGGCGCCTCTACAACGGGCCGTGTTGGCACGTGCTTGAAGAGCGTTTTGTTGGTCCACAGGTGCACGCCGAGCGCGCCATCCGGCGCCACAGCCAGATACTCGCCGGTGCCGGAAAAGGCGACGGCGCGGCCCGGGCGGTCGAGCGGCACAGAGTCAATCAGGTGGCTTGTCGGCAGGTCCCAGACACGCAGGCGCGCGTCGTCCTGCGTGACGGCAACGACCCAGCGGCCGTCGCTGGAGAAGCAGAGGTCGTTGATGTTGGATGGAGGGGTCGCAGCGCCGGCGCGGAACACACGAATGGTCTTGCGCGTGACAAGATCCACGACGCGGATCGTGTTGTCGCCACACGCAAAGGCCAGCAGGTCGTTGGCGGCGTGGTAGCGGCAGGCCGTGACGGGGACGCCGCCCCACTCGCTGATCTGGTCGACGAGGTGGCCCGTCAAAAAGTCCCAGAACTTGACGGTGCCGTCGAGCGAGCACGACACCACGACGCTGTTGAGGTTGTCGACGACGACGCCTGTGACAGCGCCGGCGTGCCGGCCGGCACCGGGGCTGCGGAACCCAGCACCAGTGCCGCTACCGCCCGTGGTGGCCGTCGCCTGCAGCTGTGTCACGCCGTCGGCCTGCCGCAACTGCTGCTGGACCTTGAGCTGGCGCGCCTGTGCGGGCGTCAGCCGCGACGGGAAGCGCTGGCGGTGGATGCCGGACTGCAGGTTGTACATGTCAATGGACCCTCCCTCCGAGCCGACCAGCGCAAACGTGCCGCAGGGGCTGATGGCCACGGTCGACACGTTGCGGTTGTCGCCCGTGCAGAGCTGCCAGCGGCCCGCCCGCTTGCGGCCCCAGAACCACGTGCGCGCATAGGCGTCGTCGCGGTGCGCCGTCACCACGCTCTCCCAGCCGGTCATGCTGCTCGACTCGGTGTCGCCGGGCCGCAGCCCCTCGCCGGCGCGGCCGGCCCTGTTCTTGTGGCCGCCGTTGCCGTGTGGGCCGCCAATCTTGAGCCAGATAGGCATCTTGCCGGGCAGGGCGCCAATGCCGCCGTCGCGGTTCAGCGACGAGGCGATGCAGGTGATGGGCGGCGCCTTCAGGTCCTCGAGCGTCGTCGTGGGTCCGTGGCGCAGGGCCGTCGACGACAGGATGCCGAGCTTCTTGGCCTTTTGGCGCACATTGCCCTGGCTCAGCTCGCTGCTCTGGCCGTCGCGGCGCAGCGACCAGCCCCACAGGCTGCGGTCGAGGCCGCCGCTGAGCAGCCACTTGTTGCCCGCGTCGGCGCCGTCAAAGTCGGACGGCAGGAACTCGAGGCAGTTGACGGGCGCGGCGTGGCCGCTGCGGGTGTGCAGGATGCGCGGGATGGGCGAGAACGGCGTCTCGTCAAAGATCCAGGAGCGCAGCGAGTTGTCGAGGCCGCTCGTGAGGATGACGGGCTGGCCGGCCAGGAACTCCACCTTGCTGATGCCGCCGCGCACGCCGCCCGCCGCCCGCGACGACGGCGGGTTGTGCGCGCTCCGCAGCACGCCCATGATGCGGCCGCCCTTGTTGAGGTCCCAGAAGGTCACGTCGCCGCTGGCCGTCGTCGCCGTCGCCATGACACCCTCCACGCGGCCGTCCGGGCCAGCACCGCGGCCGTCGGTGCGGAACGAGATGCTCGTGACGGGCGCGTCGTTGTCGCCATCGGCCGTGACGCCGGCGGTGCCGGCCTCGACGTGGATCAGCGGCTGGTCGCGCAGCACGTCGTGGATCACGAGCGGGCCGGCCGCGTAGGCAATGGCCAGCAGCCCGAGAGCGGGTGTAGGCTCAAGGCAGGTGACGCCGCCCGGCGGATTCGCGGTCTTGGGCGGCAGGATGGTGTAGACGAGCTTGCCCGAGCTGACATTCCAAATCTCGACCCAGCCGTCGGCGCGGCCCACAAAAAGCTTGTTGAGGAACGTGGGCATGGTGCACATGCCGCCGGTCAGCTCGTTGCTGCCGGGGGTGGTGGCGGTGGGCTGGAGGGTAGTGTAGTGCTCGAGCGTGGTCGACTTCCAGACCTCGATGCGGGTGCGGGCAAGGCCGACGATCCAGGCGCCAAAAATGGAGATCTGGCGGATGGGCTCGGTCAGGTCGCGGGGCATCGGCAGCTCGCCGACCTTGCGGCCACGCTGGAAAATCCAGACGCCCTGTGAGGCGCTAGGGGTTGCGGCATCGCTGCCATTGTTGCTACTGTCGTCTGCGTTGTCGTCATCGTCGTCGTCGTCCTCCTCCTCCTCCTCCTCCTCGTCACCGTCTTGGTTGCCGCCCCAGGCGGCGTACACCTTGTGCTTCCACGCGTACGTCGCAGTAATGTCGCGCGGGGTTTGCGGGCGGGTGACGAAAACGAGGTTGAGGCCGCGCTTCAGGTCGTAGGTCTGCAGGCAGCGGCCGGCCGACGTGGTGATCTGGAACGTCGTCTTGCCGAGGGGGATGGAGGTGAAAGGAACGGCGGTGGGCGAGACGAGGCCGACGGTCTGAGAATCTGTGTTAGAAGGCAGCGATTACGGAAAGAGTGCTCTGTGGTGCTCACCCGGAACGGCGCAAAGATGTTGGAGCCCGTGGCAATGGCGGATGACTGTTGTTGTGCGGACGAGGCCGGAGCGGTGCTCAGCTTCTGGCGCTTGACCAGCGGCGCGCCGCTTTCGGAGTGCGGCATGACGGCCAGATGTTGGTGTCGTTCAGAGAGCAAGAGCCATATACGCGGTACTTTGCGGTGTGGGTCTGTGTCAATGCTTTGTGAATTTGCAGTTAATTTACGCAGCCGTGACGATCGCCGTGATGGTTTCGCAGTGAAGCTTTTCCTGCCCGTTCCTCAGATCGCCAACTTTTTTTCTGCTGGCACTAATTTTCTTATCTCGATAAGACGCTAGCGGCCTGCACCGGGCGGCAACAGCTACACACAGTGTGTACTGTACTGTGTTAAATTATTCTTACACCGTATTATGCACTGTTTACGCCAACATCCACGGCTACCAACACCATCGTCTCGTCACGCCAACTCTGGCCATTTTGTCATCCGCTCGTGCAGGTCGACGACCGTGTCCCCCGACACAGAAAACACGCCGTTGCCGCGGTGGTGTAGCATGTGGCCGGTGCTCTGCACCATGGCCTCGTCCCACCACGCGCGGACGGCCTTGAGGATCCAGAGCGAATAGCGCCCAACAAGCTGGCGATCGTGCACGACGCACTCGACGTTGGCCATGACGTGCGGCCCGCCGACGAGGGGCGCCTGAACCGCTTGGCCGGCGAGTGGTGTGAGGCCGAACGTCGCCCACTTGTTCTGACCTTGGGTCTCTTGGTCCGTTTTCGAGCAATTGCCAATGTCCACGACGGCCCCGGCCATTTCGACGCTCGGCACGGCCAGGACACACTGTTTCTGGACACGCAGGGCCTCGAACGACGCGTCCCAGGGCCCGAGACAGATGCCGATGAGCGTGGGTCCGCTGTGCTGTACCATCATGTGGAAGCCGAGTGTCATGAGGTTGTGCGAGCCGTCGGCGACGGAACCGGTCGAGACGAGCAGGATGGGGCCCGGCTCGATCAGACGGTGCACGTAGCGCAGGGGCAGTGCCGTAAAGCGAGGTGTGCTGCTGCTGTCTTGTGGCTCTGCATCTTTTGTATTTTTGACGGGTTTTGCATCTCCGGCGTCTTGTTCCTCTTCCGACTTGTGTTGCTTTTCCGCTGGACTCTCTATGACATCCGACGGCTCCACCTCGACACTGCTGCGCGTTTTCCGTTTTCGGGCCATCTTTGCGCCAGAATCCGCCGCTAGAGTGTAGGCTGCGGCTGTCGATGGATATAAAGCAGTTGATGGAAATAAAGAAGAACGAAAATGAGAATCAATACACAGAAAATGGACAACGTAGTCGGAGAAAACAGTAATCGTTTTGCTGCCTTTAGTATGGCAAGACATTTAAAAGTCAAGTCACATACATCGGCGCGGCGCCCATTATTGTATAAAATACTAGAAAATAAAAGGATGAAGGACGGTCGTTGACAATCGAGAACCATCCCATCGTCATAGGCGTTAGGACTTAGAAGCCTGCCTGCCGATGCGCTAGCCGCTTTCTGGCGCTAACTCGGCTCCTGCCCGACCGCGCGCTGCCGACACGCTGCTCGGCAGATGCTCCTGCGAAAACCCGAGTCCAGCGTGGGGAAGGCGCACAAGAACAGCAATTGCGTTAGGGGCAGCTACGACCCGGTCGGTGGTGCCAGACTGAGGGGAAGGAAAGCGGTTGCGTGGGATCGCGAACGTTAAATACCTCCGATCGGCTGTCTCCAGAGCAGGCCCCATTCCTTTCCTACGGCATTACCCCTCGTTGTCCTCTTGTGTTGACTTTGACCTCGTCCTGCCATTGATCTCGACTTGGTCCCGACGTTGACTCCGTTTCATCAACCGCTTCTCACTACTTTTCAAATCTCACATATCGCACTCACATCTCACGATGCCGTTCGAACTCCCCGTCACAAAGACCCTCAAAGAGGGCGCCGCAACCGCCTACGGCTTCTGGCTGACGTTCGTCTCTCTCCTCCCTAACCCCCCCTTCGTTTGGGCTTCCACTAACATCCCCAGCTTCCCGAGCACGGCCGTCGCCCGGACCATTCTGCGGTCCGCCGCCACTTCGCCCAACGGCCGCTACTCCTGGGTCCTCATCGACGCCGAACACGGCCTCATCTCCGACAAGGACTACTACGAGCTTGCCTCGGCCATTGCCGCCGAGGGCGCCAGCCCCATCATCCGCATTCCCTGGGCTGAAGAGTGGATGATCAAGCGCGCCCTCGACTCGGGTGCCCACGGCGTCCTGACCCCCATGTGCCACACCGCGGCCGACGCCGAGAAGATTGTCGCCTTCTCCAAGTACCCCGTGCCCGCCGGCGCCGCTCCGGGCAGCAAGGGCGGCAGCCGCGGCTATGGCCCTCTGTTTGCCATTCACGCATTCCCCGGCGTGGCAGCGGGCGACGACTACGACGCGAGCGCCGATGCCAACCTGATGGTCGCCGTGCAGATCGAATCGCGCCAGGGCGTCGAGAACGTCGAGGCCATTGCGGCCGTACCCGGCCTGGACACCCTGCTGATCGGTCCCTTTGACCTGGCCCTGCAGATGGGCGTTGTGCGGGGCGGCGACGAGCACGAGGCCGCCATCCAAAAGGTGCTGGCTGCGTGCAAGGCCAACGGCAAGAAGGCCGCCATCTTCTGCACGAGCGGCGAGCAGGCGGCACAGCGCGCGGCCCAGGGCTTCGACCTCGTGTCTGTCATTACGGACATTGGCGCGCTGGGCGAAGTCATGACACACCACCTCGGCGTCGCCAACGGAACCGTCAAACCCTCCGGCGGCCCGGCACGGGATGGCTACTAAGGGATGAGGGAATAGGACGCAGGACGGTCGGACGAAGAGTGATATGTAAAAGCGAACCGCTTACGGCACACAATAGATTTTTTTTGTTCAGTTTGTTCGTTTTGTTGCAGGTGTTAACTTGAACTCGAATTATGTATGGCTTATACTCCCTACCGCCATCAACATTACTTCTTCCCCCCTTCCCTCCCTCCTCAACACACTTACGACAGTACCTTGGACAACGCCGTCACCTGGTCGAGCAGATCCTGACTCTGGCCCGCCGCGTTCGTCAGCACCTTGGTCAGCAGGTGGTCCACCGCCAGACCCGGTGCTGCGGGTGGGTTGCCCTGCGCGGTCTGGATCCGTGACACCTGGAACTCCAAAAAGAACTTGGGCACCTTGATCGCCAGCGGGCCCGCCACCGACCGGATGCCAGCTTCCGTCGCCACGTATGTGTTGAGCTGGTTCTGGAACGTTGCCAGGTCGTTGTCTGCGAGCGGGCTCGACGTCGCAAACTCGTCGAGCGCAAACTGCAGCGTCGACGCCTTGGAGTTGGCAAAGTTGATTTGCGAGAACGACACGTCACCCGACGTCACGTCCGGCACATTAGCAATCGTGGTCGTCGTCTTCGAGCACGTAATCACGTCGGCGAGAGCGTCGGCCGCCGTCTGCGTCTCAGCAGGCAGGACGGTGTTGCCGATGACGAAGCAGAGGTCCGAAGCACGCTTGGTGGGAGCGGGAGCTACGCGTGTTAGCAAAGTTCAGCAACAGTAACAGCAGTGAGTGAGACCAAGATATCTTACCAGCCAGGCAGCCTGAGACGCAGGCGAGAGCAACAAGTGAGGCACGCATTTTCGTAGCGATAAAGGGACTGCTGACGATGACAAAGCCCGTTAGAGAAGATGAGGATATATATATATATATATTAAAAAAAGAAAAGCCAAAAAAAAAGTAAAATGAGCCGATCAACGACAAAATAGAAACAGATCCTCGCAGAGGAGTAAGCCGAAAAGCACAGCAAATACTAAAATGCGAAAGCGACAGACAGATGTGGTGGGACAAGAATAGAAAAGGAAATCAAACGGAGAAAGCGGAACCGAAAATCACACACGGGCAACAGACGATTTAAGCACAAAATGAACTGTCTGCTCCTCAACCACTGGGACGATCCACAACGTATTAGCAGGGGACCGTGAGTACCAAGTCCCCCTCAGGGTAGGACTCGAAGAATTCACCTACCTACCACGTAGTCGTCTCAAGACCCAGGCAAGTTTCAAAATAGGGTCGTGAGGCCGACAAAGCGAGAAAGGCTGTACCGGTGGAGCAAAACGGAGATTTGGGCCTTGTGTATGTCATCTCTGGCACGTATCAAGATGATAACAGCAGGGTATTTAACTCCAAAGACTCATGATGCCCGACTGAGATCTCTATTAAAATCTGCCACGCATTGCGAACCTTCTGCAGCGCTTTCTGCTTCTTCATCCGATACTGATTGTATGCCAAATATAACCTGGTCTGCTCCTAGTGAGGTTCCGGAGCGAAGCTGGGTGTTGAGCAATCGTTGAACGTCGTAGGGAGAGGGGGAAGGGGCTTTTGTCGTGAGGAACGCACAGTTCAAAGGCGTTGACAGGGGTATTGTCAATGACAGCTGCTTGGCCGGGCCAACCCGAAACACTCACATCCCCTTGCCGTTTGACCTTCCTGCCACCTCCACCGCACTCCTTTTTTGTATCGTCGCATGGCATAAAACAAATCATCATGCCAAGCTTAAAATGACTTGCGACCAGCAATGGAATGATTAGAATCGAAAATAGCAACTTTATTGCATGGTAAGGCTCGCTTGCACGTCCCCAAGCTTTCACGTCGTATCGTCAGGTTAGCTTCACCGGACGTCTATTCCATTTATGGCCGTCTAACCAACGTTATAAAACACACTTGGAAACAATTGGCCAAAAAGGACAATGTTAAAGACATGAGCCGAGCTGTCTACCCAAACCAGATCCTATGCTGTATTTTTCCTGTGCTGTTTGCTACCCAAGAAACTATGCCAAGAAATCACCGTGCTAGAACACACCGCGAAGAGCCAACTGACCTCCAAGCTCACGCTCTCTAAAAGAAAAAGAAAACTAAAACAAATCCTCGTCACTTCATCACGACTTACACCTGTATGAGCCCCTGGCTCGCCAGCGACGCAGGCACCAGTATTCCGGCACCCTTGATGCCACCGTCATGGCATGGGCTCAAAACGACCCGGATAGGTGATGACGCCGCATTGCCATATCGCTTCGCCACGAGGCTATCAAGGAAGGCTTGGCAATCAGCAAGATAATCTTGAAAGTTGGTGATGCAGCCGCCAGTGTAGCCCACGACCAGCTCGAACTTGGGTTCCACGTGGCTGGGCGCGGAGGCGTCGCCATTCGCGGGGCGGTGGGCAGGGGCAGGAAGTTCATCGGCACAATCCAAGAGCCCGACTATGGCGGCAGCAATGATGGCCGCGGCACGCGTCTGAATGGCTTTCGCAATGTGGTACAGTGCCGCGGCCATCTCATCTGTCCAGCGGAATGGCTCGGGCCCGGAATGGGCGTCCGTGTGCTGCTCAGTTTGGGTTCCATTGGAGTGGCCGTTGCAATTGCCATTCGTCAATCCCCTTGACACACTGCCGACGTTGGCGTTTTCCTGCGGAAACTCGGCTTCCAGCAATTCCAAGAGTGACCGCTCCCGCCCCGGCTGATAGTGACTGAGGAATGTGGTGTTGTGCGGTTCGAATTTCCTGAGCAGTTTTCTGGGGATAGCCTCTTCATCCACATGGAGAATGCGCGTCAGGTAATCCACTAGCATGATACGGCCCAGTTCGCCGAGGTACCGTCCTGCCGTCATGTATTCGAGTGGCTGGAACCCAGGGAACTCAACAGAAGCACTGAGCTCCTCGTCCCATGTGTTGATGAGCTTGACCGCCCGCATTGCTGCCGCGGAGCCGTTAATACTCCACTCCGTGTTCACAGCGATTTTGGTATCGTCGTCGGTATCGGTAGCGTGGGCATCGCCTGGCAAAACATTTGCAATCCTCGGACGTTTCGACGGATGCAGTTTGCTGCGCTTCAACAACAGCGTAGCATTGCTTCCAGTCCCACAGATGATGCCCATGGCGGCTTTTTGGCTGGCACGTGTCGGAACCTCATACACAAAAGATACCAAGGTCGAGACGGAGTCGTTGGCAATAGCAGCCACGGTGATGGGCGGCAGGGGAACGCCGTCACTAGCAGCCCGTGCCTTTTCGTAGCCGGCGACAAGATGTGAGCCGAGGTCCAAC
Source organism: Sporothrix luriei (assembly GCA_021398005.1). Lineage (NCBI taxonomy): Eukaryota > Fungi > Ascomycota > Sordariomycetes > Ophiostomatales > Ophiostomataceae > Sporothrix > Sporothrix luriei. The sequence continues at coordinate 278,185 of WNLO01000007.1, forward strand.
CGGGACGAGATCGTGAAGCCCTTGCCCATGGCCATCAGTTTGGCCTCGGACAGCGATTCCTGCTCCATGGGAAAGCTGAATGTAACGCCCATCGGCAACGTCGTGTCTCGTGGTAGGTCGAAGCTAATGCAGCCCTTCTGCACGACATCAGCAATGCAGTGGCCAATCCAGGCGAACAGGCTGTCTGCATTTTCGCTCTTGAGGTGCTCCTGGATGGGCCAGCTACGCTCGTGTAAGCGACGTAGGCATGGCAGTGGCTGTGCCTGCCGTGGTAATGTTGGCTGGTCTTCTGTTGGTACCGCACCCGTCGACAAGTCGTTCAGTTTGCCCACTCCATTTGTCAATGTTTCGCTGCCACCTAGCAGCTCGACAAAGCCAACCCGCAGATTGGTACCACCACTATAGCACGTGTTAGACAGAGAATCCCGGTCGGCATAAAAATCAAAAGCAAACAGTGCTGGTGATGAAGGAAGGTGGAAGACTATACATACATGTCAATGGCAAGATATCTGTGGTGCCCGCAACGTTACATGGCAGTTAGCTTGGTTGTACCTCTCTGGCTTGGTAGAAAAAAGCCAACATTCGGCATCTGGGGAAGGCGGGGAATCGCACCGTCCTTGGTTCTTCCTGTTCTTACTGAACGGCAGCAAGATTGACTCCGTGATCGGCGTTGGCAAGAACTGATCCATGGACTCGGCGGCCAAATGGGTAAAGGTCGAGCTGAACTCGCGGGAGAGTTCGTAGACAAGCTCCTCGTCAACCCGAATCCGCTGAAGGAAAGCCTCGAGGCCAGGGCTGGACGGTACCATATCGGACGTCATTGTGATGTTGAGGAAGGGAGCTGGTCGACGTAGCAGGCATGGGCGGCTATGTCGAAGCTTGGGGTGAGAAGGACGCTGGGTCGAATACGAGGTCTGGGAAGAGGACGAAGAGTCGGACGGTGGCAGCCAGCCCAGCTACTGATAAACGGAGCGCGGAGAGAGTAAGAGAGGAAAGGTGGCAGGCTGGCAAATTAGAGTCGCGGCTGCGAGGTAGACTGGCCGGGCCCTTATATTTGGGAACGCTCGATATTGGATCGTTGCCGTGTCTACTGGCAAGCACTGTCGGGGCTTAAATTGTTCGATTTGCTCTATTTCGTGTTCGACAAACCTGGTTTCAGCCGGCCCAGCAGGCATAACCAGCCATGATCGACAGCGGGACGGGGTTGTTAGCAGGGTTCGCTGGCCGGCGGGCGTGGACAATCGACTGTGGGAGTTCTAGATAGGTCCAAGGACTATGAAGGAAAATGCGAAGAGAGAGTCAGGGAGGAAAAGAAGGACCGGCGGGAAGTGCAGGTAAGGAGAAATATGTACGGAGAGTAAGCGGAGGGAGGCAGTGAGTCGAGGCTGCCCGCATTCTGAGTTCAGGATAGGTCGCGCTTGCCGAACACGCCAATGACGCAGCGAGCGCCCCTACCCTAGTCTACACAAGTCTGGGGACCCGCGACCAGAGGTGCCTAGTCTAGCCTTGACTCGACGCCATGCTAGTCCGCCTTTTGGGGCTGGAAAGGAAACAATTGCCAGCCGCGCTTTCCTTGCGATCTCGGGATGGTGCACAAAACAACATAAGCTCGGTTGTATTTGGTGGCCTAGCCCCTTTGCGCCTTCTGTGTCACCGAGAGTGCCAACAGAATGACGAGGAAGGTAATGAAGCCACATGTTGTGGACGAGGCAAGAACGACCCTGTGGCCACCAAAAACGCCTGGCTAAGCCAGCCTGACAACCTCACCAACCCACCATGGCAACTGTTGGTGGAGCAGGCTTGCCAGGGCCGGGAACGGTGTTAACTCATACTGGGGAGCGTTCACGTGCCTTGCCTGCCAAAACTGCAGGTGATAGCTGCTAACCGATTATGGAAGCCTCGTCTGGATTTCGCCATTGCAACTGCAGGGCCGCACCTGCCCTTGTGATTTTCTCCTCTATTGCCTCATTCCTCTCCTTTCTGGGCTTTGTAATGTTGTGGCATTTCTCTCCCTCTCTCAACAACATCGCGCCACTCTTCTCGCCTCGTCTTTCAGCGTCGCCCAGGCCAGGTCCGCACTCTAGGCACGTCTTTCTCCATTTGCACGTTTCGGATTGACGTCCGTCAGCAGCCGCAGCGTCGATCTCACATCCCCCCACAAACAAGAGCAGGTCGAAATGCGACGTACGCAGACAACCTTGAAGAAATAAGCATCTAGGTGCCTCATCGGAATAATACGCCAACTGCCAGACGAGCGAACCAGCGTCGGCAGTGTAAGAAGCCTCAATAAACGAATAAACGACATAAACGAAGACGGCCGACGTAAAGGCAACCGGAAACTCTCCGTTGCATAGTGCCCCTATTACGCGTTTCTTGGCGCCACACTCTCGCACCGTTCAAGAGGGCTTTTTTTTTTGCCTTTTGGCTTTGTTGCGCCTTGACGGCACGTGTATTTGCGAGAGATTACGAACGCGGTCGACTTCATCCGGGATACCACCATCCTCGTCCCGATCAAGTTTTTTGACATTCCAGGCGTCTTTGCGCCGACACCGAACTTGATTAGCATTTGGCATCTGGTATTGACGGCAGCTCTTTTGCTTCTCGGTCTCGAACGCCTTTCCTCTTTTTCCGACCAGTGCTATTTCGATATAGGTCTCACGCCGTCAGCAAAGTAGCGTTGCGTCATCTTCATATAGGGCATACAGCCTCAATACCCCTAGGGGACGGGCAACCAAACCCGCACGTTTTTGTCAGAGATGGACGAGAAGCGGTTGATGTTAGGGCTCGTGGAGCCGACAGTGGAGCGGCGTCCCTACACATCGTCGACCGCACGGCGGCGGCTGCGGCTGCGCTTCGGCTATGTGGCCGCACTGGTTCTGATCGGGCTGACAGTGGTCATGTTCGTGCTGCCAGAACCCCTGCTCGAGGTGTCAGCCTGGAGCCCTATGGCGACGAAGGAGGAGGTGTGGCAGGCGAAGACACCAGTCAGCAAGCTGGATCCGACGCCCGGCGCGTCGCGACCGGTGCTCACCAGCCGTCGTCTCGTGCCGTTAGAAGCGCACGTTATGAGCAAGTGCCCGGATGCGCTGGTAAGTCCCCGCGTTCGACGTTTAATCCAATGTGTGGGGAGACTGTGCGAAATACTGATTCGTGTTATGGCAGGACTGTCTGCGCGACCTTGTGCTTCCGACGATGCAGCAGGTTGTTGACAAAGTGAACTTTACGCTTTCCTACATTGGACAGTAAGCGCTATTACATCCGTCGATGTTTCTGTCATATCAGAAACGTGCAATCGCTGACCCAGACAGACCAACGGCCGACGGTGGTGTCGAATGCATGCACGGTCCAGCTGAGTGTATGCATTTCCCATTTTCGTATCTTTAGCGTCTTTTTTGTCCTTTTCTTTGTATCCTTGTATTGAAGACGACTTCTAACTCCGTGCAGGCATGGGCAACATCATCGAGCTCTGTGCGTACGAGCTGAATCCCGACCCGAAGATCTACCTCGGCTTCACACTGTGTGTCTCGCGCGAGTACGGCCGGATCCCGGACCGCGAGCTGATCGAGGGCTGCGCGCTGGAGCATGCCGTCGACTTTGCGGCGCTGAACGAGTGCGCAACGCGGGACGACGGGCAGTACGCGATGAACCTGCTGAGGGACAGCGTGCAGCACTCGACGGCGGCGGGAGTGACGAAGAGCTGCACGGTGCGGTTAGACAACAAGATATACTGCATCCGTGACGGCGGCGAGTGGAAGGACTGCCCATCGGGGCCGGGCGTGCACGATCTAATTGTCAACGTGGAGAAGTTGTACCGGCAGAATTGAACGAGCTCTCTTCCCAGCCGAGCCGGCCGCTGGGCGTCGCCTTGTGACGAGTTGCGTCGACAAACGTCTCTGAAGTATTTGGTACATATCATATACCCCCCTTTTATGTATATGCTCTTGCTCCTTATCTTTTTGTTTCCGTTTCGTTGCTGCAGTTTGTTATAGCGTCAAGCATTATCATAGTATTATCACAGCGACATTCCTTTCTCGGCTTTCATGACGAAGTCTTTGCCGTACTTGCGTGTTTCTTGGCCTCCTGTTCTTTCAGCGGACCAAAGACAGCCGCCCAGAGCTCGCTGGCCTCTCCAAGAGTGTAGCTCAACGAGACGGCATCCATGCCAATGTCGTCGTCGGTCTGGCCCTCGCGGCCGCCCATGTGCTCGAGCTGCTCAATCAGGGCCTCGAGCCCAATGGCCTTCCCCGTGGCCTGGGTTGCGCCCGACTCAAGCTGGACGTGCACAATGTGGATGTGGAAGTGGTAGTAGGTCGGCTGGTAGTGCACGTACAGCTTGAGCTGGTCGGCTTCGAGGCCCTGGGCGCCATAGACGCCGACGGTGGCATCCACCAGCTGCTGGCGCATCTGGCGCAGCCAGGGAATGTGCCGGCGACGCAGGTCGCGCAGGCTCCAGAGATCCCGGCGCTCGACGACGGCCAGCAGGTGCAGCGCTTCGAGGGTGGAGCGGTCCCAGTTGAGGTCGGGCAGCAGCAGGAAGCCCTGGTCGTTGGTGGCCTGCGGGTCGTAGGGCGTGCGGAAGATGACGTCCTCGGCTTCTTTGCGGCCCTCGATGATGTTGAAGACCCAGTTGAGGCGGCCGGCGTCGCGCTGGGCCTGTATAAAGGGGCGCACCTGGTCGCGGTAGATGGCGGCCGTCTCGGTGACGACGCGCACGCCCTGGCGGCTGTACTTGCGGATGTGCTGTGGCGTGCAGGGGTATATGAGGTTGATTTTGAGGTTGTCGCTTGCGTCAGGCTCGCTGCTGTTGGCGGTGCCGGAACTGCCAGCACCTTCGGCGGCCATAAACCAGTGGTATATGTCGTTGGCGCCGAGGTTCCGCAGCGACCGCAAGTTGCCGGGTATCGCGCTCAGGTAGTCGGGCGACGCGGGAAATGGAGCCCGCTCGAGGACCAGAAGAGCGGGTTGGCCGTCAATGGCACCGAGGAGCGACGTGCGGCGGCCGGCCTGGTCTGGAATGCGAAAACCTAACGTCAGCTCGAAGTCGGCCGTGATTTTCCAACGGACGACGTCGGACGACTTTGGACGACTTACCTTGGTTCAGCGTCCGCTCGTATTGAAATTTAGGCACCAGGGCCTCTGCTGCAGCTTTGGGATCAGCCATTGTTTGGGGTGTGTCCTTTTGTGTTCAAAAGCCGTCGTTTGCGGTCGCTGAAGCTGTATTGTGGTACGCGTTGCGGGGCACGACGATTGAGCTCCCAGAAGCTATCGAAACCCCACCACTATCGCCAATCGATACTATGAATCGCAAGCCCCCACATTTCAGACACAAGGACCTCAACCCACCACATTACATTTTTTTCCGAAGTACAGTATTTACCTTGGAAGTACGTTCGTACAATTCAATGCAATGCTCTATCTATATACTATAATCTGTGTCAAACCAAACGCTAGCCGCCGGACAATACCTATATTGTCGCATCCTGTATCTGTATATGTGGCTCAACTTGCCTCTATTCGTCCACTTTCAGACTCTTCTCAAAGTCGTCCAGCGATACGCTCTTCTCCGCCAGGCTGCCTCTTGATTTTGTGCCGTCTGGGGATGGGGTGTACTGCCGCTCAAACGTCCACACCTCCGTCACGCCCAGGCTCCGGAGGAACGCCAGGCCGCGCTTGTAGTTGGTCGCGACGTGCGCTGTGCCGTGGCTGTCGTCGGACATGGTGAACTTGCCGCCGAGCTTCAGCCACGCCTCGGCAATGGCGCGGCCGGGGTACGGCTCTGCTAGGCCTTTGCGCAGGGCGGCCGTGTTGCACTCGAGCCAGCCGCCGTAGCTCGCAACAAACGCGAGGTTGCGCTGGATCTTGGGCCAGACGAGCGTCGCGAGGCCGGCGGCGGTAGACGGGTCGCGACTCGGATCGGCGCTCAGCAACCGCACGAGGTCAAAGTGGCCGACAATGCGCGGTCGCAGCGTCTGCAGCATCGCGAGCTGCTGATCGTAGTAGTCGGCATGCAGGTAGACTTCGGGGTCGACGGTGCCTGTCTCAGCAGGCTTTGGAGGAGAAGAGGAAGACGACGACGACGACGACGACGAAGAAGCTGCCTTGGCCACCGCTACGCCAATGGCCTCTTGGAACGTGGCCTTGTCGTAGTCGATCGGCGTCCCCCGACTGCCCACGTGATGCACCGAGCCAATAAAGTAGTCTATATCGGGGTGCTCGGCCAGCGCCTTGATGCGCTTGCCGTCGTCGTCGGCACCGTGGATCCACTCGCCCTCGAAGCCGATCAGAATGTGGATGTCGTTCTTGTAGGCATCCCGCAGCCGCACGGCCTCAACAAGGTACTCATCGTAGCGAGCGGCCAGGCCGGCCAGCTTGCCTTCGAGGTCGTGGCCGTCGCCGCGTTCCTCCGGGTACAGGTCCCTTGTGTGCGCTCGGGGCATGTGTTCCGAGAAACCGATGCGCTCGAAGCCGAGGGCAATGGCGCGCAGGACGACCTGTTCGAGTGTGTCGACGGCGTGACCACAGAACTGGCCCGAGTGGGAGTGCATCGTGAACGCCATGGTAGGCGGCAGGGATGTGTGACGTAGGACGTGTGACGTGTGACGGGGGTTTTCCTTTCCTTTTCCTTTTCTGGTGGCTTTTGGTCGTCGTCAACAGCGTTCAGCGGTAGGAAGCCCCTTGCGCTCGTAGATGTATGTTTTCAAAAGAATAGGGCTGGAATGAAAAGACGGGAATAACAAAAAGGCTGCGCTCGTAACCAGGAGCGCGTCGCGTTGTCCTTCTGTCATCGGCCATCAACAGCCGTTTAAGAAAATTTAAGTTTCCTTCTTCGCTCTTGTTAGTTGGTGTTGGTGTCCTCACAGTACAGGCCGTTACGCTGTGGCGGCCCCTGTAGCGTCGCGACGTTAGAGCTGACAGCACTTCTGCAATTCCTATCCCGAGAGCCAGCTAGGACGAATCGATTAGCCACGTTCTGCAACGTAACTAGTCTTTTCTTGTAATATCGACGCGGGAAAGAATCGGGCGATGTTAGTATCAGCGAGCGGCATGTGAAGCCATCAAATCGCCTTTCTTTTTCGCTTTTCGCCGCGGTGATTCTTTTATGCCCGCTGTCCTAACATGACCAGAGAAACAAATTAATACTTTTCCACTTTTCCGTACCTTTGATCTGAGATGTATGCTAACCACAAGAAAATAAATAAAAATATAAAAAGGAAACTGACTCATAGAAACCCCTTCGCGATGCGTAACAGTAGCAACGAAAAAAAAAAAACGCAAAAGAATAAAAGACGTATATAATGGGAATGCTAATGAATGTCGCGTGATATCTTGAAAGAACTTTCTTAGGAATGCTGGAAAGGTGTAAGGTGTGCTGCGGGGGATTGCGGTATAAATTTTGATGGGGATCCAAGGGCGTGAAGCCAAACGTCGTCATGCTCGCCTGCCCCGAGCTCGATTTTGTTTCGTCTCCGGCCCCAGGGCCTCCGTTTCAGATCAGTCTTCGTCCACCCCTACCGCATCTGCGAAGACTTGTACATCAGCGGCGGTGTCACTTTGGCATCCATGTCGTCAATTCCCTCGTCCACCTCGAGAGCCGTGTTCGCTTCGATGGCCGAAGCAATGGGGCCTGTGGCCGCGCGTGGCATTTTGGCAGGGCCGGAGGCTGTTCCGAGTAGCGCGTCCTTGGCGCTCGCGGCAATGCTGGGCCCGTCTCGGCGCATCGTCTGTGGCCGGAAGCTCCGCGACTTAAGCGGCTCATCCAACGCGGTCAGCACCTCGGGCTCCTCCTTCTTGACGCGCGCCATCTCCAAGTCCGCGATGTCTTTCGTCTCGGCCAGACGGCGCTTGATATTGCCAATCTCCTCGTTGCAGTCGCCGTCGCGGAGGAACTGGTGCGCCGCGTGCTCGCACATCGACTGCGCGTACTCGAGCCCCCGGTCCAGGTCGTCGTAGACGTCCGGCGGCTGTTGGCTGCCGGTGAGGGAGAAGCCTTTGGCGCCACCCATACCGCCAAAGCTGCGTAGATGGCTCTCACGGCCAGACGCCCGCAGGTACATGGGCCGGCCGGTTGCCAGCATACCCGGGGAACGCATGCTGAGCGTCCGGCGGTAGTTGAGCTTGGGCAGATCGTCAGCGCCAGACAGGCCCGCGGCCGCAATCATCGTGTCGCTGGTCGTTTTGATTGCCGGTACCGCCCGAGTGTCCACCTCCAGCGTCGGTGCGTCCGTGTTGTCCACAGCCATCTTGTCGGTGCTCGTGGTATCCAGCTCTGGCGGGCCCACTTCCGGCTCGATCGTGTCTGGCATCTCCAGCTCGGCCATGCGCTTGATATGCGCCACCTTGGCCGCCATCTTCGCCTTGCGCATCAGGTTGCGCTGCGCCGACACAAATCGAACCAGCTCTTCAAAAAACGACAGCACGTAGCTGTCGTAGTAGACAATAATCATGCTGCGCGTGCGGTACTTGGGCGCGAGCCCGTCGGCGCTGGCCACCGAGTCGCTGCGCTTGGTGCGTTTGCGCAGCGTCGCGCGGGCCTGCGCCTGGGCCACCTCGGCGACGTGTGTCGTCTGTTTGAGCAGGGAGAGCCTGGCCCGCTCGCCAGCGCCCGGACTCGTTGGCGAGGCTGCCAGTTGTCCCGGTCCCTGTCCCTGTCCCGGTCCATGCCCTTGACCCTGTCTGCCGACTGTCATTTGCTGTGCCTCCTGTCCGACGGCGCCGACGGCATCCGGCTCGTCGCTGAACGCGGCACCCTCATCCTGTGGCTTCAGCGACTCGGTGGAGCCCTTGTTGCGGACCGATTTGGCTCGGGAGGGCGCTCCATCGGGCGTGGTCGGTGATCCCGACGCAGGGCTCGGCTCGACAAACCGCGCAAGCTCGAGCTGTCGCTGGTCAATCTGACTGCTCAGGTCGTCGAGCCGTTTGATCCAGTCGGGGACGTTGGTAATGAGGCCATTGAGAGCGTCCATGGCCAGGTCGTCATTGGCGTCCGCGCCCACGCTGCGGACACCAATGGTAGTTAGAGCGATAGGCGAAGAGGGAATTTTGGCGCCAAGGAGCACTGTCGGAGCAGCTCGAGGCACACGTCGGGGTGAACGGATCACCTCAACGCAGCAGCGAGCAGATCCGCGACAAGAGACTGTGTGCCGGGGCTAGAGGCGTGTCCGCGCGCGCGCGTTCGCGGGAGAGATCGAGAGGGCCGAAGGGCGGGAGCCGTAATTTGACAGCTGGTCAGGGCGCAATCGAAGCAGACTCGGGCGGTTTACTCGAATATCATCGTCGCGCTGAGGGGTCCGTCGCGTGATTCTCTACAGGCGGTTGGGCACAATCTCTAAAACAAGGTATCGCATATTGGCTTCGAGGACTCCAAGTGCTGTCGCTGTCGCTGTCGCTGTTACTGTCGACCACCTTTGTAATCGTTATGTGTCGTCCTGTATGCACAATATAAAAAGAAAATGGACACAAGGAGCAAAGGGTGGTGCGCGCGATGGAAACAGACAAAGTGAGAGAGAGAATAAGAAGTCGATAGGTTGACGGCGAGAGGCAGACAAAACATGGGAGGTACAACCAAGGGCGCCAAAGTTTCACGGCTAAGGAAGTGGGGTTTAGCGCTGCGCTGGCGAGCATCCGTTAGTGGGTTTAGCTGGTTTAGTGGGTCGCAGGCCCCCTGTCCTGCCTTACACGCAGCGTAAAAGTTAGCGACATTTAGGCTTAGCGCCTGTCCACCGCGGAAGACCCGGTGCATGGCATGCGAGTGCAATCGAGTGTAAAAACTCGTTCAACAGAAACACGACACTGCACTGCGGAGAGATACACTCCGACCGACGAACGAATAGGAAACGGCCAAGATTGCTTTTGTGTCCTCTCTTCTGGTTTCTATTCCGTACTTCACACTTGGCATGGCAGGATGGAAAGTATGGGCACGTTTGCATTTGGCAGCTTCGCTGGGTCAGCCGAGGTTTGTCGTTTCGCGCCTGCCCTACGACGTAATTACAAGTAATATGTATCAATACCTCGTGACCAGCAGTGACTGTTGGTTGAGGCCGTTGGTTGCTGTTGGCAGGCGGCCCAGTGATATTTTACGACTAAGAAAGACGGCTGCAAGCCAGCCACAACCAACAAAACGGAGAGTTACCGAATGAGGAGATGCCCGTAGACAAACGAGTTTTATTTTTACCTCATGATACTCTCGCCGTTGAGGAAAATTGGAGCCAAAATGGACGTGCTAGAGCAAGGCCAGGCCACGAAGCTAGACGATGTAAATGACCGCAAAGGGGAAGGAGCGACGCTGGAGGTTGGGGGGCCATTTCGCTATTTGGTTCGCATGGGGGCAGGCAGGACAGGGAGGAAGTGGACAGAACCAAAGAAGGAAAGAGCAAAGCGCTCCTAGATGCAGTTCGACCAATTGCAAACGAAGGCATGATTCCGCCGAAATGAGCATGTTGGTGACGGGAAGGAAGGAACCTTCCACGAAGAGGCGGAGACGGAGCAAAAAGGCAAGACCGGACGAGCCGCGCTTTCTCCGGGGGTGCCTGTTTTCTTGCGTTCTGCACGTCCAAATCACGCAGGATCAGAAACAGGGGCCAAAAAGTGTGGCAAGGCGGGAACATTTCGGTAGAGCGCCTGATGGTGCACAAAAGCGAACGTACATCGTACGGATCGTCTCAAGCGGAAGCAAACAGCAAACGAAGTGATTCTTGCTGCTGCCTGGTTCAGATTGAGAGAAGAGGCAACACAGTCAGGACAAACAAGGAAGGACCTACCTACGAGCAAGAGAAACGGAGGCAAGAAGTACAAACAACTTCGTCTTGGAAGGAACGCTGTAGTGAAAAAAACAAAGCAACGGGCAAAAGACTCTCTCTTTCCCTCGACAGAAATCAGCTTACGTACGTCGTAATCCCTCCTGCATTTGACGGAGATGGGTGGCATTTCCCAGTCTGCCAACGCGACGACGGCTAGGCCCTCTCAACAACACGAGACCTGGGGCTCGCGTCGGCTCCTTCAGCGATGTCACCAATTCCTGCAGGCCGGTTGCAGCAGGAGTAGGTTTCCCTCAGTTCACAATGCGCCACTCAGAATTCTGTCGATCAAGCAGGTAGGACGAGAACAGACAAATCGGCAAAACAGCTCCATCATCAGCATCACGCATGCCCTCTCGTCTGGCTCTTGTTCTACAGCATGAGAGCGCGCGTCGTGTCGACATGGTGATGGTGAGATGCTGCTGTCCATCTTGCGGTGGGCTGATGCGGCATTCTCAATCGTTTCTGCAGTGTAAGTCACTCTGGTTTCTGCCCATGGATCTCGCATCATCAAGATTGCAGACGAGGGATGTCGTATAGAGTACGTACTTGGAGCCCCTCCTGATTCTTTTAGAGTCGATTGGACAGCGCCACAGTCACACGGTCCACAAACAGCATACCATACGACGTGCAGCAGATTTGTGTACGACAGCGAAATGTGTCTGCACTGTTCATTTCGATTCCCCCCTCAGCAGCCCCACCGGCCTTCCATTGCTCCCACACGCTCTGGACTCTTCAAGCTGAGAGCTGCTTCGGCAAAGGAGTGAAGAAGCGCGCAAGAAGCGGTGTCGAAATCGACCTTCGAGAACCTGGAAGAACGGCCAAGAAGCGACGAAAGTACACGTGCTGTGCCGGCCGGAAGACGAAACATTACGCGGGCGTCAGCGCACAAGTTCTCTGGTTTCCAGAACAAAAAGTCGAACGCTGACCATACAAAAAAGAGGGTGTAGCGGACCGTCCTGTTTCGACAAGGGTTGCCACCAGACCGCACCCAGAGCGAAAGTCCTGTTTCTTCAATGCCACGTCAAAGGTATGGCCTGTTTGTGAACGGAAGCATGAACAACTAAATACAAAATCTTCAACGAGTTCTCTCGGCTTTCAATCATCCTGCTTCCACGAAAGAGATATGAACTGCTCACTGATCAAAGACGAGATATCGTCCATTCAACAAAGCAGACTACAGTCCACGCAACAGGCATGTATGACCAGGCAATGTGCAGCTGGCCATGGATTTTCTTTGCCAAAATCGACAAGGTGGTATTTTGATAGGCGTGGGCAACATAAACGAAATACGGAGTACTGCGATGAGACATGCATCTCGCATCGCCGTGTCCACAAATTACTTAGACAAAGGTCCGATATGCACGTTGCCGTGTGGGAGATGAGCGACGGCGAAACAGTCGAGACCATTCATTTTGAAAAAGTGATCGTCGGTGACTGAACAAAACTGCTTCCGGGCGCACAGATCACCTTGCGTCTTCTTGTTTCCCGTGTGCATCTACATCGCGGAAGCAACCCGACTGCGCACGGCCATCAGCCTTCCAGGCACAATACTGCACAATTAACCATAGAAAGGTAATGGTTTGATGAGTGAGATTGAGTCGTCAAATCCTGCAAACCAACTGGTGGCCTAAAACGTATTTTAAAATACGAGAGGTGTTGACTTGGCAATGCTACCCAGCGTCTATTCATCCGCCTCTAGCCGTTGAAGTTCGGTGTCGCATGCATGTCGAGAAATCAAAGGCCTGTTGTTGCGACCCATGGAACCTGAGATGTCAATTCCTGCCACATCGGACAAAAGACCTGCAAACGATATACTGCGTCTGGTCAGAACTTCATCGGCATTTCATTCCGGCCACCATGTTGGTTCTTTTTTTTTTTTCTCGTCCTTCTTTGTGCTACCACCTTTTTTATTGCAATGTTACGTTCAATCTCAACTTCCATGGCTCTTGTGGAACCCTGAGAGCCACAAGAACGAGAAGCACAATGAGATGACCCCACAGAGATCCATCACCAACAGACATCACGGCACTGGTTTTCCGACGTCTTTATGGTTCTTCGACAGCAAGAGGATACCAACAACGAAGCCCATGGTATTGAGATCCTGGCGACCCAGCCTCACAACACAGAAACTCAAACAGCTTGCAGCATGCTACCACCCCGACGAGTAGCGGTGTACCCCATCCATATGGAGTACGTGAGGCAAGAAAGGTGAATTAAAAAGGTACCCTCGTACAGATCACACTTTGGGGGACCTGGAAATCTTGTCCCTCTGTACCACAGCCTGCAGTCACATCAGGCATGGCTCTCGGACGTTTGAAAGTCCGCACCTTTCCGGAACATCTTACGCGGGGCAACCAATCGTGCAGTCTCTGGCAATGCGGCGTGATCAACATATCTTCGGCCTAAACTTTAAAATCCGCGCCGATGCTTTAATCGTTATTCAATGACTTACTGGCTCAATACCGGCGAGGCTGGTCGCTGTTCAGAGCTGCGGACGCCCTACACTATGTTCACACCAATCCCAACTTGCCAGCTAGTGCCTGCAAGGCTGCTCCATCTGCTGCCACCCAATCCACGCCCTTCAAAATGCCAAAGTCTGGCGATGCGGAGGCCCGATCATAAGATACACTAGTAGGCCCGACAGCCGGATCGGAGTCTGGACCATCGTCCGGCCCGGCCGCCGTTTCTAAGCTTAGGCTCAGCCCCTGGGCCAGCCCTAATCCCCAAAGCTCATCCACCACAGCATTACGGACACGCGGCCACGGGTGCTGCAGGAGTTCGGCCAACTTTGCGCGAGCAACAGTGTCGGCCGTTCTGTTGTCAACCGTCACAGATCTGTCGGCTCTGTCCAACGACGCCGCCACAGCGCCATAGACCTTGACACACGCCTCGACCTTGCGCACACTGCCGGCCTTTTCGACGGCCTCGTTGACTTGGCGGCAGAGGTCAAGTAGGTCGGCGTGACAGGGCGTAGTGGCCGAGTTCGGCCCCGTGGATGCTGGTGATAAAAAGACGCCCGCGTTGAACAGGAAGGCGATGATCTCCAAGGTCGGGACGACAATCCGGTCCGGCGGCGTGATGACCTTACCAGCAGCGGTAGTTGCGGCAGCGCTGCTGCCGGGTAAGTTGCGTAACAAGGCTTGCCACAGGCACTGCCGCCGAGATTGGCGCTGCTGCTGTCCGCCACCGGAATTCACAATGTAGTCCACCATGGCCGCGCGGCTAGCGACAACCAGTTCTTCGTTCCCCGTGTCGGCGGAGGTGACGTAGCCCCGCATGAGTGCTGCCATCCACTTTGTCGCTGCCGACGCGGCAGACGACGACGCGCCGTCTCCGGAGCTGGCGGCAGCTGCAGCAATAGAGGAGGAAAGAAGGTTGCTTCCACCGTCACCTTCCGCAATCTCCTCCCATAGACCAAGAAGACAGCGGAAGTAGGCCTGCGAGGAGAACGGCAGAGACTGTAGGTAGGTGCTGCGCTTGCCGCCGACAGCCTGGGCGAGCGTGGCCTGGGCGGCTGCGCGCACGCGGTCGAGTTTCTCTGCGGCCAGGCGCAGGACGCGGAAGAAAAGAATGCTGGCGCCGGCGGGCGTGGGGGTAGCACCCGGCCCGAGAGCAGCCTCTTGGGACCAGAGGACCTGCGTGGCGCGCAGGGCATGCATACGCACGTGGGAGCCAACATCGCCACGGGCGTCGGTGGTATAATCATCGAGACCGGCAGCAAGAAGCGAGCGGAAACGGCTACCGGGAGCCGGTGGCGCGACCGACGCAGACGATGCGGAAGCAGACGCTGTCGTCGCCCGCTGCATCAAGACGGCAGGACACTGGGCCAGAGCCTGCAGCAGGGCCATGCGCGTATCAATGGACCGGTCGGCGGCCCATCGGCCCAAAAGAGCACGGCTGATCGGATCGTCGTCACTCGTCGCACTGCCCTCCGGTGTCGCCGTTGTGCGCAGAATCTCGTGCAGGGAAAATGCCTTGGTCAGGGCAAATACGTATCCCGTGCCTGTGGTGCCCGAGCCGCTGGCGCGCGCTTTAAAGGATACGGCGGCGGCAGCCTTGGGACGACACACGACGCCCGACCACAAGGAGACGAGTGAATTACGGGTTGGCGGGACAGGGGGTTCAGAAGGTGTGGATGCGGAAGGGGTGGAAGGGGCGGAAGGGGCGGCAGGGGAGGCAGGCGAAGGGCCGAGGGCCACGAGTACGATGAGCGCGGCGTCCGACGCGGCCGCAATGACATCGGCCTCCTGGCGACCGAGCCACGCATTTGGGCCGGAGAGGCAAACGGCGGCAAGATTGACAAAGGTGCGAAGCGCAGTGTGGGTTGTGGTACTGGAAACAGAGTCTGAGCTTATTCCTGGATCTGACACAAACGCAGAGTCCAGAGCTACTACTGTCTTGTGGAAGAGCGTTGCGGGCAACAGATTAGCCTCGGCGAGGAGAGCAGGGCCAGAGAGCAGGCCCAGGCCGCGGCCTCCTTGCGTCCAGTCAAACCCGCTTCGCAAAACGACGGCGGCCTGAACAATCGGAAACGACGACACAATGAGACGGCTGGCAGCCTCGGCCACGAGATCAGGCCGGCGGGCGGCGCTGAGGGCCTTGCACGTCTGCAAGACCTGGTGCAACTGGTCGAGCACGGACAGGCACAGTTCTGTCAGCTTGCCGGAATCGGCCTCCGTCTCGCGAGCGCTCGTCTCGACCAAGGACGGGAAGATATCCAAGACGGCCGCCAGCGCCAACAAGAAGCCGTGGCGCTCTTCGACCTGGCGTGCTTGAAGAGACTTGATGCGGCCAACCAGCGAGTGCACGGACGCTGCAAAGTAGTCAAGCGGCGACGTGCCGGGGTCGCGGCCCTCTGGCGCCGTCGCCAGTAAGAAGGTGACCTGGCCAAACGACTGCGCAGCCGTGCGACGCGCGCCCGCGTCGCCCGCATCGGCAAAGCCGCGCCAGCCCAGCAATGCCTCGCGAAGCGCGACGCCGTAGATGCCGTGGGCCAGGGCCGTCGCGCGCTGGGCGACGTCGGTAACGGCGCGCGACCGCAGGGCCACGGCGTGGTAGTCGACGGCCTGCACCAGGGGAATGCCCTCGCAGATGGTGTCTGGGTGGCGGCCAATCAGCTCCTGCAGCGCGGCCGAGCTGCCGCGGCGGATGTTGCCGGCCGGGTCCAGCGCGCCAGCGACGACGAGATCGGTGGCCAGCATCTGCAGCACGTCGAGGGGCCGCAGCTCTGCCGTGGTGTAGCGGCGAGCCAGGGCCCAGATGCCGAAGCACGCGGCGTCGCGGACGTTGGTGCCGGTGGCACTGCCCGACACGCTGCGGCGCTCAAACGAGAGGCCGCGCTGGAGGGCGCGGACAATGGCGGGCAGGGCATCGAGCGGCGGCGAGCGACGATAGACGAGGTGGGCGAGGGTCAGCATGAGGCCGTGCCACTCAAGCGGATCGACGGCAGTCAGGTCGAGCTTCCCATGCTGCGCGACCACATTGCGCTCGAGCGCCTCGAGGACAGCCTCGCCGACCTGGGCGGCCATGTCCGGGCGGAGGCGCAGGGCGATGATGCTGAGGGCCTTGCTCGCGGCAAAGCGCACGGGGGTGTCGTTGTCGGCGAGGCGGCCGAGCAGGTAGCCGATGGTGGTCTCGATGGCGACGTCGGCGGCCTCGACCAGGTCCGGGTGGGTGTCGGGGCCCGTCGCGCCGAGCTGGTCGAGCAGCTGGATGTAGCGCACAGCCACGGCGCGCGAGGCCTTGATCATCATCTTGCGGGCGAGGGCCGACGAGCGGATGGCGGCAACGACGGCGTTCGTCGCCTCGGGCTGCTCGTCCTCGTCAACCACGGCGTTCACAGCAGCAAAAATGGACGCAAGCGCATCGTCCATGTCCGAAGCGCCCGCGGCGGCCGACAAAATACCGGCCAAGAAGGACAGCGTGCCGATGTAGTAGTACGGCTGGCGGATGGTGGGTGCACGCCCGTCGAGCGATCCCAGCGCCCAGTGGACGAGGGCCTGTCGGATGCCCAGTTCCTGCATGTCGCGTCGCATGGCCATGCGGACAAGCAGCGCGCGTGCCGCGTCGCGTTCTTTGCCGGAGACGGCGAGATAGCGGACAGCAAGGGGCACGATGCGCAATGTGATGGAAGGAATGGCGCTGGAGGGAGAGGTTGTGTCGACGCGCGGCCACGTGAAACCATCGATGGCAGGCAGACGGCTCTTCTTGGATCCGCCGCCCCCCTCTTCGTCCTCGTCGTCTTCGTCGTCCACGCGTCCACGACGGCCGGTCGAGATGGTGGACAGGTCAAACGGCGCCAGGAGCAGCTGGGACAGCCACAGCAGCACGAGGTACCGTTCTTGCCACGTCCAGCTGCCGTGCTCGTTGCCGTCGCGGCCGTCGTGTCCGCCGCCGCCGCCGCCGCCGCCGCCGCTGCTGCTTCTCGTGTTGCTGTCCGGTTGGCCGCCGAGGTCGGCCGCCTGTGCCTCCAACGCACCCAGCAGCGGCTCCAAGTGCCGCGTCTCGACCGGCAGGAAGCCGACGACGACCTTTTCACCGCGCACCTTGCAGACGGTGTAGAGCAGACGGGCCACGGCCGCCTGGAGGGGCATGACCAGGGACGCGGCCGAGGACGACGAACCGGCCCCGCCATTGGATGTGGCGGCTGCTGTGGCAGCGGCTGCTGTGGCCTTCGCCCTGGCCGAGCCTTGGCTGTTGCGCGCGACGGACTGCAGAAAGGCATCGGCCAGCATGGGCAGCCAGCGGGCCAGGTGGACGTCGAGCAGCTGGGGCAGCTCTTGGAAGTGCTCGAGCAAGCTGGCCATGCGGGCCGTCTCGCGGGACCGGACACGGGCGCGGACGCGGCGGGCTTTGGGCGTTTTGGAACCATGTGCCGTCACAGCTGGCGCTGGCTTGAAGAGAAAGGACTCGAGGCTCCCGTCAAAGTCGCTGAGCAGGTCGCCGGCAATGCGCTGCAGCCGCACGTCGTCCTCTTCGTCGTTGGCGTCCATTTTGGGTGGGGATGTGGTGGCGCTGTGATACTCAGTCTCGCAATTGGGAGACGAGGCATTGAAGAGGAAAAGGGAGAAAAGGAGAAAAGAAGAAACAGCAACACAGACCCTCACCAGCGTGCACCTCGTTTATTTACTTTGGAGTGACTAGGCAGCCGAATTGTGCATGTCTGATATCGGCAGAAAAGGGGGGTTCCTTGTGGTGGCGGTTGCTCTTTATCGCGTGGTCACGTGACTGGATGTGGCAGACAAGAGCCGGCATACGAACTGAACAGAATCAGAACGGACGCGCCACGACACCAAATTCGCAAAAGCACTGCAAGTCCATGCTATGGTATTCTATCCTATGTGTATGTACAAGTCTTGGTGACCAAAATATGCAATCTAAAACATGCAGAATCCGTGGTATCATGTAGAGTCCCCACCCATAAACGCCAGTAATTTTGTTGCTCATGACAAAAGAAAAAGGGTGCGAGGATGAAGCACAAGGCCGCTGGCCGGCGCCGGGAGAGCCCAGCCTCACGCGGCCGCTACAGCCGCCACAAGACAGTCCATGGCAGCACCGTGCGTGGCCGCTGTGGGAGCGCCGCCGGCCGTGGGCGGGCCCGACCAGACGAGGCCGAGCTGGTTGGAGCCGGCGACGCGGTCGGTGGCCCAGATGGAGTCGGCGTTCTGCAGCACGTAGGCCTGGAGTGCGCGGGCGGTGCTGTTGTCGAGGGTGGGCTCCTGCTGGAGGTAGTGGAGGTTGCGCAGGAAGACGCCCTTGAAGGTGGGGCCGTCGCCGCCGCACGAGCCGCCGTGGGCCTCGCAGGACTCGTGCAGGATGCCGCCCGTGGACAGGGCGTCGATGGCCGCGTTGGCAATGGCGGCGGCGGCCGGGACCAGCGTCGGGTCGCCGTTGGCGCGGAACAGCTCGACCAGCGCGCCCAGCACGACGCCCTGGTTGTAGGACCAGGCGGTCTGGCCGTTGTTGACGCAGCGGCCGTCCGGCTGGATGGTCAGGCCGTCGTTGATGGTGCCCTGGCTGTTGATCATGCCGCTGGCCTTGAACCAGGCCCACTGGGCGGCGGCGGTGGCCAGGTACGACGCGCGGTCGGCGGCCGACGGGGCGCGGTTGGCGAGCGCGGCGGCGACGGCCAGGTACAGCTCGTTGGCAATGGCGTTCTTGTAGGAGCGGTCCTTGCTCCACCAGATGCCGCCGCCGCACGAGGCCGGCTGCGCGCCCGTCTTCATGTCGGCGAAGATGGACGCGGCCATGGCGAGGTACGCCGCCGTTCCCGTGGCGTCAAACGCGCGGATCCACGCCAGCGCCCACCAGCCCTCGTCGTCGTAAAAGTCGTTGATGAAGCCGGCAAAGCCGTCCCGGGCGGCGAGTCGGACGGGCTCGCCGCGGTCGCCCAGGACAAACGTCGGCCCCCCGCCGGTCGTCTTGGTGTAGGTCGACGTCACGAGGCCGGCGGCGTTCACGACCTTGACGGCCGTCTGCCCGACCTTTTGCGCATTGGTGAACGTGTTGGCGAACACGCCGGCCAGCGCGGCCTTCTCCGCATCCGAGGCCGCGCCGTCCAGGGCAAAGTCGGCCAGCGTCGTCAACAGGTTCGCGCTGTTCCACCAGCCCGTCGAGTTCCAGAGCCCGTCGGCCTTGTCGTACCACTGCTTCTGCAGCGTGTTGACGGCCGACGCCGTATTGGCGGCGTACTGGGCCTTGTTCGCGGCGCGGGACGCAAAGGGGTGCGTGGACATGAAGACGAGGGCGCGGGCGGCCACGCTGCCGACGCCGGAGAGGTGGACCATGGCGATGGTAGGAAACCCGAAGAGGCCGAAGAGGCGACGAGCAAAGGTGACGACAAAGGCGAGAGATGAGGCTATTGAACTCGCCAGGGGCGAGACGGCGAGACCAGCACCGGAAGAGGAAGGCGTCGAGGGCGAAGAAGGCTGGTGAGGGCAGGAGATCCAAAGTGGAAGGAACAAGGTGCCGTGTTGATGCAAAGAGGGAAAGAGCACAAGAATGGTGAAAATGGAAAGAGCCACTGCCAGAGCAGCAAGAACCGGAGACCGGAAAGGTGATGAGCGCGAAGAAGAAGAAGAAGAAAAGGGAAAAGAAGATGAAGATAAAGAAGAAGAGAATGGGGGCGAAGACAGACGCGGTGTCAACAGACGCTGGCACCACGATACAGGCAGCACAGCAACAGTGTAGGCAGAGCCTCTTCCGACAGCGAAGCCCGAGCCATTGTTATATATATAAACGCCAGCATCCGTCTGAAGAGAGGGAGACCAGGACGAGAGCGGCTTGCACGGGGCCCATGACGATCGGTTCTGGCCTGCGTCTGCTTCTCCACCGCCGACAAGCTGTTTCTTCTCCTCGCCTTGCATCGCTGCCGTGCCCACTTGGGTGGGTTTGGAAACAAAACTCTGTTGTGCAGTGACAAAAAAAGGGATGAAGGTCGGGGCGGTGGCGGCAGGCTGCTGGCCAGCGCGCATCTCAAAGCAAGCTTATTTTCCTCTGCTTCTGTTTAGTTTCTTTGGTTATGTGTTGTCCCAGCTTACACCACGTCTCCTCCATAATACTCCGTACTCAGTAGCATGCTCCGCGCCAGGGGTCCCTTGATGGCCGAGATGAGCCACTTTGTCAAGGGGAGGGGGGTGAGAAAAGGCAATGCGCCGGCCAGTGAACGAGGTGAGGGCGGCGGCGTGTCACAGCCGCGCAAGACGAGTGAGGGAGAGAGAAAGCAAAGAGCACTGCGAATAGGGCAGCGGCCCAAAACAGAGGGGGCATGTGAGTGGCTGTCGATATGAGCGTTCCGGGAGGACCCTCTTTCCGCATAGACGTTGTGAACAGGACAATGCCTGTGAAAGTAGGATGCGAAGACAACAGCTGGAGTGTGTCGGGCACAAATGGCTGGCCAGCAGCAATTGCACTGTTGGCGCCTTCCCAAAACAGAGAGCTCTGGCGGGATGTGGCCAGGCCTGGGCCTAGCCGCAGCGGACGGTTGGGCCCCGTTTTAGCGTGTTGGGTGCCGAGGGAGAAGGGGCTTGCGCTATCCACTCTCCCATTGTGCCAACTCAGCCCATGTATCAAATTCCCCCCCAAAGGGCGGCTGGCACCTGTGATAGGCCCAACAACCTGTTTCAGGTCAAAGGCAGGCGCCTGGCGGCCCATCTGGACTCGTCTAAATCAGCTCCTGAAAGGCCCCATATCAACAACTCCTGGAGCTCCTCACAACAGTCCGATCAATTGTGGGCCAAAAAACGTCCAGTTTCAACCAGGAAACAAGCACAAGGAGATAGGAAGAAAAACTGGAAGCAAAGTACCTTTCTTGATAAGGAGACAAACTAAAATCGTTTCCATGACCTAGCTGCCAAGTTCAAAAAGATGATCATAAATTCCCGATGATGATTGTCGATCAGTGATCGCCAGGAAGCGAGAGACAAAGAGCACCAATAGAAAGTACCGAGATTCGAAAAACCAGCAAGAACACTCCGTAACGGAGAAGCATTTGTGGGTAACCATATGCCTAGTTGAAAAGCAAGAAGAAAAAGAAAAAAAATCTGCGAGAACTGCCGATATCAGGAAAAGGGGGAAACTCGTTATCATAACGGCCTCAAGCCAACCACGACGGCGTGATTCTTGTGACTATGAATCGCGGCACAACATCGTTGGTGTCGTGGAATAGGAAAAAGAAAGGCGAAACTTTGTCCAGTCAGGCAAGGCGGTTAAAAGAACAGAAACGAGCAAAAGCACGACCAAGAAGCACGACCAAGAAGCACGAGCAACGAGTACGCACAAGCAGGAGGGACAACAGGAGTCACGAAAGACATAAACAAAAAGCATGTGCGCAAGACGCACTGCAGAACAATGGCACACAATAATGCACGTGCAAAGATCGTCCAAGGCGTACATCGTAGGTATTACTGAGAAATCTGTACATTGTACGTCGTATGTAGTCAAGAACATGGGCTCGAAACATGAAACAAAACGGCCAGCGACAAGCCAGCCCAGCCGGCGGATGTGCCGCCTGCTAGCCCCTTTCACGTTCATCCTTGTCACCAGCCTCACCCTGGCTCGGCCGACTTGAAACAATCTGCGGACGGTGGCCACTGAGGACAAAGCAACAACAGCATTTGCCTCCGATGCTACTACGAAGTACTTGCACGTTTTTTGTCCTCAATTTCGTTCCCTCGCAAGTGACAGCAGTACAGGAACGATGATCGCAGAATATGGACCGACACTCACACAATAAAAAGATGCGCAGATGATGTGCAAAGGACTGCGGGACAAGGCGTGGCAATATATCCAAAACAAAGACGAGTCCCTCCCACGAACGGATACGCAATAAGACCGTGTCAAGTGCCCTTCAAGCCGCTGGAAAAGTATTGCGTCCTGTCGATGCCGTCCTACAGAGTCGGCTACCAACAGTACTTTACAGCGGGGTGATCTTCCGCGGTGCTTTTTGCTCTATTCGTACGGGGTCATTTGCCAGTGTTAATATCTGCTCCTATGCTGAGCGACGTCCGTTGTATGTTTATATTGACGACGCAAACGACACAAGCAATGCGCACAACATCATGTGAGAAGTCGTTGGGTTGAAGAGTTTTGATTCGATACAAACTGAAAATGACAACAGCTAAAACAATACGCGACTCGCGATATGAAAACAAAACATGAAAACACAATCTACACCAATCTACACCAATCTAACAAGTTGAACAGAAAACAGGCCTCCAGGGTATCGGTGATGATGTGACAGAAGGAAGAAAAGGAAAATAAAAAAGAGGTAGTACAGAAAAGGAAAAGGTCGGAACAAACGATTGTCCCTTGCCCGGTGAGCTTGTACTCTTTTTGGTACAGCCACACCTCTCAAAATAGATCAATACACTCCGTCATCAGCACCACATCAAGCTGACAGCCCCTCCAACCCCCCTCACGCCTCCGCCATCAGCTGCTCACCCTCGTCCAGCAGGTCCGTCACCTTCTTGAGGTCCCGTACCAGGCTCTCGCCGAGGCCAACCAGCAGCAGCTTCTCTGCATTCGCCGGCAGGCCCAGGTACGTCGGCGGCTCGCGCTCTGGCAGCTTCTGGATCCATGCCATGCAGTCCGGCAGCGACGTGCCGGCCGGCACCACAAGCCCAGACGACTTGGCCTCGGCGTCCTCCTCCACCAGCTTGTGCCCAATATCGTAGGCAGCAGGCGTCAGAATGCCGTCCACCAGCTGCTGCAGCCGCCGGAAGTCGCCCTCGTCGTCAATCTTGCCGCCGTACGTCTCCCGCACCAGGTACCGGATCATGTCCCAGGGAATGTTCTGCGGTGCAATGTTGGACCGGTTGCCCGCCACCATCTCCAGCCATGTGTCGACCACAAACGCCGAGCATTCGTACTGCAGAATCGTTAGTAAACAGGACCTCATAAGCGGGCAAAGGACAAAGGGGCAAACCAATGGAAACGTACATCACTGTCATTGAACTCCCAGAAGCCCTTCCAGCCCAGGTTGGGCGCGTAGCGTAGGCGCTCTTGCACCACGGCATGCAGGAACGACAGCAGCAGGTACAGCCGCGTGCGCTCCACAGGCGGGCGGCTGGACCGTGTCGCCAGCGACGACAGCGAGTCCTTCATGTTGGCCCGCACACCCGCCGGCTGCTCGTACATCAGCACACGCGAGGCCCGCAGCAAATTGACCGGGATCTTGGGGCTCGACTCCATCGACAGGAACAGGCGGAAGTCCGCATGCGGGTTGAGCGACTCCATGCGCTTCTCGAGCGACTGCAGCCACGTCGGCGCCAGGTGGACGTTCTTGACCAGCACCCACGAGCCCATCTGTGCCGCGTTGCTGACGGCCTTGTCGGCGCTGGCGAGGCCCTCGGCCGAGCCCATGGCAATGTTCGTGCACCGCACCTTCATGCGCTCCACCAGGTTGTCGACCTTGTACGACGCATCGAACCCGGGGCTCGACACCAGCGCAATCGGACGCGTCGCCGACACCTGCGTCACCGTGCCCTCGAGGTCCTCCACAATGTCAAAGAGATCGTCGCCGAACACAAGCGTGACAAACTTCTCGGCTGCCGGCACGAACCGGTCCAGGCGGAAGAGCTTGACCATCAGCAGCGAGAGCAGCGCATTATTGTAGGCCGCACTGTTCTTGGCGGCCTCGGCTTCGGCTGCCGTCGTTGGCGGCTTCGCGTCGTCGGTGCCCACGCCACCCTGCAGGATGGACGGAGGCACAACCGTCTCGGCGAGCTCCTCGTTCAGGAAACGCGACCACTCCGCCTCGGACACGGTGTCAATCTTGTCCTTGAGTGCTGGCAGGCGCCGTGCGATTGCCATGGCCCCTTCGCGGCCGTTGTTGCTGCTGGTGCTGTCGGTCGCGGATGCGTCGCGGCCCTGCACACGCTCGTCGAGGAGCACATCGATCAGACCCTTGTCCATCTTGTACGGAGCCGCCTGCACGAGGAGCATGGCCAATGTGATGCGGTCTTTTTGCAACACGCCAAGCGCCGTACGCTTGAACGTCGTCGCAAACAGGTCCCGCACAATAATGTCGCGGCGCACATTGTAGTCGGTCTCGCCCGTCAGGTGCGGGTTGTTGTGCAGCACCGAGTGGAAGATGTCCAGGAAGTACTGCAGCGAGAACTGGTAGAAGTGGTTGAGGTAGTGCAGCTGCTCGAGCACAGCAAACACCGCACTGCATGCCCGCGCAATCATCGCGTACTGCAGCGTAATCTGCTCCACCTCCGCCATCACGCCCTCCGTGTTGCTCATCTTGGCAGAAATCTCGGCCGCCTCCGTTTTGAGCGTCTCCAGCGTCTCGATCACGTTGTCGTCGTCCAGAATGTTGCCGCGCGACTCGTTGAGCGCCTGCAGCAGACGCTTCTCCAGCTGCCGCAGGTGCACCTTGAACTCGCCCTGCAGCTTGATCAGGTTGGAGCGGCGCTCGTCCACGTCCGGCCGCTCCGACTTGAGAACGTCGTTGAGCGACTGCGTCTGCAGACTGCCTTGCGTCACCGTAAAGTTGACAAAGGTCGTGCGGCTGCAAATGTCCGGAGCAAACGTGGCCGAGGGATCGCGCGTAGACAGGTACAGCTTAAAGGCGGGAGAGAAGTCAATTTGCTGCTTGCCCAGCTGGATGAGCACACGGCCGCCCGTCTTCTGGTACTCCTTGTTGAGCACGTGGTTGAGAAGCGGGTCGAGGTGCTCGGCGTCCTGGATCAGAATCGGGTTGCCGAAGCGCAGCGAGCTCTCGAGCTGCTTGGCAAACGAGTCGTCGAGGAAGCTCGTCACAGTGAGCCGGCGGTCCTTGCACTCGCGCTGCAGGAATTCGGTCACGCGGCCCGACGGGTCGATTATGAGTGGGTAGCGGTTGAAGCGCTTCAGCACGATGGCATTCTCCGTGCACAGGTCGTCCACAGGCAGCATGTTTTCTTGCCAACCAAGGCGCTCGTCCGCCGTCGAGAGGTATTCCGTGACGGGGTTGTGCTGCTTGGTGTTGATGCCCGACAACTGCAGCTGGTGCAGCCAGTCATCCATCATCGACTTTCGGAACGTCTGGTCGTACAGACCGCTGTACGCAAGGAATGCTGCGGCCACCAGAACGTCGCCCACAAGTGTGCCAATCTGCGTCTCAAACGACCGGCTGCCCTCCTCCCAGCGCACACGCTCCGATGACAGGCTGTCCAGCAGCCGCACGCTGCGGTCCACCTTGAACTGGACACGCGTCATCTCGGCCTTGATCGCTTGTGTTTCGCTGATGAGGGCTGCGTACTCGGTTTTGTAGGTGGCAATGCTGGTCTCGAGCGTCTCAATCGTGTTCTCGACGGCCTTGGCCTGTGCCTTGGTCTGCAGGGCCTGGTCCTCGAGCTGCGTCACCTCATCCCGCAGGGGGCCAACACGGTCCAGGATCTCGGCGTAGTTGACTTGTGCCTCGACCCACTGCACCAGAGGACCACAGGCCTTGCTGGCGCGGTTGACCTTCTCAAACGTGAACTCCGGGTTTGACAGGAACTCGTTGCGCATCTTGAGACGAAGCGAACGGGTCATCATCTTTTCGTTGTTGAAGTTGATGATGCTGGCGATGAAGTCGTCGCGACGCACGACGCCCTGAATGGCCTTCCAGTCACCCACGACCTTGTGGCCGAGCAACGTGCAGACGGAATCCAGTGTCAGACGCACACCCTGGGGCGGGGAGGCCATGGACCGCACTTCCGTCAATTGCTGCCGCTTGATGTTGCTGACACTCGCCTTGGCTGCCTCGACCGCGGGCTCGGCGCGGGCCAAGTCCTCAAGCACGATCTTCTTACGGGAGGCAACTTCCGCTTCTTGAACTTCGAGAGCCGCCTGGATCTCAAGCGACGTGCTCTTGCGCTGTTCGGCTTCGCGCTGGTCCGCGACCATGCGCTGCAGCTTCTCATTCGCCTCGGCATCCTTCTTCTCGAGCTGGGCCTTCTTGTCCGCGAGGCTGACCCGCAGGTCGCGCACTTTGTCGACAGTGTCGCGGAGCTTCTCAAGACCAACATTCAAGTGCCGTTGCTGCTCCTCGAGGTCCTCGCGCTTTTCGTTATAGAGCTTGACGTACTGCGCCACAAAGTCCAGGAAGTGACGGGGGGTCAGGAACGTGACCTTGCCTTGTTGTTTCAGAAGCCTGGCATTGAAGCGCTGTAGCGAGTAGTGGATGTATACCATGGCGTTGATAACAGCCGAGCGGTGCGAGGCCGGCAGGCTGAGGCCACGGTATGCGACAGGGATGGTGTCGGGTGCCGTAAAGTTGGGCCGGTCAAGATCGACAGACTGAGTGAGTTCGTGACCCACCTGGTACAGCGCCTGGTCAGACCAGTCACCAAACCAGTTGAGCACGCAGCGGTTGAAGAGGGCCGGACTCGTGGCCGCCTTGGACGACAGGCCATCCTCGGGCGGGTTCATAGTGAAGACGACATGCAGGTTCTTGACAATTTGACTCGTGAACCACTTGTACAGCTCTTCCTGCGAGTCCAGATGCAGGCCCTGGCGCTGAGCACCTTCCTTGCAGGCTGTCATGAGCGCGGCCAGGTCGTCGCCCTCAAAGAGACCGGGCACCTCGGCGTTGGCTAGCAGCGTGTTCATGCGCTCGAGGAAGCCAGAGTCGAGCACGTTGGCTTCGTCCATGATGAAGCAGATCTTCTCACCCTTGCAGCCGGAGCGGCGCAGGACCTCACGCAAGTCCTCGTCAAAGTCCTCGGACGAGTACTTGCCATGAACCTTGATTTGGAACACCTTGAGGCCGTTCATCCACGCTACAAAACGGGAGAGCGTCGTCTTGCCACTGCCACTGACGCCGATGAGGATCAAGTGACCCTGAGGCTGGCGGAACACACGGTCAATGCGCAGCACGTGCTCCAGCACATCGTTGAACAGGATCAGCGGCACGTCCACTTCTTCCTCGCAGAACGTCCGGAGGCGCGCTTTGACGAAATCGCGCAGCTGCTCGCGGTCAACGGGCACGTAGTTCTTGGACAGCCAGTTGGAAAACAGGATGGGTCCGCCGAGAGCCTTCTCTTCGTCAATGTTGGGGAAGAGCTCGGTAGCAATGCGGCGCACCGCATCATCGGTCCAGCGACGCTCCTCCTCCGCCACAAGACGGTCTTGGAACAGGCGGAGTGCCTCATGTGCCCAGATACGAATGAGGCCCTCAACAGGAAGCGACTCCAGGGGACGAATGGCTTCGTACACACCGCGCACCCACCGTGTCAACTCACGGGGACTGTAGACGTAGTGCGGCTGGATCTGCGGCGTAAAGCGGCGTTGCGACTCCAGGTAGAATTTGACCATGGCCTGGGTCAGTGGCTCTGCATAGCCACGCAGCGAGGGGATGATCTTGAGAACGGCGGCATTGAAAGTACCATAAATCTGGTGCAGCGACTGCTCACCGGGGTAATCGACCATGATGAGAGGCGCGTGACGAAGGAAACGAGGACCCAGGGGCGTGCGGCCGGCGTCGGTGGGCGGGTTACAGGCACCAACGAACTGGATGCGGTCCAGCGTGACCCACGCCTTGTCCGAGGTACGCCAGAAACCGTTGTGCTCGACCAGCTGGCGCAAGAACGAGATAGCGCGCTGAGTGCCATACTTGTCTGGAGCGGGCAGGTTGATCTCGTCGCAGAAGACAACGAGCCAGCGGCCGATCTGGGTAGGCGACAACATGACTCCGTTGAGCGTCTTCTTGTACTCGCAGTATTGCTCGAAGCTCTTGATCAGTAGGTCGGGCGTCGTCGCGCTCGAGAAATTGAGACCGACAACTTCCATGTTGGGCAGCTTGCGTAGGGCGCTGAAAAGCGTCATCGTCTTACCAGAGCCAGGAGGACCGCAAAGGAGCAGCGGCTTGTGCTCGGCGAGCCAAGAGTACAGAACATCCTCGTGGCGCACAGTGTCGAGGGTCGGAATGACGACATCCGTCTGGGTAACAGAGTGCGTATTGACCTCGATCGTCGGCACCTGGTTCTGCCAGGCGGTCCACTCGGCACGCGGGAGGGATACGTCGAAGTCGATCAGCGAGGAACCGCCGGAACCACTGTCAAGCGGGGGCGAGCCGAAGCTGGCAAGGCCGACGATGCTGTCGCCAAACGCCTTGCGGTCGTCCAGCGGGCAGTCACCCGTGAGCGCCCACACGAGAGCAAGGAGAAGCTTTTTGGAAATGTAGGCCTCCACCTGCTCCGCCTCAAGCGGGAAGTCGGTGTGCTGAGAGTTGTACTCGATGACGTTGCGAACGGCCTTGTTAAGCAGCGAGAAGAGAGTGGTAAGGACGCGGGCGTTTGTGAACTCCATGATGTGCCGGTAGGTCTGGGTATCGGCAAGACTGAGAGCCTGGAGGATGAAGTCGTCGCCGGTGAGGTACGTTTTGAGCAGCTCGGCGGCATGCGTCTGGACGGCCAGAGCCTTGGCAGCGCTCTGGCCCGTGGCAACGGCATCCTCGTCAAAGTCTTCGAATGCAACCGTGGCAAGCGTTCCGAGATAGTTCGATACCATCATGCTCGGTGTAACCGTGTCTTCGCTGAACCAAACCATGCCACAACGCGACACGGTGGCCAGAGTTGCGTATTTCAGGTTTTCCACTTCGAACATGATGCGAACGTTGGGCGGAAGGTTGAGACGCTCGCCGTTGGGCAGAGTCAGCAGTTTGTTGTCGTCTAGGACACTGTTCAGGTTCTCAACCCACTCAGGGTCGACATCACCATCGAACACAATCCAGTGGCGCTTGGAGTCCTCGCCACGCAAGTTATCAACAATCTTGCGCAGGATACTGGTAAACAGACCGTCGGTCCACTCGCGTGTCGTCGAGTCCAGGTTGCCGTACAGGGCTTCCTTGGACATGACCTTGGAGTCGATGACATGCGAAACGCCCTCGACCTTCTCGACCTGCTGCATGGCGTCCAGGAGCAGGCGCCATGCCGCCGACTTACCAGATCCGGAGCTACCAACCATCATAACACCGTGGTGGATACCTTGGATTTGGTAGAGCTGCAGCACCTTGGTCAACCAAGTATCATTGACCACGAGCTGGCGCTCGTCGGCGAGACGGCGAATGGCGGCCTCGAGCGCCTCGAGGTTGGCCGGGACGTAGCGCACACCTGGGAAGCAGGCAGTCTCAATGTCAGCCAAGATCTCAACGTCAGACTTGATGAGCTTCGGCGCAATCGTCTCGCGGATGCTCTGGACGATGATCTCGGGCTCAACGACCTCGCCACTGTCCTCTAGTGACAGGACGGCGCCGCCTCCCTCGGTGAGACGGGCCCGCTTCAGGCCACCAGAGCTAACAAGGACACTCTTGAGCGCACGCAGACCGAAATCGTAATGAGCCTGTTTGGACAGCTTCGCCGCACACTGGTCGAAGAACGGTACGGTCTGCTTGGAGAGGACCTTGGCTTGGTTGAAGCCCTGCGAGTACAGCATGACTTCGGCAATGAGCTCCTTGTCTGGCTTGGACATGGCGACGCTGCGGAACAGCTTCTTGAGGTTGTCCGGCAGGTTGGACCGGCCAGCGTACCCGGGGTTCATTGTGATGAAGATACCGGTGCTGGCATTGACGTGCAGCTGGCGGCCCACAAGCTCAATCTGTGCCTTATCGTCCTCGGCACCCTGCTTCAGACCCAGCTGGATGTTCTGGATCTGCTGCGACACGGCTGAAAGAATACGCTCCTCCAGACGGTTGAACTCGTCGAAACAACCCCACGCGCCAACCTGGCAAATACCCAGGAAGATACGGCCCATGGCCTGGAAGTCGAATGTGTCGTCACAGCAGAAAACAAGAGTGAAGCGACCCAGCTCGACACCAAGAGCCTTGACAGATTCTGTTTTGCCCGTGCCAGCAGGACCGTAGGGAGAGCCACCGAGGCGCTGGCACAGGGCCTGCGTGAGAGTCAGGAAACAGCGGTCCGTCAGGGGCGTGCGGACGAGGCGGTCGGGCACGCCGAGGTACTCGAAGCCGTACTGCAGCGAAGCGTTGGCCATCTTGATGCTGAGGCGCTGCTGGGCGTCACCCTCGGCGGCGTAGACGTAGCGCATCTGAAGCAGCCACATGTAGTGGGTGGAGGAGTTGGCATTGAGCTTCATGAGCTTCTCGATGATGTCGCGCTGGTGGACACATTCCGTGATGAGCTGCTCGCACTTCTTGCGCATCAGGACGTGCAGGTCGCCCAAAACAGTAGAAGCGAGCAGGCGAAGGACCTCGACCTCGCGCTCAAAGAGAGCCTTGAGGCCACTGCCACCCTCAGAAAGGGCCTTGTCGACAACCGTGGTCCAGACAACCTGGGTGGCCAGCACCACGATCTGGCTGGGGAATGTCTCCATGAACTCGGCAAGCGCCGCCTTATCGATGCCCTTCTCAGCCGTGAATATCGGAGTATAGACGGCGACAGCCTCGGCTAGCAGCTCTGCGAGCGTGGCCTTCATGCCGCCCTCGAGCAGAGCAAGCCAGTCGTTGATGCGCGGCGTCTTGATGAGAGAAATGTCGCGCTTGAGACGGACAACCTCTCCCTCCTTGGAGGTGAAGCCCGTAATGACCGTTTCGTCCTCCATCGTGAGGCCGGACAGACCAGCAAACATTTTCTTGAAGTGTTTGGCAATGCGCATCGTGTCGTTGCTGTTGCCGATCATCTCGAGGAGGTCCTCGTCGCCGACAAAGTAGAAGCGAGGGAATGAAACACGCTCCTTCTCAAGATACTCGCCAAGGGCCTTTTGGATCTTGTTGAGCAGCTCGGCGAGACGCTCCAGCGATTTTTGAACATTGGGGATGTTGAGGACATCCAGCACGTAAGGCTGTTTATATACCTTTTTCATGACCGCAGAGAACTCGCTGTTGATGTTCTGGAAACGGGATGACTCGATGGGCAGCAGGTGCTTGATGTCAGCGTTGCCTGTGAAGACACCCTCGAGGTACACCCACTGGCGCTGGACGTCGATCCAGACATCGAACAGGACGTGGACACGGTTTAGCTTGTCCTCCCAAGACGAGGCCTCTTCCTCAAACTCCTTGTAGTACGGGGAGTGCTTCATGGCTTGCAGAGAGTTGAGGTTTTCGCTGCACTTGGCGAAGAGGTCGTCCCAGCCACGGATCAGGCGGCACTTGTTCTGGTAGTTGACCAGCTCCAAGTTGTAGCTGGTCCACGTCTCGCGCACCTGCTTCAGGAACTCCTCAAGAGCCATCTCGCCCTGGGCTTGAGCGATAATGTCCTTGATGATGGCTTCCGTGGCCACAAGATTGAGATCCCACACATCGCCCAGGGTCATCGACACTGGGGAGTAGCGCTTGCCTGGCTTGATTTGTTTGTAGATCTTGGTCCAGTGGCGGTCGCGAACCGCCTCGGACTTCAGGTCGCTCAGTAGTGGGTTGACGCGCACGTACGTCTTGAGAATGTTCTGGATGTGCTCAAAAGCGGCGTACTGGCGCATCCGGCTGGGCATGTCACGGGTCATCTTGATGAGGTTGTCCATGGCAGTGCGAACCTTACGAGGCTGCACACTGTTCCACAGCATCTCGCGCTGTTCGTTGAGGTTCTTCCAGATGAGGGAGAGCGAAGCCCAGACAGACTTGAAGTCGTGGACCTCCTCCAGAATGCCTGCAAGAGATGTCTCGGCAGTTGGTGGCAAGTCAAGTGCCTCTTTGGCCTTGGCCACCATGGCGGCTTCCTCCTGGAAAGCGGTAATGCGGCTCTCAAAGGTAGCAAGAGTGGCCGTCGCAACATCGGGTGCAATGGTGCCCGAAACGGGCTTCTCTTCATTCCATTGCAGAGCAATCTCGGCAATCTTGTCGACCACGATCTTATCCTCGGTAATAATCTTGGCGCGGAGAGCATCCGTCTGGTCCTGGACAATCTTGGCCTTGCGGCTCAGCAGCTCATTGAGGGAGTTCCACTCGTGGTCAACCTGTTGGGCGTGGAGCCAGTCGTTGGGGAACTGGTAGCGCTGGCGCACCAAAGTTGACTCGCCCTGGCGGAAGGTCTCAATCTCAGGCGCCCAGAGCTTCACGTGGCGCTTGCACGACTGCACGATGGTAATAAATTGGACAGCATGGGCAGTCGAGTTGACTTCGAGGCTCAGGGTCTCCAAATCGGTACGAGCCTTCTCGATCTCGGCATAGACCTCCCGCATGCGGTTTCCGAGGCGGCCGGCGAACTTGAGCAGGATATCGTGCTGCCACTGGTCATACTTGGCATTGACCTTGGTTTGGACCTGGTCGTAGTCGATGGTGATGTGACCAAACGAGCGGCTGACCTCGGTGGTGTCAAATGTCTGGCGGGTCTTGCGAATCTCCTGCAGAAGCTGGAGCCAACGAGCCAGGCGGTCACCGAGCAGATCGTAGACTTTCTCGGACTGAAGATCCCAAAGAGACTGGAAACGAAGCCATTCGTCAACGTAGCCGCTAATGGCCTGGAGCTTGGTCTCGATCGATGTCTGAACGCGTAGGAGCATAGGCGTGCAGTCAGCTGGCAGGTCGTTAAAGCGTGTGTCTTCCACCACGGTCGTGCCCAGCCGCATCTCATAGCTGGTGGCCTTGATCTTGCGCAGGTTGCAAACAACACCGAGCCAGTCTTGCAAGCGCAGATACCAGCTGGCACGGGCAAACTCCAATGGCGGGTCCAGGTAAATGAGCTGGTTGCGCATTGTGATCTCGTGCACGAGCTGCTTCATCGTAGGAGTATCGTCGGGCGTCGCCGCGGCGGCGGAACCGTCGGTGGCGGCAATCTGCTTCCGGCGAGTAGACGTTGTGTTGGCAGACGCGTTGCTTAAACCAATCGTGCCGAAGGAAGACTTGGTTTGCTTATTGCCATCAGCCGTGACGTCATCCTCATATGCCTCGATCCAAGCTTGGATGGCACGCTGCAGGCGAGTCAGGAGCGTTGCCTTGATCTGCCGGTTCATGCCCTCGACCCAATACGCCAGGTTAGCATATTGCTGCAGGTTGAGCTGGTCAACAGCCTCTTGGATGGACCGCAAGCGCGACTCGAAAGCTGCAGCCTCGTAGGGACAGGTAGCCAGCTCACGCATGGCCTTTTGAATCGTAGCACGGTAGGTGGCCAAGGTAGCGGTCTTTGTCTGCAGCAGCGATACTGCTGCCGCAATCTCACGCACAAACAGAACGTGACGACTCTCGCCACCCTTGAGACGATCCATCGCACCACCAGCACCACCACCAATGCTGCCGTTAGACACATGTGATGGTAGGCCGCGCAGGTGGACCTCGTAGCTGTTGACAAAGGACTCCCAGCGGAGAGGAATGCCTTTGGCAATCAGGGCATAAACGTCGTTGCGGTGGCCGTTGAGCAGCATGGACACCTCGGGCATTTCATTGATCGTGCGCAGAGTCTGAGCAAAGGTGCGAACGCTCTCCATGAGACTGACGGCGTAGGGGTAAACACGCTTGGCGTCCTTCGCAACGCTGTTGACGGCATGGGGCACGGAGCAGTTGAGCCAGATGAGGTTGCGCGTCTCCTTGAAAAGGGCGATAACCTGAGGATCGAAGTTGACGGCAAGCTCCAGGGTGTTGCCAGCCGAGCGAACGCGCTTGATGCTGAAAAGGCGGCCGGCAATAGACACTTCGCGGCGCATTGTATCGCGTGCCCAGGCCTCAAAGATGGGGGCCGTCTTGAGCTTCTTGCGGAACTGGATGCTCTCGTTCTGCAACTTCTGACCCTCGGCGTGCAAGGCCCAGTCGGCGCCCAGGACGTCCTCGACCTTCTTCATGTAGTTGTCCAGCTGCCGCTCGATCTGGCGGGCCCAGATGATGGCACCCGACACGGGAGGCAGATCATGCAGGGTGGCCATGGCGTGGGCCTCGGAGTGGCCGTACTGCTGCTTGAAGCGCTCATGGAGGGCGGCAATGGCCTGCTTGACGTTGTCGATAAGCTGCGTCTGGTACTCGGCAATGGCACCCCGAATCTTGGGCCGCACGAAAAGCGCGTTGAACTTGGAGAAGACGCGGAACATCTCATTGGCGTTCTTGGCCGTCGCCAGGCGATCACGCAGGCGGGCAATGATGGAGTTCTCGACGCGGGCCGTCCGCTCGTTGTAGGTGTTTTCGGCCCGGGCCCACTTGGTGGTTCCCTCCGGGGTGACATCCAGCAGGTCGACATTCCGCAGCGCCTCCCAGGCTTGCCGGACTTCCTCCACAGCATCGATGTCGCTAGTCTCCTCGAAGCCGGATGGGCCGCCGAAGCCATTCAAGGCTACCACGGCACTGCCGTTAGAAGCCGCAGAAGCATCCGCACCGTCCGCGTTAGACTCTTTCGTGCCCAGGACGGTCACAATTGTCCGCTGCAACTGCTCGTGATTCTCGCGAAAGTTCTGGATGTACTTGAGGCGTGCTTGCAGCTGGGCGTGACGGGGATTGATTTTGATCGGGATAAACTTGTCGTTGCGGCGGCGGGTGACCTCACGAGCCACATTGGTGAACTCCTTGACAATGTCGTCCCAGGCGCGGAAGATGCCGTTTGTGGCGCCCATGACGCGGTTGAACTCGTTGTAATCGAGGTCGACCAGCTCGGTGCCAGGGAGCAGGCGGTGCATAGCGTCGTCGAGGTCGCCGGAGATGGACTCCACGAGAGCAAGAGCGCGGCGGATCGGGTAGGGGCAAATACGCAGCTTCTTGTTGAGGTGACCGAAGATTTGTACAATCGAGTCCTCCACCTTGGCCAGGGTAGTTGCCGAAAGAAGTTCGTCCAGGGGGAAGTCGCGCATCAGCTGGTTGTACTTTTGCACGCGCTCCATGGCCTCCTTCAGCCCGGTGTCGGCCACGAAACTGACGGTGGCTTGGAATCGCTTGGCATGCTTCAGGATGTCAAGCGTCAGGGAAACGCCATCGCCACGAAGTTGTGTCTCGATGCGCTCCAGGGCCGACTCCATCGACAGCCAGTAGTTGATTTCCTGGTTTGCCGTCCCTGTTGTAGGATCTTGTGTCATTTTGGTGATCACCTGGATGGACTTGATCCACGTGTTGACTGTGGCCTGGAGACTGTTGAGCATCGCGGTATCCTGGGTAACACCTTGAGGCAGCTGGTCGAAAAGGGGCCGCACACCGCGCACAGCGGCCTCGTCCAGAGCCGTCTGCACGATGGGTGGGAAGGGAAGGACGACCTCCGGGATCTCGACATTCTGCTGCAGGTGGGCCAAACTCAGCTCGAGCTCGGTCCAACGCTTCTTGGTGACAGGAACGCCCGTCTTGGCCTCGAGATCGGCACGCACGCGGCTGGTGCTGCCGGTGCCATTAGCAGATGCAGCATTCACGGCCGGTTTTGTGCTTGCATCGAAATACGGAGCCAGACCATTATGCAGATACATCTGCAGGATCTCGAAGGGAGACGTGGAGAGGCCCTGCTCGCCGGCCGTAGCGGTCAGGTATGCCGGTCCGGGCAAGTTGAGCATCTGGACCTGGGAGGTGATCGGGACATTGGGATCGAGCGGTTGCGGTCGCTTGAGAAGGACGAGGAAAGCGACGGTCGTGGAAATGGCGGACAGGTCGGCTGCCAGGGAAAAGACGTGGTTCGGGCCACTTGATTTCGTTGAGCTGTTATTTTCGTCTGCGCTGCCTAATCTTGACGGAGTCGTAGCCACGGGTGTTATTGCGGACGTGGGGAGCAGGTCTTTCTGGATGTAGAGGGAAACAACTTGGGGCTCGTGGGCAAACCGGGAGCAGCGCTGCACGGTATCGGCGTATCGCGACTTCGACAGGAGGCTGCCAGGGGCTTCGAGCTCTTCACGGGTGGCGCCGAGCGCGGCTTCCAGGACAGCGGCAATATGGTCGACAACACGAGCCGGGTCAACGTAGGACGATGGCGAGACGCCAGCGCCCACGGCTGAACCCCCAGGTGTCAACGGTGACGTCGGGCCGCCCGCTGCAGAACTGATGCCGTTAGCCACCACCGGCGATGGGACGACCACGTCCATGGTGGCGGGTTATTTGGGAACGTAGAGAGAGAAGAAGAGCGTGTCGGCCTCGGTCGATGGTCTATAGCTCGGAGCTGTTCTTCTATGTCTTCATCGGCGGAATACGTATATTCGGACGGACTCGGAAAGGGGGTCTCGGATTCGTGGGTATGTGAAGATGTCGAGCAAGACAGCAAGAAGAACCTGCCTTCGATTAAAACAAATAGAGCTGAAAGGGGAGACGGAGAAGAGAAGGCACGAGAAGAAAAAGTCGAGAACCGAGGGAGGGACGCAAAACGCAAAGAGGTGGTCGGAAAGAGTCGAAAATGAAGAAAGAAAACGCGTCGAAAGGTCGCGGGTATCTATCGTGAGATATGCGTGTGCGTTGCAGTGCGAGTGTGCCGAGCTCGCTTTAGGTGAAAGAATGGAGAAAACAAAAAGGAAAGCAACGCAGCAAACCGTTGACTGGCTTATTGTATGTGGCTATGGAGAAAACAGAAGAGAAATGCGGTTCGCTGCGCAGTATCGCGATGCGGATTTTCCAGTTTCGCGCAGGTCCCCAGGCTGTGGCCAAAAAAGGAGACACGCAAAGGAAGCCATGCAACGGTCTCCGTGCAAACGGAAGGAACGCGACGCTGGAACCAGCAAATGGCAGGTGCATCTCGGCACGCAGCACGCAGTGTACATGTAGTAGTGGAAACAGCACAAACGGGTACTCGAAATTACCACGGGCACCCCTCCCCTGGTCACGTCCAAGTCAGGGGCCAGAAAAAATAATAAGGAAATAAGAGGTGCTGTCCAAAACGGGAGGGGCGTCCCACAACGCCCTGCACAACCAGTGAGAGGGAAAGAGGTGTGGGGCACGCGTCTGTGGATGGTGTCGCGCCTTCCCTGCTTGGCCGGAAAAGAACATGTACGAAGTAGGCATTCATGCGACACGCACATGGCACCTTCCATAGAGAGTGGTAGACAATCAAGTACGACGTACGGAGTACTGCGCCTAAATGCTAGCGGCATCCATGCGACCTTTTATCAAGAACACATCTTCCAAACTTCTGTGCAGACATTCGACGTCCAACAGCCGACCGTTCGTTTGCTTCTACGAGTACATCGTACAACCACAAACCCCTTTTGTGCCCAAGCCCAGCAAACACGCTAGCACCAGCTCCGTTTAGCGTCCCCCATTTGCCCCAGCGGCGTGACCCGCTGGTCTGCCGGTTGGTGTGTTTCTCGACATGGACTTACTACTCCGTATGTAATTACGAATAGGACGAGTGACGAGGGGCGTGTGAACAAGTAATCGAGCAAAATAGTGTGCGTTTTATTCATGTGCAAAACAGCCGTTGAAAGCAAGCCCAAGAGAGTGCCGCCAAACTCACCCACATAGCCAGCAGTCGGCACTGCAGAGCTGCATCATCAGCATCCCGACGGTTTGGCAACGGCAGGTGGTCTGGGATGATATGCCGACAGGATGGATGGGTTCGCAGGTCGCGGCACGCAGAATGCAGAACGCAGAACATCAAGCTTAAACGACAACGGGGAAAGCGGCCGAGCATGCTACTCCGTAGTCACAGAATCCAGTAGACACTCCGACGAGCACGACGAAATATGCAAGTCCAATATCGACATGGCGCTCGGAGCTCGAGATTGATATATATGTACACCCGTATGTTTATTATGTCGCATTTCCTTGCCGGTCTTGCGAACAGACGATAAACGAGTTCCGAGCACAAAAATGATCAATCACTCGAACACACAATAGCAGGGGCCAGCTTCCATGTGCCGGGGTGAGTTTTACTATGGCCTGTTTCTGTTTGCCCTACGAAGTACAGCACGTGCATGGCGCAAATAATATAATCATGTCGTATATTGCCTTACTGTTAAGGTACGAACATGTCAGCTCTTTTGGAGAACATAAACGGTCATTAGGCAGAAGAATAGTAATATTGTAAGGAGTAATAAAAACGCAAAGCGCAAAATGCAAAATGCAAAATGCAAAATGCAAAACGCAAAACGCAAAACGCATACAACGAAAAAAACAACGGTTCCATAAACAAAATGTCTGCTTACAACATGAAAAAAAGGCATTTTACAAAAGCTGAACCAACAGACCAAAAAAAACCCTAGGAAGAAATATGCCCGACTATGCTCCCTGTTGCTATTCGGCTCTGATAAAGCGATGTTAACCGGCGGTCATCCGTGCAAGACGTATTCCATGTCACGTTTTCCATCAACCCCTAAAAAGAAGCACAAAACGGACGGGTGACCCAAAAAACACCGTTCCACGCACCGTACCGACCGTGCAATGCCAGTGCCCAGAAAGATCAAGAAACCAACAAGACTCCCAAAACCCAAAGCCACACAGGTAAAATATAGACAAGTGAGTACAGAGGTGGGCGAGGAAGTAAGCGCCGACGTAAGCGCCGCAATGTGCGTGTGCATGTATAAACCATGACGGCGAGAGGTACAGGATGAGAGGCAAGAAGAAAAAGATGAGGAAGGAGAGGTGGGAGAGACGATGTAGGGTTCGTTCGGCGCCTGCCGCTCAGTCATTGCTATGCGGCAAGGTTCGGCCCACCCGCACCATCGTTGTTGTCGGACAGCCGCTCCCGCTGCAAGATGACACGTTGGTTGCAGATGTCAATAAACATCTCAAATCGCTGGATCACCCGGTCCTTTTCTTCCAGCTTCCGCTTGAGCTCGTCAATCTCCTTTTGCGTGTCTTCCTTGTGCTTTGCGAGTTCGTCTTTGGCCTGCGCCAGCTCGCGCCGTAGGTCGGTCCTGATGCGCTCCTCCGCTGTCGGCGGCGGCTTGCTATAGATGGCTGGCCGGTTCTCCGCGATCGCCGATGCCACCTTGTTTGGGTTCCGCGTGATCGCAGCACGGGCATTGTAAATGTCCCGCGGCAGCAACGGCACATGGGGGTTCTCCGTCTGCAGAATCTCTAGTGTCTGGCTCACTCCGACGCCTATAACCGAAGCGTTAGAACCACTGGCGCCTTCCGTATTTTTTTCTTCAGATTCTCCTGCTCCTTCTGCCGCTGCTCCAACTGCTTCTCCTACACCGGCACTTGCTGCTCCCTTCTTCAACGGGGTGGTTTTGGACTTGGGCTTGGCTCGGGGCTTTATAGTGGTAGTGGGGGTCGCAGCAGGTAACGCACCGTCGTCCTTCAGGGCCTTCACAGCTGCCACCATGTTGCTGTCCAGTTTCCGGGCAGCCGGATGGAGTACAGGGCTCTCGCTGGGACCGTGGTTGTGTTTCAGGTGGCTCGTATCCGGTCGGTATCGTACCGTCCATTGCGTTCGCTGCTCGATGGCGAAAAATCCGAACTGACAGTCGCACTTCCGTGATGACGTCTTCCGCTTCCGCTGCTCCGGGCTGACACGCCGTGGCGGCTTGCCTGCCCTATCACACACGAAGAGGACCTTCTTCAAGCCCGGTACGGTCTTCTTCGATCGCCCAATTACTACAGCGTAGCCCACCGATGTGCAATATCCCAACACAAACTTATGCACAGCCTCCAGTGAGGGGAAGCTGCCGCCTTCGGGCGGTGCAGACATAAGAGCACCCATTGGTTGGCGCGGCACGAACGGGACGTTGCCATCCGCGTTTTTATCGGCCTGGCCGTCCGCTCCCGCCGCTTCGTTGGCGGAACTGTCCACTTCCATTTCCTCCTCATTTTGTTCCTCCTGTGCAGGAGGTGCCGTAGTATCGGGTTTCGGTGGTGGGGGCGTCGGAGAGGCATGCGGCGCTTTCTGGTGCGCTTGGACCGTCTTTTGCACCTGCAGCTGCTGAGCGGCCTGCTGAGCCTGCTGGGCTTGCTGAGCTTGTTGGGCCTGTTGAGCCTGTGCTTGAGCTTGCGCCTGCGCTTGCGCTTGCGCCTGAGCCTGAGCTTGAGCTTGAGCCTGCGCTTGTGCTTGCGCTTGGGCTTGAGCCTGCGCTTGTGCGTGTGCCTGCGCCTGCGCCTGTGCCTGCTGCTGAGCGTGCTGCGCTTTTTGGGCTTTATGAACCTGTTGCGTCTGTTGCATCTGCTGTTGCTGCTGCTGTTGCTGATGCTGTTGCTGATGCTGTTGCTGCTGCTGGTGTTGTTGGTGTTGCTGCTGGACCTGGTGCTGGACATTGTGCTGCACCTTTTGCGCCTGCTGAATGTGTTGTGCCGGGGGGATAGGCGACTGAGAAAGAGCTTGAGGGGTCAACGAGTTCGAGGACGGGGGCTGCGAATGTTGCGGCAGCTGCGAATGCGCTGCATGCTGATGATGCTGCTGATGCTGCTGATGTTGCACGTGCTGATTGTGTTGCCCGTGCTGATTGTGCTGAGCAGCGTGCTGGTGCTGCGCGTGTTGCAGATGCTGAGCATGCTGGGTATGTTGTGGATGTTGTTGATGCTGTTGGTGCTGGACGTGCTGCTGTGCGTGTTGCGTATGCTGTTGATGCTGAGGCTGCTGTGGCTGCTGCAATTGTTGATGGTGCTGCTGGTGCTGCGGCATCTGTTGGTGCTGCGCATGCTGTGGGTGCTGCTGCGTCCGTTGTTGCTGGGCCATGAGCGAACCATCGTTCTGCTGGACCTGGTGACCCATCGTTTGCTGGTTCAGCGCCTGAGCCAGGTAGTTGACCTGGTGTGGTTGCTGCATCTGGCGACTCCTAGGCACCGGAGCAGTTACTTGCGGTGGCGACGGACGGGCTCCGGTATTTTGAAGGCCGGAGAGCTGCACTGGTGGCGGTGGTGCCGAGCCGGCAAAGATGTGGTGGGCATACGGCGACGAAGCCTGCTGCTGTTGGTGGAACGCCTGATAAGGTCCACCGTGCGAGAGGGACGTCGGCGGTTTGTTGGTCGTAGCATTTTGCTGCTGCGGAAAACCACGCCGCATGCCATTGACGCCGCCGAAGGACAGTCCGTTAGACATGATGGGCGACGTGCGGCCGTGTTTCGTGGGACTACCCAGGTACGAGCGGTTTTGCACCAGAATGAATCGAAAGGCGAAATGCGTCGGTTAGGATGTGGGGTGCGCGAACAACGCAAAGCGTCACTCGACGTGAGAAACGCAGTGATGACCGCGTAACAATCTGAAGATGCAGGTCGACACGAAATGACGCGGTGGATGCCAGACCAAAACAATGGAGGAGATGGGGTTCGGAGGACTTGAGGCGACAATCGACCCTACTCTCCCGTCAGCCCACGAGCCCCCAACAGACGGCCAGCGCGCGAGTCGACGACAGAGAATCGACACGAGGCTCAAAATGCGTCTGGATGCGGAGCACGCATCTGATGTTTCTCGACCTATGCAGAGAATGTATATTTTCGGCCGACGTTCGAGCCCTAGGACCCCTTGTTGCGTCTTGCACCAAACGGGCGGCGGGCGTGTGGATAGATGACGAGAAGTGGGAGGGAGTGGATTGAAGAAAAATGGCAAGTCAGGAAGGAGGGAGGGCGGTCGTAGTGGAGGGAAGGGTGAGGGAAGGGAGGGCAGGAGCGGACGAGAGAAATGGGAACAGACAAGGGCAGGAAGGGGACGAACAGGGAAGGGGGTGGGCAAGGCATACGCACAAGGCAGGCAAGACCCACGAAGCGGCGCGTCAAGCAAGGGCAAGGGAGACGATGGGAAAGAGCAAACAACCCAGCCAATGTAGCCAAACGTGCCAAAAGCCCCGAACACACTGGGAGTGTGGCGTGGAAGGAAAGAGGGAGTGCTACAAACGGAAACTTCAGCGCTGCTAGAGGTGGCGAACGCAATGTGATAAGGGCAGAATAGGGAACTGGAGTGGACAGATCACGTCGAGGAAGAAGAGGACCAGAAAGATTTTTGGTAGGGGCCAGGCAGCAAGGCAGCAAAGCCGTACAAAACATCAGCTTCAGAGGCGTAGCAGGCCGAATCACGAACAGCGAAACAGTGCGCATATTTTTGGCACAGTGCTGAGCGGGTTATAGCGGGGCGACTTCCAGATGAAAGAAGCCCGTTGCACGAATCACAGGCAGGGACTAATGGCCACTGGCCAAAAACACCCCAGAAAAAAAAGAAAACACGACGATAAAAGTGGGGCATCGGCCGGTGAAAAAAGAGCCCAACGCCCCTAGCAAGTGAGATACAGCACATCGACGAAACAACAGGCGACTTTAGCCTGGACGCTGTGGATTACCGCCTCAAATAACATACGAACGGCCAGAGGCCACTATACGACGTCTCTTGTTTTACATCAGAAAACTGCACACCGCCTGCTCCCAGCCTGACCAATTTACGTCGCCGGTGCTGATACGGTGGTTTGGCCACGGCTGATTGGGCAAAAAGGTGTGAAGAGTGTCGGCACCAGGTGCATTGGGGCGCCAGGGTGTTGTTTTGAAGCGCATCCACTGAATTGTCGCTAGCGCGTTTTGAGGGGCCGCACTGTGATGCTAGGCCAAGTCTGCATTAGCCCTCAAGCTCTGGCCCCCAAGACCGAAGTTCCTGGGTGTATTACAAAGAGATGGATGACGCGACCAATACAGAATATTATCGTGATTACATGAAAAATGTACAGCGCAGACATGATAGCAATGGCCAACGATACTGCCATACAATATGATATGAGACAGTTAAATAAGATATGAAACTGAAAATTATTCTTATACAAATAAAAGAAGGAATCAATGAATCTACGTAAGAAATATTCTTTTACAAAAAAATATATATGCGTGCGTGTGTGTATAAATAAACGTATAAATAAACATATAAATAAGACTCTTGGCCTCATTTGCTCGCCGCCACTACAGGCATCATTAGCCATTGATTCGACCGTTGCACATATGGGAGAAACACAGAGAACCAAACCCGCACGTTTGGTTGGATAGTGTATCCAACACAATGCTGTGTGAGGATGCACGAAAACGAAAACGTCGGTGTATTGCAAGTGCAGGCTTCTACGCAAACAAGCTAATAAGAAATGCTCAACAGGGAGAAGTGTAAACGAGCCAGGCATAACATTTTCACTTAAGCACGATCAAACACTGGCTGCGTTGTCTTGAACTTTGCCGGAGGCAAAACCCCGGCGCCTGTGAGATTTGCCGTAGGTTCTTGTCTTCTTGTCTACTTGTTTCTGTGCGGCCTTTGAACGGCACGGCAGAAGTGTATCGATAAGATTAAACATGTAAATAACCCAAACAACGCGGGCGTGGTGCGTGAACATATAGTACCCGAACCCCGTTTCATATTACTCGATTTCCGTTTCATGGAAAATTATGAATTGTGTTGGATGTATTCGAACTTTGATTTTCAGTCGGTATATGGGCAGTCTGTTTCAATATTTGTTTATGCACATACTCATACCTTGAAGAGTAAATATACCTCGCGGTTGAAAAAGGTAAGTGTAGATAGTTCATGACCAATTCTTCATACGTTCCAAAGCCAATTTCTTTCCATAGATGTGATTTCTTTCCATAGATGTGAAGGAACCGTCGATTGCCCGAGAAAGTTACCAATACCCATGGAAAATTGCTATGTCGTGCCAATTCGCTTAAAAAAAAAACCCGATTTCATTGCCATTGCGACAGAGCCAGTTTCGTCATCATAAACCATTTAGCCACCCCAGCTGCCAAAGTCGAGCTTCATTAACAGCCGATCCAGCCGTCCAACCCGGCGCGGCACGTACGCTCCGGCCGCCCGCAGGCCGTTCCCGGCGAGACCACCGTCTGCCCAGCCAAAGTCTCCGTCGTCGTCCTCCTCGTCCTCTGC
Organism: Sporothrix luriei; assembly: GCA_021398005.1. Lineage (NCBI taxonomy): Eukaryota > Fungi > Ascomycota > Sordariomycetes > Ophiostomatales > Ophiostomataceae > Sporothrix > Sporothrix luriei. Next base: position 322,055 of record WNLO01000007.1, read on the forward strand.
CTCCTCCTCTTCGCCCCGGCCATCCTCCTGTCCTTCCAAGTCCCGTAGCACGCCCACGACTGACAGAACACCCTGCCGCACGCCCCGCTCGGCCGCGGCCAGCGCATCGAGGACGTCGTGCTGCTCGCGGTCAAGGTCGACAAAGGCGTCGACAACGCCCACATCGGTCTCGAGATCGAGCGCCAGCCACAGGCTCTGCAAGCGGTGCACAAGTGCGGCCATTTGATCGACGGACACAAGCAGCGCGTACAGCGGCTCCGTCCAGTGGACCCGGTCGAGCAGCAACCGGCGCACTAGGCGTCGCAGGTAGCGGCGGTGCGCAGTCGCAAGGCTCTGGGGATCGTGGGATGCGGCCAACGGGTCATCCACGCGGAGGACTGTGTCGTCTTCCGCGGCCAGACCTTCGGCCAGCCAAATGTCCTCGTCTTCATCGGCGTCATCGATGTCGCCACCATCCATGCCAGCATCGCTATCTTCCTTGCGCTCGGCGGTTTTGGTTTTCTGGGGGAAGCTGCTGCTGACACCCACCCCTCTCATCGGCTCGTCTTTTCCAATGGTCAGCCACCTTTGGAACCCGTCCCATAGCTCCACGACGACGTCCATCTGCAGGTAGTTCTCAATTTCTGCCAGAAAGAAGATGGCCGCACTAGTAGTCGCCCACACGCTCCGCAGCGCGTTGGCACGCGTGGTGTATCTTTCACGTAGCATGTGGACCTGCTCGAGGCTGTGTCGACCACGGCCACCGTAGGGAGGAGCAGGCGGTGGCGGGTGGTGCCGCCGCAGTGATGACAGCTTCCATAAACCTGTCAAGCGGATATGTGCTCGGCGGATGGAGAGCAGGTAGGCGTGAATCGCCGAATACGACTGGATGTCGGCAGCACTGAGAACCAGGTCTAGTGGGTAGGGAATCTGTAGCACAAGCGACGCGGGAACCGAAAACAAGAGGTTCTGGAAGGGCGTTGACGCGATCGAAGCAAGGGTGGTGTGCCGTTGCCGCCCATTGCCGAGGTGGCCAGCCACCACTGGGGCGCCCGCCGATGGTGTCTGTGCTGCTGGAGTAGAGGACGTGGATGTGGTCGATTTTTGCAAAACGAGCCGCAACGTTTCCCGCGCCAGCTCCATACCCTCGTCCTCCTCCTCACCCTGGTCGGCGTTGGCGTTGCGGCCGTGCATAGCGCCTAGCATTGCCCACGTCCGTGCCAGCACGGCCGCCACTTCGCCGTCTTTGACAATCACAGCATTCATACCGCGCACGCCGCTGGCCGTCGTGGGCGGCGCAGCGCCTGCTCCGTCGGACCTCTGCCAGCGGCTGCGCATCGTCTCGTCCGCCTGCTCGACCAAGGCCATGGCAAACTCGCCACGGCCGAGGAGGTAAAAGTCGCGCAAGAGCTGCAACATATCGACCACCTTGGCCGGCGGCAGTAGCTTGCGCAAAGCCGTGCGGGAGAGCACGCTGCGGATGTGCGCAATAGTGCGAGCAAATGTGGCGCCGTCCAGTGGATACGTAAGCTTGGACAGTTCCTGCAGCTGGGTTGATAAGTGGTAGTCGCCGGTACTGGTCATGGCACCGCCGCCCACGGCACCGCCGCCCACGACACCGTCGCCGAGCCAGTGGCTGGCCTTGGGCCCGTTGCTGCTCCTGCTGTCTGTCTTGGCGCGCAGGTGCACTAGCGAGCGCCCGATAAAAAGCATGGAGGCGGCGGTGGCAGGCGTGACAAAGGCCGGCAGGTGCTGGCTGACGCATACGTATTCGCCTGTCATGTCGGCCGTGGACGCTTCCTGCTGCACGAAGAAGTCGTCGCCGCCGAAGCTGGGCAACCGGCCGTACAAAATCCACGCCGAGACCTGCTTCAGCCAGGCTGTCTCGGCCACGCGTACGAGGCTGCGTGCCGTGCGCTCAACATCATCGTAGCCGGTCTGGAGCTCGGCGCGGAGGTGGTTGATAAGCTGGGCACCCGATGGTGTGTTTGGCGAGACCTTTGCAGGCGATTTGGCCGTTGCTTTTGCGGTTCGACTGGCACTGCTTTCGGGTAATATGTACAGTAGAATGGTCCACAGCCACTCGAATCGCCGCGGCCAGTCGGCAAAAGCACCCACGACGGCCGTCAGTGGTACGATATCGTAGGCACCGACGAGGTTCGGATCACGCTTGAGCACAGTAGCCTCGACGGCGAGCACATCGCGCTGAAACGCAGCCAGGTGGACCGAAACAACGGTGGCCGCCACCGCGCGACATACCACGGACGGATGTACGGCGGCAATGTGTGTGGCGTGAGCACGTAAGCGGATGTGGAGGTCGCTTAGGCGGGCAAGGTCGGAGAGCAGCGCGCGTTCGGAGGGCGACAGGGCCGGCTCCGGGCGGGATGCCGTCCCAAGGCTGGGAGCGCTGCTATCCTCCGCGCTGGTATTGTCATGACGGGATGGGCCGTCAGGCCGGAGCAGCGGCGAGCTGTGGCCAGAGAGGGAGAGGAGGATTTCGTGGAGCATGGGCTGGACAGTCAGGTCGAGTTAGCGAAAGGCGGGGAGGAGCAGAGGGCTACCAAGGAGAGGCTGGCGCACTGGGGCTTGTCCTTGAGGTCATGGGACAACAAGATCAAACAACCAAGAAGTTCAAAGCGGCACATGGACACAGAGAAGCAGATGTGGGGGTGCAATGGACGTCCGTGGTATCCGTAGTATGCGACCGATCGGGGATACCGGATGGGGGTTCACGAGGTCTGCGAGGGACAGACACGAAGCATTGGTGGTCTCGCAGGAGGTTTTTGCGTCGGATGATGGATCTGTGTTTTGCTAATCGGAGAGTACTGCGTGTTGTCATCAGTTTGGGTAGGTACAGATGGAGTGGCATGTGAGGAAGGCGCAAAACGTCAAAGAGCAATATTGGTATCTTATCGGGCAGGCGCGTTCGATATACATGAGAGGGGTAGAGACGCGTTTTAACACAGAGAGTAGCACAGAGAGGCGCTATAGTGGATATGCGGCCCTATTTCTGCAGAGGAGCGTTCTATTGGTATAATGTGCTACCGCGAAAACGCAAGTCCTTGTTTAATACTATTGAAACTTCATCGCCTTCTTTACTTATATTAAACTTGACTCTGCCGTTTTTCATTCGAACAAAAATAGCTTCTGCATTGTACATACAGCATAGTAACATATGTGCGGAACGGACCAAAAGTTAAACCTGACACAAATTCCATTACATATTTTCAAACGAGTTCGCAATCGAGCAAAATTCCACACAGCAACGAGTTGGACATTGCGGCACACTCAACGTCCCCGGTATGGGTTGTTGTCGGCAAAGTCGTGAGTCGACCGCGTGCGGCTCACTGGGGCGCTGGTGTTGGCGCTGCTGCTGCCACTGTCGTGCCCGCTATTAGACTCGCCGCCGTCGCGGCCATCCTTGCCGCTCCGAGGATCGGGGGTGCTGGACGTCGGGCGATTGGGCGGCAGCGGAGGCGGCGAGCCGGCAGGCGAAATCACAGGCCCGCCGCCGTCACCTCCACCTACCACGAGGTTGCCGCCCCCCGGGACGTGGCCGATGACCATGCCCTTGGCCACGCTCTTGATGAGTGCACGGCGCGACACACCAGTGACATCAATATATACGAGACCGACGTTCTTGATGCCGCCAGTCAGGTTGCGTGTGACCTCGCCGGCCTCGCTTCCCCACTTGGAGGAGACTACGGTTGTGGCGGCATTCGAAGACGTGTCAAGCAAGTGACGGCCGGCTTGCTCAATGCCGTCGGCGACCGTCGAAAAGGCCATTAGGCTCTTGTTCAGCAGGCCAGGGCGGAAATCGTTGATGGGCTGCCCATCGGGACCCAGGCCAGTGGGGGGCTGGCGGCGGGACTTGCCACTGTACGCTGTGCTGCTTCCCGTGCTGCTGATGCTGTCGTGAGCCTTGTGGCCGGCCAGTTTGGCTCCCAGGTTCTGTGCCACTTTGCCAACCTGGCCGACTGCCTTGGCAGACAGACCTGCGGCGCCCGCAGAGAACGTATTGATACGGCGGATGTGTTCATGTGTCGAGGGCTGGAACGTGATGGGTTTGTTGGAGGGAACGGCCTTCTCAGCGAACTTGTCGGCCTGGTTCTGTAGCGCCTTGGACACTAGCTCAGATGTTGTGACAATGAGTCGTGAAGCAGCAGCGGCATTCGCCACGAGAGAGGATTTTTGGTAGGCCGGATGCAAAGTCTCGACATATTCGTGGGATGCAGGCGCGACGGAGATGCTGGGGACGGCTTCCGTGGGGAGTGTAATCTCGACGGGTTCTACCTATGTTAGATTCTCGTGACGAAGTGGAACAAAGTGCAGTAGACAATGTGAAGCGTACCTTTGGAGCCTGGCATGAGGGACTTGTCTTCAATGACTTGATAATGGTCGCCCAGTTCGCCGATGACGCTGCCGTCTTCCTCGTCGATGAGAACAAGCTGGCCACCGGCCTGTGAGCTATGGCTGCCTGCCGCATATGCCTCGCCCGGCTTGAACGCTGCCGGGTTGTAGGCTGGCAAGTCCTCGGACACGACCGATCGCGAGGACCGAGAAGCCGAAGCGCGCTGCTTTTCGCCATACCCTTGGTTCTCGCCACTCCCAGACGGGTACCGGCTGGTAGATGAGCCTGAAGCACCAGCGGCAGACTCTCTTGCAACAGCTGCCGCAGACGACGATCCGGGTGCCTTCGAAGGCTTGTCTTTGCGAGACGAGATCTTCGGTGGTGGTGCGCGCTCGAGGAATGCGGTACACTGGGCCAAGATGGTTTCAAAGGTGTCGACATCCTCCTGCAGGCCTTTGCGACTTCCCACCGCTGGGAACTCGATGCGCGTGAAGACACCACTGTTGCGGCCGAGATCCCAGCGCGGGATCAAATAGCTGCTCGGCGGCTGGTGGTAGATCTGAGTGGTCGCCGGCAGAGGGAGGTCGAGCTCAGGTGGCAGGTGCAGATGTAAATAAAAATCCTCCTCCTGCCCTTGACCGCCGCTATCCGGACTGTTGCCGTCAATCGACGTGTCGGCGAATGGAGACGCAGTTGGGACCATGAGCAGCGACAGCGTCTGCGGACCTGCCGGTGTAAGAGATGTCTCTGCGCCATTGGCTATATGATATGCCGAAACGCCGGTAATGGCGTACAGCAGCTTGGGATCCTGCATAGGATTGCAAAAGAACCGTTGTCAGCCTATATTTATCCTTCCATTGCGAGCCCAATCAATGTTGCCTGTGGAGTACAAAACAAAGCACTTACATGGAGACTGGACGCCATTTTGTGTGCAAGTTCCGTGTGGCAAGTAGGATTCGCTTTTCCAACAGCACAACTTTATGCCAAACAAAAATAGAAACAAAAAAAATAACGGGAAGAGCAAAGAGGAATCAAAAGATCTCCTGGCTGGACAGTTTTTGTAAAGACCGTAGCCTATGCTCAGATACCTTTGCCGTTTGTCAGGTCGAGCGCGCGTCGTTCTTCTTTTCGAAAAGACTTGTCGCCAGCGTTGTCTGAAATGTCAACCTCTATGTCGTGGATGTCTAGGTTTTGTTTAGTTGTCGTTGCAATCCTGACGGCGTCGGTGGACGGATATGGGAGGCGTTCTTGTTGGCGACGGAAGGCAGGCGATCCCCAAAAGAGGGGCAGGGCAAGCCGTGGAGGGGATGGCCCAGGGGATGTTGGTTCGATACCAGCGTGATAGTGTGACAGAGTGACGGCGGGTCGATCTGTTCCAGGAACGGCGGTGGGACAGAGAGGACACACAATATGGAAGTGAGTCGGGGACAGTTGCAAGATGTAAAATTTCACGAGAAGTAGACGATGAAGAGAAAGGAAATGATGGAAGGAGCTGGTGACAAATTCAGTTCCTGCCACAGATCAAATGTCTTTGTGACCGGGTTATGACGTTCAGTTGCGCCAAAATTAAACACTCGAGGAACCGGGGGAGGAAAGAACGAATTGGATGCGAGCGCGCGTGAGGTCGGCGCTTAGAGGTGGATGCTGTTTGGCGCGGCAAAGAAAGCACATTAGGAAGGAGGAACCGGGGAGGGGTATTTCCAAGTGGGGGGCTTTGGCACATTTATCATGACGGAAGGAACGACGACGACTTGGTGATAGTGGATGCGGCCGAGAAAGAGGCCTCACAAGCGCCTTCCGAAACAGAGCAGACGGTGGGCTGGCAAGGTAGCTGTCACTGGCTGCTAACGGGCGCAGGAGAGCTAACAGCGACACTACAAAGTGGACTGGCTGCCAAGATGCTGTCAGCTTCTTACTAACCTTTGTCTCTTAGAATTTCAACATTGGCACTTGAATTAAGACACTGCAATGCTAAGCAGCACAAGCGGCTGCTTCAAACGCAGCATTTGCACAGCCTCTTGGTTGTGATTATGACGCCACAGGCAAGTTGCCAAAGCGGAGGCAACCAACAATATCGCAACGCGACACAAAACTTGTCCATTTGTGCAATTAACCAGCAGTTCCAAAGCCTTTCAACCTGCTAATCAATGCGGAATTGTTGGAGGTAAAGCGATGAGTAGCACATGCCTCATGCCGCGACGCGGTTCCTGTTTTCTAGAAAGCCATTTAATTTATAATAGTTTGCTAGTATGTAATATTAAGCATCTCCAGCACCACCACAGATTCCTCGTTATGATTTGTTATGATTTGCACTCACGTGGCACATAGTCAACCAATCTCACAATTGCAGCACTGTCTCCGGAGCTCTTTTTTCTCCGCGTCGTAGTGGCAGTACTTCAAATCGACGTAAATGGAGGACGTCATGTAAATATCAAGTTGAAAAAAGTTGTTTGCCATGCTGCCATCTAGATATATACAACTCAGCAGTCTTTTCTTTGCAGCTGGTCACATACTTATAGCAGTGCGCGTTGACTAATGGAATTTGTCCTATTATTTGGCGGCCGCACAGTACTGGTTTATATTGACCAAAGTAGTAAGATTACGTTTTTGAACACGGCCTGTATTGTTATCGTAGCTTCTGTGACAAGGCCTGCCTTGACTCAACATTTACGTCATATGTCTTGCGTCCTTTCTCGTCCCACCCAAGGTAGCTGCCCCTGCGTCTACCAAAGAATGAACGAGTTTAATGCAAAGCTTCAACTAGTTGCCAGGGCTAGAAACAAAAGTTCCGCACCATTTGTGGGATGGACGAGAAAAGAAACACGGACGCAGGTGCTGCGTCAAAAAGGAGTAGTCATTCGAGGACAACGTCTGCAGAACGACATTGGTCACCGCCGTAGTTCTTGTCAAGATGTTTAAGGTATTTTAAGTAATGAAAAGATAGATGGGAATACAATAATAAATTACTTTTAGAATAGTGAAGCTGCTACCTCGGAGTACAAAACTCGGGCCCGAAGCCAGAGCAGCACAATGCCCACAACAAGGACGCAAGCAAAGAAAAGGAAAACACGGTGACCCAAAATGTGAATGGCTCGGTCCACGCATTAAGCTGCAGATATCCGTTTGCATCCGACTGCTGCGTCCCCCTTCGTGGCGTCCATTTGACACGAGGCAATGGCTTATTGGTGAAATGCATGACGAGCGAGGTTGGTTGATTGCAAGAACAATGCAATAGATCGGGGCCATGGGAAGAAAACCATTTCAGTCCCCAAAGAAGTCAAAATGTTGTGTGCGACACGCGGAAATCTTTCCTGATTGAAGAAATATCGACACCACAAATATGCACGCACCCGGTCACAGCATTTACTTAGACCAAAGAAAGAAATTCGTTTCGTGAGCTGGGATGGCCTAGACCCCCGTCTGTTCGACGTGTTCCAAGAGGCAATGATGCCCGTCGCCGGGATAATGTCCATGTCTCTAAAGATACACCGTTACATTTTTTTAAGCGAATTCGACTCAATCGAGTGGATTGAAGGATCCCCTGTCTCCCTGACGACTTTTTCTGTCAGTTTGCGTCGTGATATGCCTGCTGTCCTGTTTATGTAACAGCTGGAAGATATGCCGCTTTGGTACGCACCGTGTTGCGTGCAGCGACGAAGTGGATAGACTATCGTTGCCAAGGTGCGACACTCAAAGTCAAAACTCAAGCGCTCCGTGTTGAGAGCCTGACCATTGGGATGTGACGGCAATGGACAGGTGCGAAGAACGGTCTTGGAATACGTTCGCGCTGGTAAGAGATGTACAGTGTGCCGGGACGGCTGTGTAGGAGGACGAGGTACTGATCCGTTACCAGGTACATGTGCTTCACCCAACTGTTTGTTCTTTTACCAACCGCCGTTTTGCAGACCTGGTATTTGTACCAATCACCCCTGAGTTAGCTCCCCGATCGTAATCGTCAGAACGACGACGACAGTAATGGCTGCATCTGTACTGCCTGCAAGTCATCTGCCGGCCAATGTCTCACATAACTGGTTGAGTGTCGGAGTGGTAGATGCCTGCGGGTAGGATGCAATTGTCAATTGGAAAAATATGATAGATTGCCAAGCAGTTTGGAATGGCCCGGAAGAATCTCACGGAACGCGAGACCATCTATGGTTCAAGGACCCAGCTTGCCGTCTTGGAACGCGCCGTATATTTTCTACATGAACTGGTTGCACTGTCGTGCCTTCCCGCACAGGTCCCGAACCAAAGGTTCAGGAGAGGGGAGGAGCTGTGAAAGGGAAGGAGCCAGTACCACTACAAATGCTGGAGCCAGATCAGACATAAGATGAGGGCATTGGAGGAGACGGAGCCTGGAAGAGACAAATCACGCTTGTTACTCTCGTAGATGAACCTATTAGTTCCTATTTAATATGATAACAATCGTCTGCAGGGGAGAGACCGAGTCGCGGTTTGGGTTGTTGATGTAGGTCGCTCCTGCCACCTCTTTGAGCCGTAGCTTCCACTTACATTTCAGTAGTTCATTCTTCCCTTCTATACGGAGTAGTTTACCTGGCTGTACTTTCCATCATGAGAAATAAGGTGACGATTAGGACAATTCAAAAAGGAAGGTGTAATCGAGGAAGCATGACCAGAACTCGTAAGAAAATTCTGATTCCCATCTTTCCCGCGTCTTCCGCTCAATTGTCTCCAAAGATGCTTGAAAGACGTCTTTTTTTTCCCCTCCCTCGTTTATTTCCTTGTCGTTGCACGTCGCGGGCAGCCAGGCCCGCCTCTTGGTGTTGCATCCAAAGCCCTCCCCTGCCTGTCACTTTTCCTTTCTCACTCCTGCGCCCAGACCTTCCACACAACCCCACCAATCCGTCCCAACCCCTCTCTCCCGTGCATGCATTCTCCTCATTATGTTCTTTCGCCCCCATCTGACACCCTTGAGGATTCGGGCCTGGAGAGGGCCGGAGCTGATGGCGAAAGTGGCACGTCGTCTGGATGGCTGCATGAATGTTGGGCAACTGTCATTCGCCAGATACATTTGCCCCTTGTCTTCAGCAGCAACTTTTTCGGCATCTCTTCTCTCCGCGAATCTCCTCCGCAAGGTTTTCACTCTTTCATCCGCTGACTGGTTTGGTCGACCCCGGACTCGCTTCCTTTCAGAATGTCGCCGCCGCCGCTTTGCTCGTCTCTTTTTGCCAACGCATCTTCTCCACCGCCATCTTGGACCAGCGGACCAGGCAAACGCGCGAGATGCTCAGAGCATGCCTAGTCCATGATGAGATATACTGCCCACCGACACCAAGAACAGCAGTGCTGGGGATCAGTGAACGTTGACCTCCACCTCCGTTGCTCAACGGCTTCTCCCGGCCCCAGCTAGAATCGAGATCCCTATCGAACGAAGACATCGACAACATTGCGGTCATATCTGCTTTGCAACTCTTGCAAATTTGACAATCGTTACTACCGTTGCGGCCTTGCCATAGCAGTCCGCAACCAGTACCTGGAGCCAGTCTCGGATCATCATTGCCTCAGGTTTACTTCCTTGACGCTAACACTCATCTACCTGACTTGCACCACCCACTCCACTAGTTGGTTTTGGCAATAATTATTGCACACTACTGTCACGGCTCGGTTCGCTTCCCGCAAAGCGCTACTTGAGCCTTGTCAGTGGCAACTCTCCGATATACCAAAGCTAAAGGCAAAACGGCGTGACATCAGCGCTGCACACTCTTGGCTGCCAGTACGCGGAGAACGGTGCGTCTCTTCATTTTCTCATTTCTACTCTGTCAAACATTATCTTTCCTAGCTTCTCGGTTCTCAGCCTCTCCCTCCCCGTGGCGCGAAATTCTCTCTTCCCAGCCTTCTCATTCTTGTACCGATCAACCCACGTCTACACCAACGCCTGCTTCGCCTTGCTCTTGGTTTCTACATATATTCGTTGCTGTTTTGACATGTCCTGTACTTGTCAAGAGAAAGAGATAGGCGTTTCCATATGCATCATGTCCCACATGAGACGGAGTCACTGCTTGGCGAACCGGCCTGTGTAGTCCAGACCAAGTCGGTTGTTTGCAGTGAGTGGGCACGCTGCGGAACCTGAAAGGATACACAACGTCCGTCGAGGATGTCACTCATTGTATCTCATAGCTGGAAAAATGGTTTCATTGTCTTGCCCGTTGCTGTTGTCTGTACTTGAGCCCATTTCGCCCTCTACCGATCCTGAGTTTTTGTCATCTTTATCAGCTTTCAGGCCCATGTCCGTTCACTGACGCCCATCGGCTTGCATATCTGATTCATGTTGTAGCCGGGTTACTGGCTACAGTATAAGGTGCACTGACATGCTACCTCAAAATTACTGCACTTACTCGTGGAGGAGCACCTTCTGAGGCTACTCGTTCACGCCCCATGGCGGGTTGCATGACGTGTATCTGGCTAACGTTGTTTAACCATAGTCTTGGACAGTCATAGTTGCCATATTTCCTGGAAAAGGACCGAGAGAATTTGGGCCGCCTAGACGGCTACGGTTACAAACAGGCATGTATGTGTACAATCCCACTTTGTTGGCTGCATAACCGAGGAATGTTACGGGACAGCTTCCTAGACTGGACGCACTGCTAACGGGAGCGTGCTGGTGACTGCTCATAGAAGCCGTTGTATCCCGCCTACTTCGTCTCTGTGCCATCTGCATGTGTCTGCACGTACACCACACCTAGCGCGCCTGGGCATGCAGAAAGTTGTTAGAGCAAAGGGAAGAATAGCAACAACAAGTAAGCTCTCTCAATCGGCTATCTGAAAGAAAGTGGCTGAACACAAACTACATCCTTATAAGGAATGGTCTGTCGCCCACACAGCTCTCGCAAAGATGGACTCCTCGTCACAGTCAACGCCGACCTCTTCAGACTTTAGCATCCAATCCATACTTTCTTCACAGGAACGTTCGAGCGCCCAGAGACACGCTGGTGCACCTCCGGCGTTTGTTTCAACACCGACATTTGCTCTGTCTCCTGCTGGTCAGAGCCCGGGTAGTGGGTTTGGGACGAGCTTCACGGCAAGTCAATCACCGTCAACATTCAAAGCCTCCTCCAGCGTCACATCGCCTCTCCCGGAACGACATTCCGCATCACCTCAAGGACGTGAACGAACCTTTCGCCACAATTCCCTTGTATCTCCACTTCAACAACAGCGACAGATGCAATATCAGCATCATTACCGTCATGAGCCGTATCAACAGCTCCAGCCGCATCATCCATATCATCAACAACCTCAACAGCGGCAAAGACAACGGCAGCAAGGGCAGCAACAACACCAGCTGCCTTCGGTTTCCTCACTACCTCCCATGTCTTCAGCTCCCTCACCATCCGCTTTACCTCCATTACCCTCATTACCCCCATTGCCGTTACCACACCAGCAATCTATCTCGAACCAGCAGGACTACCAACAGGATCACCAACGGCCATCATATCACACCTATAACCAGAACCTCCCCTCCCAACAAACCGGCGGGGATGACCACACCATTTCTACTGCTCATAATTTAAGTTTGAGTGGAAGTGGAATGGGAGAGGAAGGAGAGCACAAACCCACTGTAGCTTCGCTGGCAGGACACGGACATCCACCTTCGTCTCCAGGAAGTCACGACAGCCCCGCCGCTGCCGAGTTTAAGAAAGTCGTCGTTGCAAAACGGGCACCTATGCGATCCAGCATCGCCTGTATGCGTTGCCGCAGGTCGAAAATCAAATGTGTGAACGACGGGGAGGGCAAGTCTGCTTGCGAAACTTGCGTCAAGTCCCGGAGAGACTGTCGTTATATCGCCTCCAGCAGCCAACAACCGGCAGCGAATGACGCAGACCTTCAATTTGTGGTCACCACCGCCACTAAATTTCCCCGTGTGTTGAAGCGCGATGATCCAGGACAGATTGAGCGGACCTCAGAACGCAAGCGACTGAGGAAGCTTGGAGACTCTGTAAGCCTTGACGAGCAAAAGTCCGGCGCCTATTACGCAAATGAAGTGCTCTCTGAGCACTATTTTACGGAGACCATGTGGACGGAAATTTTTGACATCTATCGTCTTCACTTCGCTACCGAGCTCTCGTTCCTGCACCTGGCCACGCTGAAAGAGAAAATGGGCGACAAAATGAGGGCCAGTCAGACTCGTCGCTCAGACGGCACTAATCTGGTCTTGCTTGGAGTTCTCACCCTTACGGCTCGTTTTCATACTGACCTTGTCAGGCGAATCACCTTTTCCCATGCGAATCACAGCGGCAACCGGCCCAACCCTTCGAGTACGGCCGGAAGCAACCCATGGGCAGCCTCAGAATACTTTGCCAGTGTTCTGTCCGGAGCTTTGGGCCCGCTATCCGCGTGTGTGAGAATGGCCACTGTTGAACGTGTCCAGGCCTTTTTGATGCTGGGTTTATATGAGTGGATAAGACCTAGCAGAAGAGACGATTTGGACGACGCCAGATCCGACAGTATGGGGGCCTGGATGTACGTGGGCTTTGCCATCCGCATGGCCGAGGGCTTGGAACTGGGTATCGGTGATGACAAGCCTCCTCACCTTCGCCGTCGTTTCGCTTCTTCCGCATCAACTGCCTTTCCAACGACGACAGCAGGAACAGAGACCGACAGCAAGGTTAATGCTGGTGCCAAACATGAAGCTGCTCCACATTCAGAAACGGGTTTACTGGATCCATACAGAGACGGAACTGGCACTATCTCTCAAAATGGTACCGACAAGCGGGGTACAGCGGCGCTCGAAGCAATTGCTACTAGCGAGGTGCGGCGACGTACTATGTTTAGCTGTTTTGTTTTGGATCGCATGTTGGCCTGCGGTAAGAACCGCTCGGCAATGATCCGCTCTGAAAAGATCAAGGTACAGCTGCCTTGCTCCGACATTGCGTTTGATTTGTCGTTTGAGACCTTCACTGGGTACCTGCGGCCGCGCCCTGAGATCGGCGTTCATGTAGCTGGGCCTCCAGATTCGGGGGAAGTCGCATCGGATGTCAACGACAGCTTGCTGGCCCGCTTCAACCTCCTTGTCGACATATGGGGCGAGATCTCCGAGTACAGTTTTGCAGGAGGCAGGCACACAGAAGACCAGCCGCCGTGGGAAGACTCGAAATTCCGTCGACTGCGAGGGAAGCTCGAGAGCTTTTCTGCGCACCTTCCGTCCACGTTCACATTTTCAATAGCCAACTACCACAAGCACGAAAACCACAATGCGTCGACCGAGTATGTATCGCTTCATATGCTTTTTGCCGTCTGTCAGATTATGCTGCACCGCGAGTACACCCCATTTATTCCGATCCGGTGTATGCGCCCAATAGGGCCACTCGACGAGCCAACGTTTCCCGAAGGAAGTGCGCCTCGAATGTTCTGGGAACAGAGTGCGGATACGATGTTCGAGGCTGCGTACAATATTATCGAGCTGATTGAAATCTGCCAGACCCGAAAACAAATGCCAATGTCAGCACTGGTGGTTTTTGCAGTGTGGACGGCAGCATTCGTGGGCATATACGCATGGCATTTCCCACGAATGGACAAGAATCACCACATGGTGACCCAGCTCGACGCTGAACGCAACGGGAAACGCGGACCTGTATTGTCCAACAACGACGGCCGGCGGGTCTCCACACACGGACCGACAGCGGCTGCATTTGAGGCCCTAAAAAGCATGGGCACGTGGCTCCAAATGGCAACCACGTATGTCAAGTATTTCCACGAGATGGACGAATACTACGAGCGTGTTAAGAAAGAATATTGGCTGCATGTAGAGAAAAACGGTGGAGAGACGGGCAGGCACAAGAGTGTCCGGCAAGGTGGCAATGATGGTGGCCTCGATGAGTGGAAGGTCCACGGGCCGAAAGTGATGAACATTGGAAGGATCTCTGCAGCTGAAGAAGCATTCTCTGAGGGAGTGGAGGTTGCGGCTGGTGGCAACAAACGTGACAGAGCCAACGCCAACACACATGTTGCAGCAGAGCCACGCTCGGTGGTGTCAACAAAACCTCACAGCTCGCAGCTAAGGCGCACAGCAGCGGACGGTTCTTCGTCCTACATCAATACACAAGGTGCTGCTCTCGGCCAAGACGGAGGGGAAGGACCACTACGAAGGAAGCAGCAGCGGCAACAACCACAACAACAACAGCAACTACAAGAGAATGACATCGAAGAAGACACCGCAGTGGGTGGCGGAGAGGGTACTGCAACGGTGGAAACTGCGGTGCCGGGTGACAATTTGCAAGGTATTTTGTATGGAGGCGAGAATACCGCGCAGTTTCCTGGAGACGACATTGACAACGGTGCTGGTGAAAACAACAATGGCAGCGGCGCGATGCAAGCCATCCCAGAGGAACAATGGGAACAGATTGCGCATCATGCACAACAGCAACATCCGACTCAGATGTATGCTCAGGGTCCTCTGTCCCAGACGCAAGCCAGCTCCTCGAATTTCTCACCAGAAGACTGCCTACCTAGTGATGTGTCGACAGACTTCCAATTCGATCTGTTTTATCCGGCCGTGGCCAATGTCGAGCCATACGTCAGCACCCTTGAGGGCAAGCGATGGCAGGATGCCAGCCAAGCTGTGGGCATCGAGCGTTTCTCCCAGGCGGAACTGGACGGCCCTGCCGTTTGGGGCGCATCTTATTTTGGCGCTGAATATCCAACTGGAGGTTTCCCGCCTTGAAAAATGGTGATAGATATGTATTTTTGGTCTTGTTTTTGATACGGTGGTTGGGGAGTGAGAGTTTGTTTATTACTTGCTATTTTACCTATTTATCTGATTTTGTCTTACTCGAACAAAAAACTCTGGGCATTTCCAAGAAAGCTTGATTGTCGAGCCCCAGACTTGGCACAGAAGGAATATGAATCAAGCTTTTGCCTACGTTTGCCCAGAAACGCTAACAACTACAACCGCAGGCTCTTCCCCTTGTTCCAATTCCTCGATGCCTACGGAGTAGATTTCATAGAGGCCAAGCACATCGCCAAGTTATAGCCAAGTCGAAGAGGCCGTTGATCCTTTTCCGTTGTGTTCCTTTGAGTTTACGTCTGTGGATAGGGTCAAAAATAGAACAAGGGCCACCTGCACGTCCAGCAACGACAGCCGACGAGCGTGCTCAGCCACCTGCAAGTTTGAAATCCAAAAGTTTGTCACTCACCCACCAAGACAGAATTGGGCTGGGCAGACTCGAGAAGTTCTGTGTTCATTCCCCTGTGCGGAGCCTTGCTGGACCCAGAAAGGCCGCCTTGGTTAATGCAACTGCTAACCAGATGCAGTTAGGATCCGTGGTAGGCAGTGGGATTGGCACAGAACCAATGACCGGGTTTCGGGTTGCAGTCGACAGGTCAGCCCAACCGAGAGAAGCTTATTTTACGGAGTAGGGGAGGGCCTTCAACATCATTCTCCAGCCAAAGTCCTCCTTCCGTCTGTTCAAAGATAGGAGTGTCTTAGAACCGGTAAGCAGATTTCACTATCCCTGGAAGAGCCCGGGATATGTTTGATGGCTGATTCTTGTGTCAAGGACTACCTCTTCGTAACGGCCCGTTTTAGGCGAGAAACCCGACGGAGCTCTACTACTACTACGGGCTATCTTCTTCTCGATGGGAGCCAGCTTCAGCCTCACCTAATTTAGACGAACGGCTGCTATGTACTTCGTACATCGTACATGGGCCTGGGACACGTGTGGAAGTTGAGAAAGAAAGCCGGGAGAAAAGACAAGGAAACGCCCACACACTTTGCTTTTGCTTTGCAGCTCAATTTCGCGTTCCCGCGGTGTACGGGCCCATACGACGGATACGACGCAGACGAGAAGCACACTATTTTCCCTTTTCGACAGTCTTTAGCACCTGCGCCTCGCGTGCTGCCTGCGAATCCTCAGAGTCCCTCATTTTCTTTCTTGAGCGCGCGCCGCCTGATGTGGGGACGCTAATCCTTTAAGGAAAACGACGTGCGACGAGGAAGCCGACGACGCAGAATCGCTTTGCAGGCCAGCTCGAACCCAATGGCGTGAATGGTACCGTTACTCGAAGACACAAGCAGGCCCGCCAGGTAACATAATTTTGTGCTAGGCACACGGGTCACCAAAATGCGCTGCGCAGCGCGCTTGTCCGAATTTACAAGTTCCCTTCCTGGTATCTCGCGCGACAAAGCCGTCGGGCGTTTATTGAAAATGGACGCACGAGAGCGCAGGCAGGCACCGCAGTTAGCCTTACCATCGCGGGGGTATCCAAGACAGGGACGTCCATCTATTTCCGTTGTGACTAGCCTTTCCCACTCTTTGTTCGCGCCGCTGTTTACAGGGGCACAACAAACCGCGTCCAACTGGCGCCAGCGAGCGCCATGTAAGATACTCGTATGCCATACCCAGCCTGCCAATTTTAATGAGGACCGGCCATCATGAAACGCAACGGCTCCTACTCCCCTAGAACGCAAGCCTTGTAAGATCCAACGCTTCTTTGGGCTTTTTTTAACGATACGGCGGTTACGAGAGAATCGCGACAACGGCTTACAGAGCTAGTCAGACTCCGCCTTCCGACCTCCGCCCGTTGTCCTCCGTTCAAATATGGACTATGGCGGGACATGACCATTATGTTCCACCAGAGCCAAACCGAAGACGGCAACGAAGTCGAACACCGAATAAGATGGTAGACGATGTCAACAGACCACGTATCGACAGACGGCGGTCAGACAGGTCGCCCCTTCTTTTTGTCAACGAAAAGCGACATGGCTTCGAGGATGTCATGAACGTCACCTGTACCGTTCCAACATGCTGTCTTTCATTCCTATTTTTTTTTGTGCCACGGACCACTCACTCTTCTCTGCTTCTGCGATGCTCTTCACTGGCTCGTCGTCCTGCGGAGTACACGGGCGGGTCGTTGGTAGGGCTTGATCCCACGCCACCTTCTCCCGCTCCTCCACGCTCGCCCTCCACCCGTCACCCCTTTTCCCATCATTTCATTTTCCTTCTTTTTCATTTTTAGGGTGCGCTGTCCATCCCCCCACCCCTGCAAACAAAACAAACTGCGGGTAAGGGGTTTGCCTTGGACGACAGACAAGGAGGAGACTAAGGAGCCTCACATATGAGCTTAATTTTTTTTCTCCTTTTATTTTTTTCTTCTCTTTTGAACGTGGGCCCCCTGCTCGCTCTACTCTACGGAGTACTCATTCTAGTGTTTTGACTGGCTCTAGTTGGCCTGTGGTGCTCGATGCTGCCCCCCGTGTACTCCGTATGGTCACTCTGAAGGAATCTTTCCTGGGCTGTGGGAGGCGAAGCAAACGATGGTCGAAAAGCAGCCCATGAATGGGTCCAATAGTTAGTCCTCCGACCGGCGTACATACATCTGCACGATTGTCTATGTTTATCCTCCGTTCCGGCTTACTAGCGCGTTTGCTGGAGACAAGCCCCCCCAGCCCACGCTCGAAAAACGCCTTTCGCCAATTTCTCCAAGTGCGAGACGAGGTGTGCGAGATGAGCGAGCTGAGCGAGCTGTGCGAGCTGTGGCACACCTTTTCTTGGTGAAGCCTTTTCTGTATGTCTGTCGATGAACTACGGAATACGGTCGGCCACGTCCTTGTGCATATAATCTTGGCCAAGTCTCGATCTTGGCCGTTTGATTTCTTTTTGTTGTCTTTATCATTCACTGTCTTTCACGATCGTCTCGTTCTCGTTCCCGGGTTTGGTTTCTTTATTTGTTTAAACGAGGGACATCTTTCTAACTGTGTGGCCTCGCCTCTCCTTTCGTTATTTTCTTCCACATTCATTGACACCAAACGAACACACACACACGATGAAGGCTTCGACCCTGTGGGCTTCGGCTCTCTGCCTCTTCGGCGGCCTGTCCGCCGTGGCCGGCAAGAAAGATTCCATGTTCCCCAAGCCGCCCGGCATCCAGGCGTACGATCACCCGGATCCAAATGCCGACATCATCGACGGCACCTTTGACCAGCCGCTCGACCACTACGACCTATCCAAGGGCACGTTTTCAAACCGCTTCTGGTTCAGCACAAAGTACTGGAAGGGCCCCGGCTCGCCCGTCTTCCTCTTCATGCCCGGCGAGTCGGATGCCAGCCTGTACCTGGGCTACCTGGACAACTCCACGATCCCGGGCCTGTACGCCGAGTTCTTTGGTGGCCTTGTTGTTGTCATTGAGCGTATGTTTTTGGCCTCCTCTCGTCCGTCGCATTTGTATTATGTCGTTGGGATGATTTCGGTAACTAACACAATGGCAGACCGCTACTGGGGCAAGTCCGTTCCCTTCGACACCCTGACGGCCGAGACTCTGCAGTATCTCGACCTGCCGCAGGCCATGATGGACATTACGTACTTTGCCAAGAACGTGTCCTTTGACCTGGGTGGCGACCTCGGCAACAACGACAACTCGGACAACGCTCCCTGGGTCCTGATCGGCGGCTCGTACCCCGGCGCCCTGACGGCCTGGATCCAGCAGAAGGCGCCGGGGGTTTTCTTTGCGCACCACGCCAGCTCTGCCGTCGTGGAGACGATTACGGACTTCTACACCTACTTTGCGCCCGTCGAGGAGGCCTTACCCGCCAACTGCTCTGCCGATGTCCGCGCCGTCGTGCAGTACGTCGACCACGTCTTGACCTACGGCGACGACGCCGACATCCTCGAGCTCAAGAACGGATTCGGTCTCGGCATGCTCGACCAACACGACGACTTTGCCGTCCAGGTCTCCACGCCGCTGCGCCAGTGGCAGGAGGACGAGGCTTATGTGCAGGCGTTTTGCGACTACATCGAGACCTCCGGCGAGACCCACATTGTTCTCTCCAACCCGAATGGCGTCGGCCTCGCTACCGCCCTGCCTCTGTACGCGTCCTTTATCAACCAGACCCGTGGTCCTGTGTGCGCCGGCAACGGTGGCACCGCCTGCAACACGTACGTGAACGTGGAGCAGTTCGACGACCCGTCCGACTTTACCGACGGCCGCCAGTGGAATTGGCTGCTGTGCCACAACCCCTTTGGCTGGTGGCAGGTCGGCCCGCCGAAGTCGGACGGCACCAACATCGTCTCGCAGTACGCCGACGTCCACTTCTTCACCCGCCAGTGCCCGCTCAACTTCCCCACCACCAACGGCTACTCCTCGGGCTGGGCCGACGGCTACACCCCGGAGCACCTCGACCTCTACACCGGCGGCTGGGACGCGCCCTACGACAAGGTCCTGTTTGTCAACGGCGAGGTCGACCCGTGGCGCTCGGCTACCGTCTCGTCCGACTACCGCCCCGGCGGCCGTCGTGAGGGCACCCCGGACGCGCCCATCTGGGTCGTCCCCGGCGGCAACCACTGCCCCGAGATGCTGCTCGAGTACTACGAGGGCGCGCCGGACCTGTACAAGGAGATCTTTGCCACCATGAAGGCCTGGCTGGCCGAGTGGAAGTAGGCGGCGACACGGGATTTGTGCGTCTGTCCACTGGCTGTGTTAATGACTTTTCTTTCTGTTCTTTTTTATTCATTTTTACCCTTGAGAGGTGCATCTTACGTGGCGTTTTCAGTGTATCGTTTTTATTTGCTTCCTGTCTTCTAACCTGGTCTATATTTGTTTATGCTATGGTACATATATATCCTCTTTCGGAAAGGAACCTCGGCCTATTTCATTAAAAAATACAGAGTACATGAAACATTGCGGCGAGCTGAGCAAATATAATGACTGCATAAGAAAAAGAAGTGATGTAAAAAAAACATTCGGGGATCAATAAAAAAGCGTACAGCAGCGGGTATTCGCTGGTCGTCACCGACACAGTTTCCCGACAACCACAGGAGACCGCGGCGTCCGGAAAACAACATTGATAACAAGAGTTTCTAGTTCATTTTCGTTTAGTGAAACATACCCCATCCATGCAGCCATTTGTGAGATGTGATTCCACCGAGGACAGCCAAGCTCATGTCGAATTCGCCCCCCATCTCCAACATGCAATAGTGAGCCATACGCCGCGTCGTCTGCATGGACGGCTCGCGCTTGATAACTGCGTGAGCAGGTGTTGAGGCGCCGTCAGAATCACCGAGACTACCGAGAATACCGAGAACATCGGGCACGTTCTGGACAACTCGGCCGGTGTCGGCCCGGAAGCCGCGCTCTTCGCTGGTCGTGGTCCCAATAACCCCAGTGGCCTTGTCCTTTGCCTTGATCCACCATACCCACGTGACGTACCGCCGCTGGCACCCGTGTTCGAGCCATGGCCAGATGTCCGGCTCGATGTATTCCTTGCGGACATGGCCAAACGGACGCCAAGCCAGCTGGCTCGATTCGTCTTGGAGGTTAAAATTCAACCGGTGCCACAACAAGTCCGCCCGTGCGACTAGCTGTGACGCATCCTTGCCGTCATGGCCGTCCGGGTCGTCCTTGTATGGGCGCGGCGGCGGTGCGTGTGAAAAGGCATGCTGGACGCCGGTCCAGGAAAACGCGGTAATACACGGCCTGGCCGACGACCCGCGCCCGTACTTCTCCTCCAGCGTCTCCAGGTACCGCGCCACCATCTCGAGAATGCCTTGGTTGCCAAGCAGGCAGAGCCCGAGCCACCACAAAGCAACGCGTGGCCGGCGCATGGCAAAGACCTGCACGAGTTTCACAAAGTTGCCCGACGCCAGAGTCGGCCGCAGGGCATCCAGGGCGCCGGCCAGCCAGGGACTGACCAGGTTGGCGTCCGTGTCGGGCTGCCAAAAGACGCTCCAGGCGATGGACCACATGGACCTCCAGCTTATACTGAGCGTCATAAAGTAGCGCACGTCGGCGACGTAACGGTTGATGCGCGTCGCCACCCGCCCTTTGTCGCTGAAGGACGTGCCTCTCCGCAGCCGCGGCACGGGAAACTGGGGCTCCAAGTCGTACAAGCGATATAACGGGAGCGCGAGCGCGGCCATGAACGCCGCCGTAATGGGCGAGACCGACACCACGTCGCCCGGCTCGTCTGCCGCATCCAAGTGATACAGGGCGCAGAATTCGGCAAGCAGGGCCGAAGCGGTGGTCGACGTCGGCGGCGCGATCACGGGGGTCTCGAGAACGCTGTCGTTGGCGACCACCGCAAAGACAGCATCGCCCGCACAATGCGATGCCCACGGCGGCACCCTCGGGGAACCGTTGGCCCGCCAGCCAAGCTGCGGTGCCAGCAGCGCACAGAGCCACCGCACAAGCTGCGGCGAGACGCCGTCGCCCGTCAGGTTCAGCACCCGCCGGCCCTGCCCGCGTAGGCGCGCCGTATCTTTGGCGCTCTGCGGCTGCAGGGCCTCTGGTGTGTACACAACCGTCCGGCGCTGCATTTCCAGCAAACGCACGGACAAAATGTACGCCCATCCCAGCGTCAGGATCAGATGGCCGCGCGATCGCAGCGCCGGCACATCGTCCGGCGCGGGCGCCGCCGTGGTGCGGCACGCGATCGCATCCCTGCACCACAGGACAAGTTCCTCGCGAGGGCCAGCCACCCTTTGCATGTCCAACGAGCCACTGTCTGGAGCATCGGCTCCGGGATCGGACACGTGCCATATCGGCCGTCCCGCCAGGAGAGGCCCCGACGGTATCCGGCTGGGCAGGGCGGGCACGTTCTGCAGTAGAATGTACGGGTTGTTGAGATGGCGGGGGAACGAGCACGCCGGCAGCGCCTCGGCCTCGCGAACAAAGTGTTGCCAGGTCGCGCGCGCGTCGTGGAAAACGCGGTCAATCGCCGCAGCCGTGGGGATCAAGGGGTCGTCGTCGTCCCCGATCAGCTGCGAAGGCAGCGGAGATGGGTCTGAGCCGCCGGAGCCGCCGGAGCCGCCGCCGATGCCGTGGTAGTGCGCATAGTCGGAGTCATCCTCGGTCGTCTCGGGCGGCGCATCGCTCGACGTGTCGTCGCTGGCCTTGAGCACAAACGCCCCCGTGCGCGCCCAGTGCGCAACCTGGCAGCCGCCCATTTCGTGGTGTGCGGTATCGTTGCCAGCGTTCGTCGCTGGACAGGACTGTTGGTATTCCCAGAGCCATGGTTATTCTCGGGGCGGTGGCAGGCGGTGTGAGGTTGCACGGAACGAATTCACGACGTGTGTTGATTCGCGCGTCGCGTTGTGGGCAGTCAACAATATTAGTCATTTGGTTTAGTCAGCGATGATCTATCATGCCTCCCACGGGGTGCAATTGAAGTGGAAGTGGTGTTTTACAGTGGTGTTTTACAGTGGTGTTTTACAGTGGTGTTTTACAGTGGTGTTTTACAGTGGTGTTTTACAGTGGTGTTTTACA
>WNLO01000007.1:344689-356840 GCA_021398005.1 Sporothrix luriei
TTACAGTGTTGTTTTACAGTGTTGTTTTACGGTGTTGTTATTGTTTGGAGATGTAATTTACACTTTTAAAGCATCATATGTTGGAAGCCGAGAAAGGAGTCCGTCCCCCAAAATACCCGTACAGCCTCCATTTGACTACAACTATTTCGGCGACGTCTTTGTAAACGCTCTGTAGCTTTTCATGCTGTCTTTGAGAAATCGCATAAAAAGCGTAAAGCGACAAAGAATTCAAAATGGGCGTCTGCCAGATCCAAGAGTGGCGGACCACATGTATCTGCTAGGTAGCGGATGAGCTACAAAGGCAACGGGTCTTCTGTCTTCCCGTCACCTCTGTCACATACAATTGACATGTTGGCGCCGATCGCGAAAGGAAACCGCCCATTGGATAAAAAGATATCGTTAGGTAACCAATTTATTTCACAAAACGGACATAATCCAAAAAGGCATGTGTGAAAAATGCTAGTATTTTTTTTGATATGGTGGAAGAGCGAGAGACATCTGCACGGCCATCGACGCATTCGCGACATAAAGACGTAAAAACACCGAAACCACATTTTCATTTCGTGCTGGGGCCGTCCGTGGACGTCTTTGTCGCCACAGCTACTCAATCTATTTCCTACCCTGTTTTCTATTCTCTATCTATTTGGCGTATTCCGTTTTCTGTTCTCCTTTCTCTTTTCTGTTTTCTTTTTCTTGTTTTCTGGTCGGTGGCTGCTTTGTGAACGAATATAAGGTACATATGTCTTTAATGTATATAGTTAACGAGGCTTTTTAATTGTTTTAAAGTCAGTGCTTAAAGAGGAGAGAAAAGGACCCTTTAATAATAGTATAAATAAATGGTTAATATAAAAGTATTAAAACTAAAACTATAATATTACTCTTAGAGATAAAATAACGTATAAAGATGTAGGAATTTTTTTCTTCTTCCTTTATAACACCCTCTTAAACTATTCTTCTAAGAATAACTAGCTTAAGCATCATACAAATAAAAAGGGGATGTATAAAAGTGGAAGGCTATACCATGCAGTACAGCCAGGAACCCGGAGCTCGGGCTATCGGCAATAGCGGCGGCCTCCGTATATGACGATATATTCTAGGCGAATGAGAAACCAGCCTTCTCGGCAGTGGTACGTGAATTATTGGTTTGACTAGGGGAGAGCGGACGGGATCTCGTATTTTCTAGTATCTATGGCCGTACGTGAAAGCACCATCAATGATATTGAATTATAACGGCAGTGTATGGAGCAAGCCGTGTGGAACAATATTCGCAAAACCGCCACCAGCTCCTCGGCGACGAGACCAGTCCGCTACTCGGGACGGCATTTGTTCTCGAAGCACAACACTACGTCGCTAACCATAGGACAGTGGTGTAGCCGTTCGTAATTTTACCAGCGTACATATTTTATTAACAAATTATTGGCCACGATCTTGTTGACATTTTATATATTTACTTCATTGTACTTAAATTCGTTTCTATTTTAGTCACCTCGTCCCTTCTACATATCAACTGGCCATGAATCTCTTTCTACTTTCACATCCTGTTGCCTCTGCCCCGTCTCGTGCTTCCCTGCACATCCCTCGCCCCCTTCCGCCTCCAATGCTGCCAAATATACAGATGCCGGTATCTTGCTTATGAAATCGTAGTAAACAAGGTTTCTTCAAAATGCTCAAACCACCGACCTCACACCACACTCCCGCCAAAAGAACAAAAAAAAAAAAACATCTCCATCATTGCATATCTTTTTTCGTCTATTTACTCCGAAAATCCCGTCTAGCCCGTAAACCGGAACCGTGCCGCCTCCAGCTGGCCGAGACCATCGCGTGGCGCCACGTACCGCCGCCGGTACGAGTTGGTGAAGTCTTGCAGCAGCGCCCTAACCTGCCGCAGGCCGCCTTGTGCTGGGTTCTGCAGCCGGTCCTGGATCTTGCCCACGAGCCGCTGCACCTCGACCGGCGACACCGTCCCCGCCGGCAGCATCAGCAGCGTCCGCTCGACCCACGCCGTCGTCTCCGTCGGCAGCAGCTCAAACATGGACAGCAAGACGCCGCTGCCGTCCGCGAAGCAGTCCCGCGGGAACGTAATCATCATGCCCGCCAGCACCTGCTTGACCAGCACCTCGCCGCGCACCGCGAGCAGCTGCTGCACAATGACCTGCAGCTGCTGCCGCAGCGCGGAGCCGTCGGCGGGCAGGTCAGCCGTCGACGAGGCCGGGTTCGCGCTGCCGTACGTCAGCAGGTCGCGCAGGTAGTGCAGCGTGGCCGACAGGGGCTCGCGCTGCTCGAGCGCCAGGGCCGAGATAGCGGCCTCGAAGATGGGCGTGAAGAGGGGCGAGGGGATCAGGCGCTGCGGGTAGAAGAGCAGCGCGTCGACCAGCAGCCGGAAAAAGTCCTCAATGACGTCCGGCAGCTCGGCCGCCGGCAGGTCCGACATGAAGCGCAGCACGCTGGTCGCTTGGGACTCGAAAAACACGTAAATGTTCTCGGTGATCTGGGCGTCGACGTGCTCGCGGTTTTCCGAGAACTCGCGCAGGATGGCGCCCGTCACCCAGAGGAAGCAGCCCTGCTTGGAGACAGTGAAGCCCTCGGCGAGCTTGTTGGCCATGGGCGCCAGCAGCGGCGTCATGTCCGTGCGGTACGAGATCACCATGAAGCGCCAGCAGCGGCACACGCGCTCGCAGATGGGGGTGAAGTGGAAAAAGTTTTCTAGGACGGTCGACAGCACGTGGAACACCTCCTGCCAGTACTTGACGGCCGGGTTTTCCTGCCCCTCGGGAACGTAGGGGACGACAATCTGGACAAACATCGTGATCAGCTGCAGGTGGTCGGCGACGGCCAGCTTGCCCTCCTCGGTGGTGGCCGCATTGGCCTTGCGCATGAGCCGCTCGATCAGAGGGTCGACGTAGAGCTTGAGCAGCTTGTAGATGTCCTCCAGCTTCTGCACAGCGACGACGCTGGCCACACCCTCCGTAATCTCCTCCTGGCTCATCTCCGGCAGCTTGTCGAGGATCTGGTCGTAGAATTGCTGCATCTGGATAACCTGACCGCTCAGCAGCTCACGGCAGTCGGTGCAGAAGAACTTGATGGCCTGGGCGGCGGCGCGGACGATCTCCTTCGACTCGGTCTGGAAGGACGACACGATGTAGTTAAACTGCGGCTCGAGGACCTCGGGGTGCTCGGCGGTCCACTCGGTGTACCGGCCAAAGACCATGATCGTGGCAAATCGTAGCTTCTCGTGGTTCGGGATCTGCACCAGCAGCGGCATCAGCTGAGGCAGGATCGTGTCCTCCTTCTTGCCCACCATACGGCCCATGGCGCGCATAGCAAACAGAGGGGCCTCCAGCTCTTGCCAGTGGGGGACAGAGGTCGGGGTGACGAGCGCGGCGTATTTGGCCATCCACGACTTGATGGAATCCAGCACCTTTGTCAGGCACTCGGTGATGCCCAAGACTTCGCACGCGTCCTTGAGCGTGTCGCCCATGTGGTGGCGGAACTCGCGGAACTTCTCCTCTTGCTCGCGGTCACCGTCAAACAGGTCGAGCGTGGCGTTGGTCGCGCTGCTGCTGTCGGCTGCCGCCACAGCCGCGGCATCGTCCTCGTCCGGCCGCGGGTACTGCAGCCGGACGAGCATGATGTCCACCAGCTTCGCGTAGACATCGACGAGCTGCAAGCGCGATTCGATGTATCGCTCCAGGACCAAGTACTGCTTCAGCTCGTACCAGAAACCAAACGTGTACTTAATAACGTCGCATTCCTTGTCGAGGGCGGCGCACTCGAGCAGAGCGTCGATGAGCGGGCGGAAGTGGACGGGCTCGCGGGCGATGGCGACGACCCACGAGTCGCCTGCGTCTGCGAAGAGAAGCGTGAGAGACTTGAAGCTCTCGGTGTCCTCCTCCTCTGCATACTTGCGAATGTTTGGCCGCAGCTCGATGATGCGGGGCAGGAGGGCCTGGATGGTATCGAGGTTGTCGTCGACGTCGCGGGTCTCGCGGCAGATGGTGCCCAGACAGTCCGTGGCGGCCTGGATGGTGGCCTCGTTCCCGATCGCCGCGATGACGACGTTCAGCAGGGGCGAGTTGACGATGCTACTGACGGGGACTTCACGCAGCCATGAGGTAATGCACTCGAGTAAGAGGGGGCCGTTGGAAGCAGCAACTACGGGGCGAAAACACGGAGTCGTTAGTTTCTTGGTGCATCAGTTGAAAGACTTGCATTTTTGAGGAGTGTACGTACGGTGGGATTGTGAGTAGGACGTCAGAAGGCCAATAACCTCCTCGGCATTGTCGCCCAGCAGCTCTCGTGTCCGGTCGGCGAGCTCCTCTTCAGACAGCGTGATCTTGCGGCCCTCGGTGACCTCCTCGGGCAGCACGCGCAGAAAGTCGAGGATGCAGGCATGGCTGTCGACGTCATCGCCCAGCGCCCGTATGACGGTTGGTAACACATCCTTCCAGTCGGTCATCTGGATGGCCAGGATGGCAAGACACACACATAGCTGGACACGGACGGGCCGCGGGCCGGGCGCAAACTTTTTTAGCAGCAGCAGTATCTGGTTGCGCAGCTCGGGTAGCTGTGCGGGTTGGACCTGGGTGGCGAGGTCAAATGTGATCTGGTGGGGTTGTTAGACGTTGGGGGCTTGGACGAGACTCCAGTTCGAAGACGAGCAGGGCGCAGGGTGTGGACTTCGTGACGGAGTTCCGGGGTAGATGGCGTACCTTGCCCTTCAGTGTTGTTGCGGCAAACAGCATGGCCTCGGCCTCGACGGACGACTGCAGGACTGCGACGGTGACAGACCATGCGCCCTCCTGGGGTTTGTGTGTTAGTATCTGAAACTGAGAGAGCGACGCGAGAACTGCAGCCCGTAGGCAGCGTCCAAACCAACCGATTTCTGGAAGCGCGCAAGGTAGTCCATGGCGGCTGTCTTCTTGCTGGCTTCGCTGCCGCGCATCGTGACCATGGCGGCCAGGACAGCATCGGGCGTGAAGACCTCGGCGGCGCCATTTGACGCCATGGTGGGCGGCGCCGGAGATGTAAAAACGAAGTGCGGAAGGGAGGTCGGTCGGGCGTATCGGCGGGACGATGGCCGCTTCACGTTCGACCGGAAGAGGGAGGCCGAGGAGGGCGCGAGAGGGCGAAAGGGGTTATCGAATAGGAGCGGACGACAGACGGGCGATGCTGGCTTGAACGGACGCTTGCTGGTCGGGATGAAAAGGGCGTCGCGCAAGATGCAGAACGTCCAGCCGGAGCGTCGTGCAGATGAAGGTGCTCGTCAAACGAAAACACGAGTGTCGCGATGGTCGAGACGAGCGCGAGGAGGAAGTGAACGAGGGCGCGGCGAAAACAGGCAAACGAAAGGCGCGGGCGAGAACTGGTGAAGGGACCGAGGGGCGCGAGAGTAGTAGACGGCGCCTTGTGCGGGGCGGGGTGGACTGCGATGGGGTGTTGCGTGCACGGTCGCAGGTTTCGCTCAAGGGTGAAAGGGGATATGAATTGCAGAGAAAGATGCTGCAAATGGAAATGTATCTAGATGCAAGATGTCCCGATGTCCTGCTTGCTTGGGTACTTCTGGGGTGTTCCTTCCGTCTGAATGCTGTAGGCTGTGTTCCAAATTGGCAGCTGCCGGACCCAAGCGGGAAAGTGCTAATGCCACCACACCCGAAAGCAAACAAGACAAGAAAAATTTAGTAGGGCAAGAGCAACCGGCCAAGCGTCGACAGGGACTGCGTCTTTGTTGCCAGGAAGGTGGGGCATATTATTGCACAGAGTGGCCCAACGGAAATGGCCAAAAGAGGGGTGCGGCCTTGTCCAATACCTCCGTAGTGGGTGGGCGCCTTCCCGAGCAGGTAGCGCTGGGCGGCGCTGAAGCAATTTCACAGCACATGCACTTGCTAGCCTTGCTTAGTCATTTTGAGAGAATGAGTGTGCATCCAGTCTGTGGCCTTTGTAGTTCGTTACTTCGTGTCATTTTTATGTCGTGCATATATAAACGTCTATTTTTGTGTGATTCCCTCGGTTTCTGGGGTTATTATAGCTCCGTCGCCCGTGATGAGGCCGTCCAGCGGCTGGTCATGCGGACCTATTGGCACAGAGTGCGCAGGCAAGACCTGTTCGTTCAGGGCAAGGCCGTACAGACGGACAGCTTGGGACGGCGGTGGGATTGCAGCTGCCATTTTGAGTGCGTAGCGATGTAAGAAATAGTCGTAAAAGCCGCGACCGTGACCGCAGCGGTGGATGCGACGTGTTTCTGGGTGGACATCGAAGGCAAGACCGGGCATGAGAATAAGGTCAAGAGAGGAGAGCGAAGGCTTTCCCTCTCCATCGTCACTTGTCTCACCAACCTCCCGAGGGGCGTCACCCAACACGCGGGTCCGTGCAGACACGCTGCTGGCCGACACGCTCGGGATGCCCCAGCGGTCGCGCTCCAGGCCCTCGTAGTCGGCAAGATCGTGCAGCCGGACCATGTCCATGACGCGCGGCGGGACATAGTCAACGGCCTTTATCGCCGCGGCTGGTTTGTGGAGGTACGGCACGAACACTTGCTTGCCGGCGGCGAGAGTGTGCCGCACGATGGCGTCTGTTTGCACCTCGGCGGAAGGCATTGACAAGAAGACGGCCACACGTTGCGCGTCCACGAACGGCGGGAATCGCAATAGCGCGCCGTGGATGGCCGCACTCTGCAACGACACCGATTCTGCCGGGAGAGATTTGAGCTGCTGCTTCATCTGGGCCCGGAGCTGGTTCTTGGCCACAGCCAGACCGGGCGTCGCGCCCAGGACCGCACTCGGCGTCATCGTGCCGTCGGCTTCCTTCCCAGGTGGCCGGGACATATAGAGCAAGTGTAGCCACTAGAAACGACCTTTTCTTGACGGATTGGTGTTATGTGTGGTAGAATGGGCACGTTGAAGCCGTCAAGTTGGTATGACGGTATGTGGTGGTTTGTGTTGACTTTTATGCCTGCGGGCATGGATAGACGTGCAAGCGGAATTAGTGCGCCAGCGAAGGATAGACAATGACAGGCCCGTAATACGTCACATGCGGCCTGGCTGCTTGCACCTGCCTGCACTGGTAGCTATGCACACAGCTACCTGCCATGTGGGCAGCTCGTGAGCACTTTCCATTTTGTCTTGATGCCCCTCGTACCTACCCCAACGAGTATTATGAGTGCGTTTGTCTTTAAACGGCAGGCGCAGCCCAGGCGCTCTTAAACCAAATTCCCGCCGGCATCGACAAAATCTTCCAATTCAGACCCATCTCAGTCGACGTACACTTTGCAACCCACCACGATCTTTGCCATCAGATTGAAAGCACCAGGCCCGCCCCACGCCAGAAGCAAAACGTACTCGCCTCGTTAAGGCACTTGGCATTCACAAACCGCTCAATGGCATTGACCGAGAGGGTCCTCCTGGCAGCATCTCGACACGCTCGCACCATTTTCTCCGTTTAAGACCTTTTGTTTTGCGAGGCTTTGCCTTGTTCTTTTCGGTCAATTCCTCTTTTTCGTCCCATCGTCAGCGTGCGTCTCTTGGGCCGCCCGCCCATGCTAGCATCGGTATTATCGCCCACATGCTAGGTGCCTCTTTAAAGCTGTACGAAAAACATCCACCCATTTGTGGCCCCACTCGCATCATGTCCAGTTAGGTTTTATCGATTTTCGCACCCTGGTCACACAGCTTGCCAGCTTGCCTACAGCCTAGCCCCGGTCCCTGAGGCCGCCCCGCCATACCGCTGCAAGCCGTCCTGTTTCCGTCTACGGGTGCGACGTCTGGTCAACGGCCACCTCCTCCGCCATCTTCTATTGTAGACGCCTCCTCGTCGACATTGACAGGTGAACGCTCGGTCGCGGGCATCGCGTATTGTTCAGCAACAAGGCTTCTGGCCCTTTCGTTCTCCGCCTGCTTCCACCACCTCTCCGTGTTCTTCGTCTCGTCATTTATCACGTCATCCTCTCGCCCCGCATACACCACATGGCCTGCCTGCCTCGGACTCGGCCCAGGAGGAGACAGTCGAGCATCACGGCATGCACTGTAGGTCCAACATCCGCCCCAGTGACGGCGATCCGATGACAAGACAACTTCCACCGTCCCTGCGCTCGTCGCCGAGCTTCCAGAAACCATCCTATGGCACCGTGTCAGGTAGCGGATCGGGAACCTCGACACCTACGGCGGCAGCGACAGCGGCAGTGACGCCCACCGAACCGATCCACACTCAATCAGAGGCAGCCGAAGCTCCTCTACGCCGCATGTCGACCGGTGCCAGTGCTGCCCCAACACGGCATGCCACTCTACGGCGAAAGCGATCTCAAGCCACAGCGCTATTTGCACAGTACGATGCCGTGACGGGCGGCTCTGCACGCATTCCCCCGCCAGAGCTCGAGGTGGAAGCGATGCTTGCCGGTCTGGGCAGCACACGCTTCGACGCTGCTGGCACGGCCGCAACCGTAACGGCCGCGCCAAGCGAGGCCAGCTTCGACAGCGACGACGTCGACGACGACGACGACGACGACCAGAATGGACTGTCTGGGGGCTATTATCATGGCGAGGCCGGCACAGTCTCTGACGCAGGATATCCTGTACTCAGAGACACCGACGTTAACAGCAACGACTACGGCTCTAGCTATGGCGAAGAGGTGGATGGTAGTGTTGGTGACTCTGGAGCGGTTGGCAAGTCGTCGGCCCAGCGCGATCCGCTTGGTAGCAGTGACGAAGACGACGACAATGCAACATCATCCAACCCACCGGACAACTCACCTTTCGCACAAGTCCGTGCCTCTGTGGCGCCCGTCGATAACATATTGCTTTCAATTAGCACACCGCGTATGTGGTTCTTATCGATCCTCTTCTCCTTCCTAGGCTCGTCCACAAACCTCTTTTTCTCTCTGCGCTACCCCAGCGTCGCCATCACACCCGTCATTGCACTTCTTCTCGTGCACCCTCTCGGCCTCGCATGGGATATGGTCCTCAAGCGTGCCGAAGACCCGCCCGAGGACTTTGTTGACGGTGTACGCGTGCTTACGTCGGGCCAACACGCACGCCACATTCGCGGCCGAATGGCCCGTCTCCGCCTTTGGCTGGCTCAGGGCAGCTGGAACGAAAAAGAGCACACCTGCGTTTATGTGAGCAGCAACGTATCGTTTGGATTCGCCTTTGCGACAGACGTCATTGTCGAGCAGACGCATTTCTATAAGCAAGACGTTAGCATCGTTTACCAGCTGCTGCTCATTGTGTCGACGCAGATCTTGGGCTACACCTTTGCCGGCCTGTCGCGCCGCTTCCTCGTGCGACCCAGCGGCATGATTTGGCCGTCTACGCTCATGTCGGCTGCCATGTTTGCTACACTTCACAAGGAAGAGAACAAGCCTGCCAACGGCTGGCGCATCAGTCGCTGGCACTTCTTTTATGCCGTCTTCCTGGCCGCCTTTGCGTTCTATTTCATCCCCGGTCTGCTCATGCCCGCGCTCAGCTACTTCAACGTCGTCACTTGGTTCGCGCCCAGGAACGTTGTTGTTTCCAACTTGTTCGGAGTTGTGTCTGGCCTTGGCTTGTTTCCAGTGACGTTTGACTGGGCACAGATTGCCTATATTGGTTCGCCCCTCCTCACGCCCTTCTGGGCCGCTATGAACGTTGTGGGCGGCCTCGTTATTGTCATGTGGATTGTCGCTCTGATAGCCTACTACCGGAACTGGCTGTACTCGTCTTTCATGCCCATTCTCTCGGCCTCAGTCTTTGACAACAAGGGCCAGGTTTACGACGTCAGTCGGATCCTGACCTCCGACTTTCTGTTTGATCGTGAGGCCTATAGCAACTACAGTCGTGTCTTTCTGCCCATCACCTATGTCCTGAGTTATGGCGTGCAGTTTGCAGGGCTCGCCTCGCTGCTGACGCACACAGCCTGCTGGCACGGCAAAGACATATGGCGTCAGTGGTGTCAGTCACTGGACGAGGCTAAGCTGCAGACAGCGGCCAGCAAACGTACGACGAGCCTCGGCGGGGATGCAAACCGGGAGGACGCCTATCAGCCCGTGCCTACCAGTACCGACGACTCGATTGACGACGACGAAACGGATGTCGACAATCCCCGCTCGGCCAACCTCGCGTCCAATGCCGTCCCTCTGCAGCCGGCCACCAGCCGCAGCATGAGTGACTCTACCATGGACGGCCTCATGGGCCACGAAGATGTCCACAACCGCCTTATGAAGCGCTATCGTGATGCACCAATGTGGTGGTACCTGGCGACGTTCGTGTCCATGACAGCTGTCGGCATGTTCATTGTCGAGTACTATCCTATTCACCTACCTTGGTACGGCTTACTGCTCGCCCTTGGGATATGCACCGTCCTGTTCATCCCCATCGGCATTGTCATGGCCGTCACAAACCAGCACGTCAGCATTTACCTGATCTGCCAGCTGGTGTGTGGCGCCATGTTCCCCGGACGCCCCGTCGCCAACATGGTCTTTGTCACCTACGGCTACATTTCGTCGGCACAGGGTATCAAGTTTTGTGCCGACCTCAAGCTTGGCCACTACATGAAGATTCCACCCCGCACCTTGTTCAAGGTCCAGATGGTCGCCACGCTGGTCTCGTCGGTGTCCCAAATCGCCGTCCTCAACTGGATGTTTGGCAACATTCCGGGGCTGTGCACGTCAGAGGCGCTCAACGGCTTCATCTGCCCCATTGCCCGCGTCCATTTCAACGGGTCTATTCTCTGGGGTGTTGTGGGACCCGGGGAATTCTTCGGGCCCAACGCCATCTACCGCCCGCTCGTGTGGTGTTTCCTCGTTGGCGCCATCGCACCCGTCCCACTGTGGCTGTACAGCCGCCACCGGCGCGATAGCGTCGTGCGCAAAATCAACTTGCCCATCCTGCTGGGCTCTCTCGGCTGGATTCCGCCGGCCACCGGCCTCAACTTTTCCGTGTGGGCGCTCGTCTGTTATCTGTTTAACTACGTGGTCAAGCGCCGTGCCACTGCCTGGTGGGCCAAGTATACGATGACGCTCAGTGCGGCGCTTGATGCGGCGCTTGCCTCGGGCATCATCGTCGTCTTCTTCGCCTTCATCTACTCGGGCCTCGCGAGCAACTTCCACTGGTGGGGCACCGAGGTGTACAAACAGGGGTGCGACTGGCAGGCCTGTGCGTATCAGACAGTACCCGAGGGCGGCCGGTTCGGCCCTGACATTTGGTGATGATTTCAGCGTGCATAATTGGCGTTTGCGCAGACGGCCAAGTCGTTTTATATCAGGAATATTTTTACGAATTTATTTTGGAGAATTTTGAACTTATATTATACCCGTGACACTGAACACTAACAATACAAGAGAAAGTGGGATATCAATCGCCTGGCTATGCCGTTGTATGGCCATGCATGATATGCCAGAAATATGGCCGACCCGAAACGTGCGAAGGGAATGCAAAACGAAAAGAAAAAGCACGAATAAGAAAAACAACAAAAGAAACCTAACTGAAGAAAATGAACAACAATCATTAGGCAAAGCAGAAATCAACACCATAACGCCAATTCAAACAAGCTAACCCAGGGTGTTGGTTGATAAGAGACGGAA
The DNA here is from genome assembly GCA_021398005.1 of Sporothrix luriei. Classification (NCBI taxonomy): domain Eukaryota; kingdom Fungi; phylum Ascomycota; class Sordariomycetes; order Ophiostomatales; family Ophiostomataceae; genus Sporothrix; species Sporothrix luriei. Next base: position 356,238 of record WNLO01000007.1, read on the forward strand.
GCCCCCAACACCAAGATGTACTGGAAAAGCGGTCATCCTGTCGCGATGTGAGTATCTCGGGGTAAGAAACAAAACAAAACAAATAAAACAAAACAAAACAGCTGACATGGCAAAGACCCAGATCACCCTCCCCTGTTCTAGTTCTGGTTCTTCTTCTTCTTCTTGTTCTTCTTCCTGTTCTTCTTTTTGAGAGCTGCGGCGCGGTCTTTGGCCTTTTGGCGGGCTCCTTCAAGACGTTCTTCTTGTGATGGCGTTGCTGTGGAAGAGGAGGCCAGAGCAGGACTGTCTGAGGTAACACCTGAAGTTTCTCCTGTGGTATCCTCGGGTGCATCCTCTGACGTATTGTCTGGCACATTCTTCGGGGTATCTTCTGAGATCTCCTCTGGAACATCGTCGACGGTTCGGCCGAAACTATCCTGCTCAGTCTCTTCTTCAACCCCTTCTTCGGCCTCTTCTTCGGCCTCTTCTTCGACATCTTCTTCGACCTCCTCTTCAATCTCTTCTTCAATCCCTTCTTCGGCCTCCTCTTCGACATCTTCTTCGACATCTTCTTCGACATCTTCTTCGACATCTTCTTCGACATCTTCTTCGACATCTTCTTCG